>OY365807.1:4967156-5264656 GCA_959347315.1 Bimastos eiseni | reverse complement strand
GAAGAGGAAGCCTCCGAGGATCGTGTAGCCAACGAGGAGACAACAGGAACCAACAGTCGAGAAGAGAAACGCCACGAAGCGACGCAGACAGCTGTAGCATTTCTCCCTCCGTCTCTCGTCCGCATTGTCCGGTTCAGATTCCGCGCTCGGGCAGACGATTGCGGTGTCAGCAGATGACAGGCCGTCCGCCGTTTTGGCTGTAAAAAGTCCTCTGTCGTCGATCGGAGCAGACGGCGTTTGTTTCGTTGCGCGTTCGTCGGCCGTTCTTGCATTTCGTTCGTTCGTCAGTCGACAGATGTTCTCATGTTCTTTGCGTTCCTGTTCGTGGTTCTCCGCTCTGTCCGGTGTTCTTCGGCCACCAGAAGTGAGGATTCGTCGGTCGGCTTCGACTTCCTGTCGCGTCTGCCACTCCGCAGGCTTCGGATAGAAGCAGCGGTCGAGGTCTGACGCTTCGACGAGGTTGAGCAGAGGCTTCTCCTCGGCTTCTGCGTCCTCCTCCTCCTCCGCCTGGGAGCTAGTCTCGACTGCGACCACGCAGAGGGGCGCGTCCACTGGTCCTCCGTTCCGCGGGGCCGCATTTCGGGATCCCCGTTTTTCCGGGTTGTTGTGCCTTCGTTTTCTGTAGCGGGGTAGGACCCTCGCCTTCTGGCCCTGAACGACGAAGTAGCGCTCGCGAAGGAGTGGCCTTGGTCGAACCTTGCCGTTCTCATCGGGAAAGGAATGGCAGCGAGACTCAATCAACTCGAGGGCCATTTTGGACTTTTTTCCTCATCATACAATCACCACTAGAACCTGAGTTTCAATCAATTACCCTTTCTCCTTTATCACAATAATTACAAGGGTTGTTGCCATTGTTTACCCTAGGTTGCGAACACTTTCGCCATCTCCACTCCGTACGAATGGCGTTTCTAAGGCATATTTTTCTAGTTGTACTCTATGATTTTCATTGAAACGTTGAACCTATTGGTATCGCTCTTGGCCTATAATCCGACGATTGATGGTTCGAGGATGGCAGGCCATGTGTCAGGACCAAGATCTCAATGGACAAAATTACCTACAGACGCTTTGTAAAGTCGACCTTGAACTAAGCATCTTGTTTCGAAGTCTTCTGGAATGTAATCCACGGTTGTCTCCTAGAAGTCCCAATGGAGTCGGTTTCAATTTTTAACTGAGCTTGACTGTGACTAATTTGAAACACGTCTCGAAACGTTCGATGTCGATACAGTTGGACGAATCTGCTTGTTCTTCCGGAACCAAGCAGTCGCCTGTCAAAGAGAACAATGACATAAGTAGTAATTGTAATCGTAATTGAAATTATAATCTCCAAACTTCTAAAACGACAATCGAACGATAAGCGCCGACCAGCAGCAGCTAATTCGTGAACCCTTCGCCAAAATAAATCAAAGAGCTTGTTCAAAGGGCGTCCCGAAATCTAAAGCAATTTCAAGTTTCTCAAATAATAATAATAATAATAATAATAATAATAATAATAATAATAATAATAATAATAATGACAATAACAAATAACAATAATAATAATAAAACGAGGATGTACGAATGGCAGCCTTGTTGAGGCTAGGAACGACGCTCTGCGAGCCACATTTGTGTCACCAAGGTCAAGAGAGCGTCGACGCAAAAGGGCTCCTTGGACTAATTTGTAGAAGAGGCAGCGGAAAACATCAACGACATAGCATGTTGAACGATGTCATCTGGAGAGCTCTAGGCAGAGCGAAGATTCCAGCGCAAAAGGAACCTCTCGGCTTGGTAAGAGAAGATGGAAAGCGACCGGACAGCGTCACGCTCATTCCTTGGACACGTGGTCGATGTCTGACATGGGATGTGACAGTGCCCGACACCTACGCCAAGTCACATCTTGTCGATACATCTATCAGAGCTGGCGAAGCAGCCGAACGCGCAGCTAAGACGAAGAGGGCCAAGTATTCCACCATAACTAACACCCACGACTACGTAGCCCTCTCCTTGGAATCCGGCGGCGCTTGGAGCAGTGAAAGACTGTAGTTCATCTCAGAGTTGGGTAGTCGAACGAGTGCTGCAACCCACGATCCAATGGAGACGTCATTTCTGTTCCAACGTATCTCAGTTGTTCTTCAGCGTGGGAACGCCGCCTGCCTCTTCGGGACATTGCCACCACTCACTTAGCTCGCCCACATGGGCGAAAACAGCATAATATAATAATAATAATAATAATAATAATAATAATAATAATAATAATAATGATAATAATAATAATAATAATAATAATAATAATAATAATAATAATAATAATAATAATAGAGATCACCTTCCTTTACCAGCGCTTGTCAATGACTGTCCAGCGCTTCAACGCAGTCGCTTTTTGTAGCACTTTTTCTATCAATAAAACCATCTGCGAAGACTTGCCATTCCAAAACATTGCCCCCTAATTTCTTGAATCCCGAGGGATCATATGTACCTGGGGAATAATATAATAATACTTTTAATAATAATAATAATAATAACAATAATAATAATAATAAAAATAATAACAATAATAATAGTAGTAATAACAATTATAATAATATTAGCAATAATGATAATAATCATAATCATAATCATAATACTAATACTAATTATGATAATAATTATAGTAATGATAATTATTATTACTATTCCAATTATACATGAAACACTTGCAATGATAGTAGACTCCTAATAGTAATATTTGGTCCATAAATATTAATATAATGATAGTTATTGTGATATTACTATTGAGAACAATAATAATAACAATGAGAACGATAAATGGCAGTGAAGAAAGCCTGTAGTTAAAATGCCAGAATGTTTCTTCTTTCAAAGCTATCTGGGCAGACACAACAAGTCTTTGGCAAGACCTTTCTCGAAGAAACACAATTATTGATGATTTATACGCTTCGTCCTCAGCCCAACTCTGGCTAATGCAGACGTAATCATACCTTCAGCACGTTTGATTCAATTGAGCGCTTTAACAATGTGTTTAATTGGTTTCTGAGTCGCTTCTGTCGTTAAAGTGTCAACTGTCGATGACGTCACTACAGTACGCATCATAGAATCCATCGATTAGACAGAAGTTCGAATTTAAGATGGACTTCAAGATTGGACTTCTCATTTCTATCATATTGAGCGCAAACTTGATTAAGTGCTCATCTATTGAACAGCACGTGTTATATATATATATATATATTTCATATGCAAATCACGTATTACAAAGCAAGGCTTACGTTATTTTTGTACAAAGTGTCAATGATAAATTTTGCACTGGACTCAATGAGATTTCTACTCAACTGATTGAGATTTTCCAACCAATATTACAGAATTAACAGAAGAAAGTTGTTTCAACAACCATTTAAAATTCAACTGAGATATTTGTAGTATGCGCTGTGATACGCGAGTGAATGCAGTCTTCAGTTCTCTTTCAGGATATTGCTCCAATATATTTTCATTCACAGTTGTCCATCCCACGGACCATGGGAGCATGAAGGTCTATGTTTAGCTCCAAGTGCAAAACGATTTTTCAGCCTATCCGAAGGGATGTTTTTGTAGCAGAATAATTATGCGCTTCGATCACCCTAATTAGATCGCAATGCTAGTCGAAAATTTATGATTGATTTGCCCAATTAATGGAATCATCGTCAGTCTTGTTTTGATGCATATAGTCTTCTAGTGTTTTCATTCCTCAATACAGTTAATTCACTAAAGTTTAATAATCGTCAAAGCATATTATATGGTAATGCGATGGCGCACACATTCATCAATTGACTTGAATAGAGATCGCCCTCGATTGATACCCAAATGATATTAATAACACGACTGAATAAGAGCGTTTCTGAAGAGAGACTTAAAAGGTGCTCCGTGTGGTCTTTATGAAACAATGAATGTAACGTATATTGTTATAAGCCTGACAAAATTGGTACGCACGCACGCACGCACGCATGTAAGTATGAATGTATGTATGTATGTATGTATTTATGTATGTATGTATGTATGTATGTATGTATGTATGTATGTATGTACTTATGTATGTATTTATATATGTATGTATGTAAATTTATGTATTTATGTATGTATTTATGTATGTATGTATGTAAATTTATGTATTTATGTATGTATTTATATATGTATGTATGTAAATTTATGTATTTATATATGTATTTATGTAAATTTATGTATTTATGTATGTATTTATATATGTATGTATGTAAATTTATGTATTTATGTATGTATTTATATATGTATGTGTGTAAATTTATGTATTTATGTATGTATGTATGTAAATTTATGTATTTATGTATGTATGTATGTAAATTTATGTATTTATGTATGTATTTATATATGTATGTATGTAAATTTATGTATTTATGTATGTATGTATGTAAATTTATGTATTTATGTATGTATTTATGTATGTATGTATGTGTGTGTGCATGTGTGTGCGTGTACGTACGTGCGTCTAACTACAACTAAATACTAATAACACACACGAATAATTGAAAGATCCAAGTATTTACCTGAAACTCAAATTGTGAGTGTAATAAGTCTAATGCAATTTTAGAAGATATTTAATTATAATGAAATAATCAATAGGCATAATTATTCAACTTACCTTATTCATCTATTGTTTCATTACCTTTCAAATTCTGCCGTTTGTATTCCGTAAACCCATTGCAAATGGCAGGCAGTCAAGTTGAAGACGACGTTATCTGAAATACGTAATTAATTATAATTGGTGTCATCTTAAATAAAAATTAATGGTTTCATTCTCCAAGGCATTTCGTAAGCCGTGAATTCGAAGACATAACCACCAGGACAGAAATTTGGTTCGAGATTTATGCTGGATCTGCGGCTCTAGCTATAACTCAGAGATTAATAATGCAGACTGCATGTTGGCGTGAGGATTAGACGGCGAGAGAGATGGCTGGCGGCCCAGCCTCATATTCCGAGGCCAAGAAAATAAGGTCGCTAGCACGCCATACCCATGGCTTCCTCAGGGGTGGCTAAAGGGACTGTTTCCGCTGTCTGAAGAACACGTTATCCAATTCACCTTATAGAAGAGTTCAACGTCAGAGATGTAATCTAACACCTGAATGTGCATTGTCCTTGGTAGTTAAATCCTCCATTTGCACCGGACATCGTCTCCTGGGCTCATCCACTGCTTCCTGTCTCAGGCTCTGTAGCCAATGCGTCGTCGCATCTGCTCTGCTTCTGCTGCTGTATCTCTCAATTGATGCAATGGCGGCAGCGGAGGAGAAGCCAAATGCCACACGGTCGTCCGATTGTCTTGCAGCTGGTCATTGGTGACCGCGAAAGCGTCGCCTGTCGAAGATCTTTGTTTAGACAGATAGAAGGAGGCATCAGTGGACGAGACAGTGAACGAGACAGTCTCTGCTTATTGTCTGGATCGGTTGCCACGCGCCGCAGTCAGTCGATTGTCTTAGTCAGCGGCACTTAACGCCCCCGCCGACGTATAGGACCACAAGGCGCTTGTGACTATAATGGCCGCTAGATAGACATATATGGCTATGATAAAATCATCCGTAAAAAATGATTTGCAAATGAATACAGCACGATTTCATTGCAGTATAAAAAAACTTATATACAATACAACATAATAATGTTTTATAATACAATATGACATAACGTGATATAATAATAGTATTAGATACGATGATATAATCTACAGTCTAGCATAGCAGAGCATAAAATAATATATTTTATTATTGCAAAGTATAGTGTCGTACAATGCAATATAAATTTAATAACAGATATTGTGATATGGATTGAAATGAGGTCGTCTGAAACAATACAAAAAGGACACAATACAATGAAAAGCAACGTATTGTCGAACAGCGTAATGTAAGACATTCGTAATTATACACGATACATAAATACAATCGAATCACTGCTTTGGTTTCAATTACAACGACACAAGTCTGCAACAGGAATATAACTTTGTAGTTAGTCGTTTTTGGACATCATTACTTACTTATCTCACTTGCTCAACTACTCACTTGCTCATTCATCCAAGACTATATCCAGCGTCCATAAAACATCTCCCAGGCCAGCTATATAGTCTGCGCAAAAGCGAACAGTAATATCGGATGTACAAGAGGTGAGAACTGGGGAAACAAAACCACTTTGCCACCAAATATTTGCTCAGCTGCTGAGAGCGGAGGCTGGTCAGTTCATCCAAGGGAGCCACATATCGAGTTGCTTACTTGGACATCTGACGAACGGACTTCCGCGGAGGGACGAGGAGAGGCGTCCGAATAATAACTTTGTAATAAAAAGCTTATGAAAATACACAGTCCAGATCCCGTTTCCGTCTGTGTTCGCTCCCTGGGGACTTCCCTTCTATCGATCGACCCCAGTGACCCTAAGCACTTCTTGACTTTGTCTGTCTTGGTAGAGAAATTCTGGGAGGAGAATATGTATGCACGCGTGTATGAATGTGTAGGCCTATATGTAGGCTAATGTATGGTTTAATGTATGTCTGTGATGTATATAATAATGCATGCATGTGTGTATGTATATGTGTTCGCCTAATTAAGGCTGAAAGTACATGTATGTGTGTAATAACGTATGCGTGCATGTATTTGTATATGTAGGCATAAACTTATGTGTGCTTGAATGTATGTATGTATTATGGTAATGTATATTATGGATGTATATGTGCACGCATGCACGACATTGTGTATGTATGTAGCCTATGTAGCCATGTACACATATATGCATGTATGATCATATGTTGTGTGTTATTATATATGCATGTGTACAATATGCATGCATGTATGTATGTATGTATGTATGTATGTATGTATGTATGTATGTATGTATATATGTATATATGTATGTATGTATGTATGTTTGTATGTATGCATGTATGTTTGTATGTATATATGTATGTATGCATGTAGGTATGCATGTATGTATGTATGTATGTATGTATGTATGTATGTATGTATGTATGTATGTATGTATGTAGAACATTGTAGACCTATGTATGTTTGTATGTGTGTGTGTGTGTTATGCTCTTAAATGGTTCGATAAGTAGTTTTGGAATAAGTGTTACCTGCATAATTGGTGTGGGCAGTTGCCGCATCTGGCATGTGAGCAAACATCAACAGAGCCTCACAGACATACGACAAAAGCATTCATCTGGCTCAGCAGCTCTGGCTGTCAATGTCAAGGATCCTGTTGCTGATGCTTTTGCATCCAGGAACAATTGTCAATTGCAATTCCTCTGACCGAAATGACTTCTTCCATCTCTGCATTCAGTCGTCACAGACTGTCCGATATTCCGATACAGAAAAATGCCATCCTGCGATAAGCACTAAATATTCCCTCAACGGGATGAATCATTTTCATTCAACTGTATCCTGTGTAGTTCCATACATGAGTGAGTGCAAGTGTTAGTGAATGTTTAATAAATTGTCGTAGCAATAACAATAACATCAACAACATCAACAATAAATATTATTATTAATAACAATAATATAATTACTACTGTGACAGTCGTACTTAATACTACTACAATTCCATTATAATTGGCTATTGCTGGTAATTACTAATATGGCTACTGCTACTAAGCTTACAGTGATAAAAATACTGATAGTAATAGTAACAGTAAGAATAGAGCACACGATAATGATGATGACGATGATGTAATGTCATCGGACAGACGTATTTCGCCGGTCATAATAGGCAACACTTTCAACAAGCGTTTGTGCAGGGGCCAGAGGACAGGAATGCCTTAAGGTGATGATGGTGATGATGACGATGACGACGACGACGACGATGATAATTATGATGTTGACGAAGAAGGCGGCGATTACGAGGATGATTGTGATTATTTTATATACTAATTATTAATAATAAATGACAGTGTGCTGTGGAATGGCATTGTGTCCTCATTCTGCCCAGTTTCATCGTTGTTCTATATTTGAGAGGTCCATAAAAGTAATTATACAACCATGCAAGTTGTATTCTTTGAGAGTCTAAAGCCTCAACGTTGGCCTCAATTGCTCTCTGGCCAACCCTATAGTTTCGCCTAATTCACTAAAAGCCTACAACTGAATGACGACATTGATGGTGGTAATGATGATGCTGCTCACGACGATGATGACAATGACGATGCGATGATGATAATAATGGTAATGATACTTGATGATAACGACGACAATGATGATGGCGATGACGATTGTGATGATGACAACGACGGCTACGATTTTTGCTATGATAATGATGACGACGACGACGATGATGACAATGACGATGCGATGATGACGACGACGACGATGATGATGATAATAATTGTAATAATACTTGCTGATAACGACGACGATGATGATGACTACAATAGTGACGATAATTGCTATGATGATGATGACGATGACAACGATGATGACTAAAATTGTCGTGATGGTGATGATTAAGACGATGATGCGTTAACGATCATTTCATTTGGACAAAAACAATTCCTATAAAATTAATGGTCTAGATCAATCATATCAATTTGGAGAAAAGTGACGCTACTGCACAGTCGTCCGTCCCACTTCGAAGCAGCCTTCATCTCAATTCGTCTTAATAAACACACAACAGCTTGACGCCCCTTCAAATACTTCCCACAGATCAACCGATAAGATGCAAGCAGATACCAGCGATAATAAATGTGTGATATTGCAGCACTGTCTGGATTCTGCTATCGACTGAGCTTACTTTGCAATAACTGATGCGATGATTGGCCGACCTAGCTGCCTTAAGTTTCTGGTAATTACTGTCGCTTCTTCAACATAAATAACATGTAGCAAGTTTGTTAACTGCTTATTTATATATATATTGTTACATGAAATTTTTGTAGTCAGTAAAATATATCTGCGTAAGATTGAAGACAAAAATGACCAGATGGATGACCTTTTATTACTTCGATATAGAATATGCAACAACCTATCTATATAAACTATGTAAGTAATTCCTTAACGAGCTAAAATTCGACGAAAACTCGATTATTCTCCAATAGTAATTTCTATCGTAGTCTCTATATATTCAGTTTTTGTGTCTTTCTGTGCCTTCTCCGATTTGCTCCTCTCTACTGGATTCATCCGCGGATAATTTGGCCTGGTAGCGATCACCGTATGTTTGTTTGACTGTCTGCCTGTTTGACCCTTTGGAAGTTGTCTTGGTCTTCTTGTCCTCTTCCCTCCATTTTTTCTCTAGATGACCGTTCTTAGTAACGTGTGCCCAGCCCATTTCTTTGATTTTTCTTATTGTATGCATTAGGGATCTTTTATCCCAAATACTTTCCAGCACTTCTTCATTTGTTTATGCTCCAACCAGCTGATTTTCTCAGATCTTTCTTCTTCACATTTTCGATATTGTACATCATCAAACTAGTATTAGTATCTGTACAATTCTTTTCTTCGGATTACTGTCAAGTTTTCCTCTGAGTGATTCGATCCCTGTTGAGATCACCCTCTCCTCTGACCAATATTTCTTATAATTATCGATCAACGCTTTCAGTTTTCTCATAGTAGGCCTATAATTTCGCAGATAATCGTCTCAGCGTCTCAAACTTAATTCACCTCACTTTTACGAATCTTTCACGTAGAAAACCTGTCGCTAAAGACTGAAAATTACTGATTAAACACTGTGTAGGGTTGAAGTTTCCGTTTGTCCAAACTTCATTGTACACATCAGGACTTTGTTTAGTGAGCCACATCAAATTGCACCCTATTGCAATTGTGTATGAATAATAACACGTATATTAACAGTTTGGATTGCAAAGCTTCCAATTTCAATTAATATCTGACAGTAGGCCTAAATAACTCGCAGAACCTAAAAATCTTTTCTATGTATGTAGGCCCAACGGTAACCAACAAACAATAGTTGCAACTAACAGAAATGACAATATCTAAATAAAAATTTAAGGACGAAATGAAATGCAAAAGATATAAAAATAACAGGAAGAATATAAAAATCAGCTGACCGTTAAATTCATGATGCCATTGTCGTCACCCAGTTGGTTACTCTGCTCACCTGTCTGTCAACCGTTCGCCCCGCCCTCTCCACAGAGGACACCGATCTTTGGTGGGATGACTACACTTACGACGATTTAAGAGAACTGAGAGGACTCTCACCCGACGATGACGTCATCCTGGAATCAGATTCTCCTGAAGATGAATATCCCTGGGAAACTGACTCAGATGACGAATTCCTGTGGGATACTTTCCCCAGCGGATTCAGATGGGGAGCGGCCACTGCCGCTTACCAGATCGAAGGAGGGTGGAACGAAGATGGTAGGCCTATAAACTATTATTACAAATAGGGCCTATAACAGTTATGATAATAATAATAATAATAATAATAATAATAATAATAATAATAATAATGACAGGCTTTCAAATTGTCATAGTAACTACAATAATAGCATTAGTGAAAATAATAATTATACTAATAAAAATGATATATTATTTACTAATATTAATATCCATAAATGAGTTTATGATAATAGTTAATTGAAAAAGTAATATTATATGCGTATATAATAGTAGTTATAATTAGGAAATGAAGGCTGGTAATAATAATAATAAAAATAATACTAATAAAAATATTAGTAATAATAGTAACAATAAGAAGAAGAAGAATTACAATAAATGAAAAGGTGAGAGACTTTCTATCGGTTATTACGGTATATTTCAGGTAAAGGACCAAGTATCTGGGATACATTCTGCCACGAAGGAGGACATGTAAGGAAGAACGAAACGGGAGACGTGGCTTGCGATAGCTACCATCTGTATGCCCAAGACATCGCGAACCTCAAGGCACTGGGGGCAAGTATACAGACGAAAATCTGCACATCATTCGATGTTGCGTTGTGCTATTGACTCGGGCATAATAATCATAGTCCTGACTTCAACTTTGTTCTAACGCATTTTCTATCGTTCTTATACATTCCTACGCTGCATCTATGATGAAATGGGAATACGATAGCTATTTGCTTGATGAGGTTGGTGTTAACAGAATCACTATTCTGAGAAGAGAAGGAATTGGGTTTGTCGGCCATGCCCGATTTGATTTATTGGGCGGGATTCCAGCAGGTCGTGCCGACATCAGGTTTGGCAAGTGAGGGCTCCAGCTGATTGAACATAGAAATTAAAAGCACCAACTTTTGCACTTATTGTTGGAGTTATTATATCTTGATTGTGTCCTCTATTTTACCCTGACTATACCCTGATTATACCCTGATCATGCCCTGATTATACCCTGACTATATCCTGATTATACCCTGATTATACCATGATTATACCCTGATTATACCCTGATTATACCCTGATTATACCCTGACTTAACTCTGATTATACCCGGATACTATACCCTGATTATACCCGGATTATACCATGATTATACCCTGGTTATACCCGGATTATACCCGGATTATACCCGGATTATACCCTGATTATACCCGGATACTATACCCTGATTATACCCGGATACTATACACGGATTATACCAGGATACTGTACTCTGATTATACCCGGATTATACCCGGATTATACCCGGATATTATACCCGGATTATACCCAGATTATACCCTGATTATACCCTGATTATACCCTGACTATACTCTGATTATACCCGAACACTATACCCTGATTATACTCGGATTATTCCCTGATTATACCCTTGTTATATCCTGATTATACCCGGATTATACCCGGATTATACCCGGATTATACCCGGATTATACCCGGATTATACCCGGATTATACCCGGATTATACCCGGATTATACCCGGATACTATACCCTGATTATACCCGGATTATACCCTGATTATACCCTGATTATACCCTGATTATACCCGGATACTATACCCTGATTATACCCTGGCATTTGCATTAGTTATGCCTTAAGTGCTGTCAGCTGTATATCTCTTTGTAAGCCCACGAAGTGTAACCCGTGTTTTCACCTACAAATCTCTACCTGTAGGTCAATTTCTACCGGTTTTCGCTTTCTTGGTCTCGACTTCTCCCTGAGGGGTCCATATCGAACGTGAACGAGGCTGGAGTAGACTACTACAACCGCGTGATAGATGGACTACTGGCTGAGGGTATTCAGCCGATGGTCACCCTGTACCACTGGGATCTACCACAAGCACTGGAAGATATGGGTGGTTGGTTCAACCCGTTCACAGTCAACTACTTCAATGATTACGCGAGATTCAGTTTTCAGAGATTCGGGGACAGGGTAAAGCCAGATATCTACCATTAATTATTAATTAATTAATTAATTAATTCTGGTGACTTATTTAGTGCCCCTCAAGAGACTTACTCAGCACAGCCACGGCAAAAAATGAACTTGCGTGATCTATAAATTCCAGCTGCGACCGACAAGAGGCCATTCCATTACGTCGGACACAAACAAACAGATACATGCCATTCGTTAAAGATGGATGCGGGCTTAGACGTGTCAACACCGACTGGGCAAGGCGGAATAAGACTTCTTACCTTCTTCCGCTTGGCCTATGTCGGGAGTATTTTCGAATAGGAGCAGAGGCGCTATATGATTTCTGATTGATTGATGGGCTGTATGGACTAGCGTTTATATGATGATGATACACAGGAAAGGAATGACTGCGTTCCTGTTATATTTGAAAGCCTCACGTTTGATCCCGCTCTCCCAAGTGGTCGATTCTGTTCTCTGTGATTTTCAGCCATTAGTGGCCAGTACGAGATCTCGTATGAATAGACTGAATGCCTTCCAAGGATTTATAAGACTGACGGACGTTATTAGGCTTACTAGCAGAGAGAATCGGATGTTGCCTTCTGTTTTACAGTTACAGATTAAATAATATTCGGTAGTGCTATAGATTAAAGTCGTTTCGATTAGATGTGATTGAATTAAATTTTCTCATGCCAATGGATCGATAAGATTTGCTTGGATTGGATAATAGCAGATTTGATTGGATAGGACGGCATAATATCAGGGCCAAGATAGAATAATTTCTGATTATACTAGATAATATTACATTGTATTAGATTATAATTGATTGTATAGTTATTAGATCAGATTTGATTATATTTCACTCACTCAATCAATTATTCAGTAAATCAATCAATCAATTGATGAAGCTTGATAAGATTTGATTTGATTAATATTGGATAGGATTAGATTTAAAAGAGTTAGGATCAATGGAGAACTTGACTATGTCAACAATACCTATGCATTGATTGTTGTAGTGCTTGGTAACTCATAATAAGCAAAGGTTGATCGATATAATCGAAAATCACTCTGTGTCGTGAACGTAGCTTGGGAGCATTTACTGCATCGTCTGTTGACTTTGTCTGACATTTTTGTTTTCCAGGTGAAATATTGGATAACGTTGAACGAGCCGTGGATCGTGTCCTGGTGTGGTTACGGGATCGGATCTCATGCCCCTGGAGTCCGCATTCCGGAGACCGGTGGATATGACACCGCACACCACCTGATCCTGGCACACGCAGCTGCGTGGCACACCTACGACAACGAATTCAGAGCAACACAGAATGGTTTGTGGTCAACAGAAACACCAGAACATATCATAATTATATTCAATATACAATCAGAACATAATGTTAACAATTTAATATTGCATAACATAAACACTGTCTTCTTTGATCCCAACAGCAAGTATTACAAGTGTGAGTAAAATCTAGAATAAGAAAAAAGGCGAGTAGGGTAGAAAAAACTGAAAGGACTTAGGTCCTGGTGTATGGTGCCGGGTTCTCCTAAAAATGACAAGTAGTCATGGCAGTTGGTATGGAGTTGAAGCATGCAAAAACGATTCTTAGCTAGTTAACACATGCTTAATGGCAATAAATCAATGTAATTATAAGTGCAAACATAACCTGAAGTGATTAGATAATCAACTGTCGATGCATTCTTTTTTAAATATCTCCTCTGGTTGGCTAGCCTTCCAAGTCTAGATTCCAAGCTTTTGGGCCGATATTATATGTTATGCATATGTATATATCAATTATATATGCGTATATGTATATAATTGAAAACATTCGTGTTTCTTCTAAATGCTCTAAAGAAAGCTAGAACATTCCAGCATTCTATAAACAACCATAAACTAAGATATTATGCTAGCGAGACACTAAATATTAAGTATTTCACATACTTTAATAATCCTATCTTTCTTAACTTGACTTACCTTGTGTTACCCTGGCCTTAACTAACCAAACTTCACTTCACAATACTTAGCCTTACATTGCCCTATGTAATATGGTCTTTCTACACTGTATACACCTTCATCCTGCGTGACCTCACTGTACCTTACGTTACGTTACTTGCCTTGAATATTCGTAACCGTACCTTACATTAGGCTACTTAGTCGCGCCTTACTGAAAAGGTTTTTATTTCTTTGCATAGCCCAGAGACTAAGGCTCCAACATTGCACCCTAAGTTACGCAATTTGACATATCCCCGTTTAGTAAATTGAATTCGCATGACCGAAGTGCATTGTCATAAATCTATTGCCATAAATCCATTGTCGTAAAAACCGATTGTCACAAATTCATTTTGTCGCAAATGTCCGACTACAGAAGAAAGCACATTATCTGCAGACAATATAAATCAATCTGTTTCGACTGAACGGTCAAAATAAATAGAGCGTGCGATTGGCAGATGCTGTCTGCAAGTTGGTCAGTCGTCCTTATCCAAGCGAGGGTTTAACGAATTCCATAAATCACATGACACACGCTATGCATATACATGTTTCATTATATATATATATATATATATATATATATATATACGACTTATATGCATGTTTGTATGTATGCATTGACGAATCGATGCATAAATGTTTGTTTGTATTATGTATGCGCGTATGGCATGCATGCTATATAATTATTTGGGTTCCCGTTCATTTCGTCGCAGATCATTTCGTCACAGATCATTTCGTCACAGATCATTTCGTCACAGATCATTTCGTCGCAAATCATTTCGTCGCACTTTAAAAACCACACTAACCCTAACCCTGTCCCTAAACGACCCTCACCACACATGACCTGGCCCTAACCTACCCTCACGATGCTTAACCTGACCCTAACTGATATGTGACGAAATGAATTGCGACGAAATGATCTGCAACGAAATGATCTGCGACGAAGTGATCTGCGACGATATGATCTGCGACGAAGTGATATGCGACGATATGATCTGCGACGAAGGGATCTGCGACGATATGATCTGCGACGAAATGCACGGACACCAATTATTCGTGTGTGTTGGTGGATGGGTGTGTTAGAACATTTCCGAATATGGCTCTTAATCATTGTCTATCTGCTAGATGAAGCTGGTGCGCCTTCGGATGCTTTTCAAAATCAGTACTTCCCAACGTGTAGTCTGTGGACTGGTGTTGGTCGTCGAGCCCTCAGTAGAGTAATTAATAACACTGTGGTGCAGAGCTGAGGAAGTGAGTTCGATTCCCGTATTCCACTTGAGGCTGACTAGTCCTTCCTTCGCTTGGCGGCGGCGTTGGTTAAATTATATGTATAACGTAGTGGAAGATTTGCATGGCTGCCGACAATCAAGTTCCAATTGTGTAATAATAACTTGTCACCGTTCATTTGTACTATTTTTTAAATTGTACTGCGGTTTGTCAGTTTGAAATTAAAAGAAAATGACTATTATTATTATTATTATTATTATTATTATTATTATTGTCAGTGCCATTGTCATTGTGATAGTTATAGCTATTTTTATTGTTATTGTTGTTATTATTGTTCATACTATTATTATTATTATTATTATTGTTATTATTTAGCATGGTAGTGTTGTCGAAAAACAGATGGCGTTCCCTCGCTGCACTGCTACCGAGAGTCTTTGGAATAGGTAGCTTTTCTCGAGTACGTCATTATTATTATTATTATTATTATTATTATTATTATTATTATTATTATTTTTATTATAATTATTATTGTTATTATTATTATTACCATAATGACTTATTTTATTTTAATTAGTTTCCAATTGTCATCATGAGTGTTATCGTCACTGTCATCGTTATTGTTAGGCCTATCCATGTTATAGTTGCTGTTGTAACACTACTTTCTCACATTGCGGCATCTTGCATTGCAAGGCGTCTAATTTAAAAAAAAATTATCTTTCCAAATATAACTGTGTTACCAATGTCAGGGCGCATATCGATCACCCTGAGCAGCGACTGGTACGAACCCTATTCGAATAAGACGGAAGACATTGAAGCGGTCGACCGGGCGATTGAGTTTAAGTTGGGTTGGTTCGCCCACCCCATCTTCGTCGACGGTGACTACCCACAGGTCATGAAGGACTACATCGGAAGAAAGAGTCAGCTGGAAGGACGCAATACATCAAGATTGCCGGAGTTTTCCGAACTTGATCAAGCCAGAATCCGCGGTTAGTACGGTATATCAGATCCCTCAGACCCCTCGACAGATATGCAAAGATATCCCGGGCACCTAGACAAAGATATTCCAGACCCTGGGCCAATGATATTCAGAGAAAATACAGGTCTGTTATAGGGTCAACAGCCTATTAGACGGCAGGTCAATGATTTTCCAGGCTCCTATACAGAGATTTTCCGGCCCCTCGAGTCGTAGCAATTTCTGACCCCCTAGGCGAACATATTCCGGGTTCCTAGGCAGAGACATTCCAGGCTTCTACGCAAAGTTATTCAAGTCCACTAGGCAGAGAGGTCGTACGCTTTTAGGCAGACACGCAGGTGAGTGCATTCTGTAGCAAAACATGGTTAGCAAGGTATTATTAAGATATTGTTGTTAAGTGTCCAAGTCCGGTTGGCAGAGAAACGAGAAAGAAAGAACAAGAGAGAGAGTGAGAGTAAGAGAGAGAGAGAATGAGAGTAAGAGAAAGAGCGAGAGAGAGTTAGTGAGAGAGAGAGAAACTGTGTGTGAGAGAGAGAGACAGAGAGAGACAGAGAGAGAGACGGAAAGAGGGACTAAGAGAGACATACATAGTGAGAGATAGAGACGAGAAAGATGAAAAAGTTTCGTTGTTTGACAAGTTAACGAACGGTTGGTTTTGCTTACAGGAACTCACGATTTCTTTGCTTTAAACCACTACACAACTTACCTGGTCGAGGATCACGATCATGGTACAACGTGGCCCAGCTGGGAGTTCGACAGAGACATTCGAACGCACATTGATCGCGATTGGCCAACGTACGTTTCGTTCTTCAGCAATGTTCACTCTTCTGTTCCTCGCTGATTGAATTGCGCTCAAGACGTAATTGGAGGATACGCATTTATTCAGAAGTCGAGTTAAAGAGGAATATTATTGGATGCTCATTGCCTCCACCTGTGGCAAGGTGGCCGGTTTTTTCGGGCGGTGTAGGCCTACATGTAATGCTGAGTGTACGCGTTCAATCCTCGTCTAAGGCGGTTAGTGTGCAGGGAAATCGAGCAAGTCATTTGCGCACGATAGCTCAGGAATAATCTGCCCCATCTGTGCCTGTGTGCACTCCTGAACTCTCTAAGAAGGGACATATCAAAATACAGTTTTTTATATTATTGTCATTATATTGATCTATATCATGTCCTCAGTATGAAAGCATTTATAGATTTTGTCGATTGGTTGCTTTTAATACAATGATTCGTACTTCTCTTTGTTTTGAACTTAACACATATTTCCAGCAGTTGAATTTCTCGCCAGCGAAGCGCTCAGCATAATAGGTCGATGTCCACTTTAAAAAACCCAACCTAATGATACATCCGTTATCAGGATGAAAATGAGCATTAACCTAAACAGTCAATCATGCTTTCTTAATAAAGCGCTATCATTAGTTGCTCACTGACTCTCTTTGTTCTGATAGGTCCGGTTCAATCTGGTTGTTTGAAGTTCCACATGGCTTTAGGAAGATCCTGAACTGGGTGAAGGACCATTACAACAACCCCGAGATCCTTATAACCGAGAACGGAGTTTCAGATGACAGAGACTATGTCCAGGGTTCACTGGACGACCAGCAGCGAATAAGATATCTCACCAATTACACAAACAACGTCTTAAAAGGTATCTATCTAATCTGCTACGTCTTATCTGAATAAACGTGATAGTCATTTATGCTTGTAGTCATGTATGTAAGTTTGCATGCACGTGTATGTTGTATGAATATGTACTTGCATGCATGCATGTATGTGTGTAGTCATGCATTTAATTTTAGCGGTATGTATGTATGTATGTACGTATGTATGTATGTATGTACATATGTATGTATGAATGTATGTATGAATGTATGTATGCAAGTATGCATGTCACAATGCATGTATGCATGTGAGACGATGTATATATCTTTTTGTATGCAGGAATGTGTGTTTGTCTGCATGCATGTATGTATGTATTCAAACTATCCATAAGGTATGTATATTTTATGATGATGATGACGACGACGAGGATGATGGTGTTTCTGTGTAGCGGTTAAACTGGACGGGGTCAACGTCACTGCGTACACCTGTTGGTCCTTGATGGACAACTTCGAGTGGGCGGATGGCTACGAAGCAACATTCGGCGTCTACCAGGTCAACTTCACTGACCCGGCCAGACCTAGAACTGCCAAGGAGTCGGCCAGCTTCTACAGTCAGCTGATACAAGACAACGGTTGGCCACAAGCGCCATAGACTTAACAGGGCTGAACGGAGATAACCGACTTAAAGAAAGGAACGCTATCACACCTTTTGCTGTGTTTGGATAATTGATGCTGGATAAACGCCCGAATAAACTAGATGATTATCGTGAATTGGTTTCGTTTCTCATTCAAAAGAACAATTTCTATGACAATCATAAGACGTAGATCATAATCATCAACACTTTGTATTTATAAAACTCTACTCAGGCGGAGCGAGGTTCACTGGCTTATTGACGAGCGGAGCATCGTGTCGTTAATATCCATTGGCACTAGAGTTTGCTGAACTGACTTTCCAAAGGATGTGGTCATAATATAGAACCCTTAAGTACTGAGGGTTCTTTTTGCATATGGGTTATAAGCATTGTCTCAAAATAAAACTCCAAATCACTAAATAGTTTACACAAATGCGTTGGTAAATAAGAATAACAAATCAATATGAATAGTGCTTCTGTTCCACCAAAAAAACTTGAAAAGTTCTATGCTTAGGCCTACCAGAACGTGCAAGTGAATATTTCATGATTGAAGTTTTATTGTGCCTCAGGAGTTAATGCAAGTAGTCTGCATTTTTAAAATGTAACAATCTGGCCGAGTAAGCCCGATTTCGTTATTCTCAATTTTCGTTTATAAGCTCGATGAGCCTATAGTTCAACGCAGTTATTTCTATGATGCACTCATCTACAGGACATTTATAGCCGGTGATCCCTCAACTTTGAATTAATCAAATAATTTGAATGCAAACAACTTAAGACAATATTCCTCTAATAAAGACTTTCATCAGGTTTTTCATCATCAGGCTTTCTCTTCACGACGAAAGGGTTCTTTAACCACACAACTAAATGGATAAACAAAAAGATGCTGTCTGCAGGTCTATTGTGAGGGAAATGAGTTCTGTCTACTCTGAGAAAAATTTGATACAGACAATGCATATTCCAAACTTTCTATTTTGCCGTGGTTGGATTAGCAACGCTCATGCAGGGTAGATGGTGATGCAGTGGAGCTACATAAAACCATCTACTGAATATGCAACTTTCACAATCGTATATCTACGGCCTTCAATCTTTCCTGACCTTCTGGTATCGACGAATGAAAGCTTCCACTCAACTCAAACAATATCATTGTTCACAGGTTAGTCAAGATGGTCTTAATTTCTGGAAAGATGTTAAAGATATATAAACATTGAAAACTGTTGGCGTAGAGTGAGCTTAATTATTAACACATTGGGGAGCAGAGCTGAGGAACCGAGTTTGATTCCTCTTTTCCCGGTAAGGTTGAGTAGTCGTTCTTTCGCTAGACGGCGGCGTTGGTTGTATCAGACGTAGACTATACAATGTGATGGGCGACTTTCTTGGCTGCCGACAGTTAAATCCGCCTCCTCTAATAACTCGTCAACGTTCATTAATAATATGCTTGCAAGCATTATGCGACTTGTCAGCTTAAATTGCAAAGCAAATAAACGAAACTTTAACATTATACCAAGCTTGAGATCCACGTCTCTGAAATAAGCGCTCAGATATAGAATAACGAATGCAAAAAGATTGCATAATTAGTCAAATGCTTCCGACTGAGCAGGCGGTTGTTGGAATCCACCTCAGGGCCTCAATTGTGGAGCGCGACTCAATCGGTTGCATTCGGAAACCTCTTTTTCCCCAATGGCAACAATGAGCAATTATAATTATCGAATAAGAATGTAAATATAATAATTCCAATTATTAATGAATATAGTTATCTATGACGAGGAGGCATGGTATCAGAGATTCTAGTTGGTTTAAATATTGCAGAGAGTATCTGTCATGATGCCATACCATTGTTAAACATCTTAGTTGGTTTATATTCTTCAGCTTTAAATAAATCAATGTTGAAATCCTCACCTAACGCTATGTATTTTTCCATCTAGCTATTTCCGAAGGCATTGTGTTGAATGTTTCACTGATTTATGTGAAGTTAGTTAGTAAATGGTCGCCATATCTGAAACCAATATGTAACTAAGTCCTTTTCCCTGTGGTAGGCTAAACTTATCCATAAATGTTCAAAATGTGGCATGTGATTGATATTAATTATAAGATCATAATTGTCACATTTGTTGCAATGGTTCTCAATGTCAGCTTCCTTGATAAATTTGAGAAATTCCATGTTACCCTGCAAACACTTCTAAAAGGGAAGAGTTTGTATACGTGCAAACTATACAAAACCAGCTATATCAGCCTTCATTCACCGACTATGAGATACTCAATCACGTGATAGACAGTTAATAACTTGTTGCTAATTAGTCGTAAATAATGTGCACATTTCAGAACAGACCACGACATTATAACGTAACATCACAACAGACCGTTATCGTTCTCCATAAATCAGAGATTGGTGAAATAATGTGCAAAAATCACTTTGGAATTTTACGTGCATGACGAATTCTACAAGCTGTCCTGTAATACTCTTAATATCATCCAGGGTAAGCAGCCAAACTCGTGAAGGACAAATCGCACATCCAAATTAGCAAACAACAGATTGTTCGTTATCGAATAATTCCCCACAGATTTTAAGATAACGTGTAGTAGGCTACACTGGCATGAGTGTATTTACAAGCTGTTGATAATTCACAGAGAAATAATTCGACACGTGTCTTTATTTGATCATGATGCTTCGTCTAATGTTGATCGGATTTGCGTTGTTGGTGAGCTTAACAACCTCCCTGTTCCATAGGCCTATAACAATTTTAATTGGTTCGTCTGGTAAAGATAGAAGAATGAAATGACGGTAGGAAATAGGGAAGAGGGTGGAAAGGGTACAAGTAGGGATTTGTTGATTTAAGCCCTAGAATAAAAGGCAACAGAAGGCAATGCATTTATTATTGGACGTTTGCGGAAGCCTATAGTGGTTAGCTTGGTCGGGTTAAATTTTCCACCTGGCATATACTTCTTTTGAGATTTTTATGCTCCACTTTTGCCCTATCCAACTCATTTATAACGGATGCATTGACCGCGTGGTTTATGCTGGAGAATGAGATGGCGAAGGAGAAGCTTAGTCACCTACTCTCATATGTCGAGGCTAGGAAAAGCGAGGTAGCAATCACTTCACTCTCACCCAATGACACTGCTCTTCTTCCTCTCAGATATCGTTGATCGTTTGCCAAGCCAACTCTGATGACGTAATTTCTAAGTGGGAGACCCCAGCCGACGCCGGTGACTTCCTTCTGGGTACTTTCCCTGAGGGATTTCAATGGGGAACTGCCACTTCCGCCTACCAGATCGAAGGAGCATGGAACATTGACGGTATGATGAAGTATCATTTAATTATTCGAAATTATCACGAAAGTTGATGCATGGCGCATTTCTGGTACCTATTAATGCGCTAGGCCTATAGGTTAAATATCATCAAAAGTTATATTCCGACACATAAAGTAATCATGAATCATCGTTAAAATACTATGTACAATTATGGAACAACTTCAGTAAGTGCGGAACAACTCTTTGGAAGTGAACATAGGCCTACAGATAATGTGATGTATGTAATCGAATATTTTTATAACAGCAGCGATATTAACGGACTTCTGTGCCTAGGCCAGAGAACAGTACAGTCCCAGGGCCTCTCCGGAACTGGGAATGTGAGAGGGCCAGTAATTCCAGGCGCAGGGACGTGGCTTATCTTGGCAATACTTTGAGTTCTGCGAATGCCTGATTCATAGAATTCGTATACTCATCGCATTATCGTCTTTACGATTCTCTCGTCGTGCAATCACAATGAAATAGATTCAGTCTCGATTACAATATATTGTGCACAAATAAGGCTTTACACTCGACTGAAAGGCATGTACTTATATCGACTTAGCAATGAATTCATGAAATTATCACTGTGTGGGAATTCAAAAATATATCCTAGATGAAACAGTAACGATTAGGGTCGCGACTGAAAGAGGTATCCCGTCTAATAATTTTAAAATTAATTTAATCGGAGTCTTTGAAATGTTGATGCTTTGTGAACACGTTTAAAATACTTCTCGAAGAACGACAGAACATTTTATCGAATCTTGCCTGATGAGCTTGAATTAAAAAGACAAAACCTGTTGACAAACTTATTCTATGTACTGAAAGACTATATTATTTTCACAACTGCAACGGATGAGATTGCCACTTGCAGGTAAAGGCATAAGCATTTGGGATACGTTCTGTCATGGCGGTGGATTCGTAAGAGGAGACGTTACAGGAGACGTGGCCTGCGACAGCTATAATCGATACCCAGAAGACATCACCATCCTTAAAAACCTAGGAGCAAGTGAAACTATGCCGTTCTTCGTTGATTTATTTCTTTTATAAGGGTTACTATACTCCTGTTCCTGTTTGAAATAATGTATTTAACTAGCTGGGGCACCCGGTGCCCGGGTAGAGACAGGTTTTTGGCCCTGCTGAGGAGGAAGACGGCGGCTGGATGTCCGAGGTGTTCCCCAAGTGAACGGCGAAGGTTTCGAGTGACTAGCCGTATAAAAGTGTTGAAATGCACAAACAGAAACAGACACATGTACACACAGAATCTAGATACACATGTAAATAAATAGTCTTTATGGTACATACCCACGTGACCGAATGTGCAAGTGATACATTGTACTATATACATGGGAGGCTGGGACTTGAACGATATGTGCCTAGTGACACGATCCTGGCGAATAAGAAGGAAACTTTGCATTTATTGGTGTGTGTGAGAGGTGCGCCGTAGGTTTTTGGCCCTGGAGAGCAGGAAGAGGGAGGCTGTGGGGTTCAGGAATTGCTATATATATATATATATATTCAGTGATACTGAAAGAAACCTTTCACCATTAAATGTTCCTGCCACTATGACTAGTACTAACTGATGTGTCTCTCCACATAGGTTCACTTCTACCGGTTCTCGTTGTCTTGGCCACGAATTCTACCAGACGGTACACTCTCTGTGATAAACGAGGTTGGCATTGACTACTACAACCGTTTGATAGATGGACTATTGGCTGAGGGTATTCAGCCGATGGTCACCCTTTACCACTGGGATCTACCACAAGCCCTGGAGGACAACGGAGGGTGGCTGAATCCAGCGATTGTCTCATACTTCAACGACTATGCAAGACTCTGCTATCAGAGATTTGGAGACAGAGTGGGTACAGCAACTGAATTAAACTAGAATTCGAATGAAATAATGAGGATGATGATGATGATGACTATGATGATGATTATTATAATGATGATTATTATAATAATGATGATGCTGACGGTGATGATGATGATGATGATGATGAGGATAATGATGATGATGACGATGATTATTATTAATATTATTAGTATGATGATGATTGTGATGATAAGATAATGATGATTAGACCTATTATTATTATAATTAATTATAATGATAATAATAGCAATAATAATAATATGATGATTGATGATGATGACGATGACGACGGCGACGGCGACGGCGACGGCGACGGCGACGGCGACGACTACGACGGTGATGATGAGGATAACAATAATAATGATGATGGTGAGGAGGAGGAGGAGGAGGAGGAGGAGGAGGGGGAGGAGTAGGAAGAGGATGAAGACGATTGTGTTATTGACAATGAATACAAGGCTAATTGTAATGATTTTGGAACTTAAGTCGGTTAATGTATCGCAGGCATTTTCTTATACGTTAGCATTTAAGTTTCTTCTTCACATTTGAAATGCGAGACTCTTTATTATGAATCGCGTGATGAAAATGGTGCAGTAAACCTAAAGGCACATTACGGCAGAATAGGGGCAATACAATGCAATATATTTCAAACCAATACCATAGAATTCACTGCAAGGATAATATGATAGAGACTGAAAATTGAGCAGACACATTTAAATACAATTTAAAAAAAGGTACATAGAAAAAAATACGAATCAAAATAAATTTTCTATTGGATGGTCTATAGGTGAAACTCTGGGTGACACTGAACGAGCCGTGGGTCGTGGCTTGGACTGGATACGGATCAGGGAACAACGCTCCTAGTGTCCAACTTCCGGGGTTCGGAGAATACGAATCCGGCCACAACCTGCTGAAAGCGCATGCTGAAGCCTGGCACACTTACGATACGGAGTTCAGACAAATTCAAAACGGTACCGTTATCGTTATCGCGTCGCCATTGACAGTGTTGAAAAATTTACGAGCTATAAGATTAACGCAATGTGATCGAACATTTATATAGCGCCCCTTTAGGATATGTTACTATAGGGCTGACAATACAGTAAAAAAGGAAACACCTTAAAAAATGCAGCTTTATATCAGCTCGCTGTGGTAAACTTGCCAATTGGTTTTGGGGGCGCTCACCTTATAATGCAGAGGTAACGAGGTTTGAGCATTCTCTGAGTCCTTGAGACCTTAAACAGCGCTATCGGCTAATGTTTGTCATTAGATAACAATTGTCTAATGAATTGTTCACTTTCTTATAATAATAATAATAATAATAATAACAATAACAATAATAATGATAATAATCTTTCGCTGCTCAGGAGTCCAACGAGCAGGGCTACTCCGGACGACATCACCATTAATTTACATTGAAGACGTTTTTCATGTTAATCTTTCGACAAACTGATCCAGAACGTTTTCAAAATTTCTTTAGTTGGGTATTTTCTTTGTACACCAGCTCATTTTCAACACCAATTTTGATCCTTCCTCGAAGTTCTCAAAAATCTCTTACATGTTAGAAACGACGCAGTAATAAGACCAAATAACGAACAGTTAACAATGACGTCGTTAGATGACGGCACATGGTAACAATAGATTGCATAGGCTCAGATCGGAAACAGAGTGAACCAGCACGCACGGAACGTAGTGGACCTAGGCTGTTTTATTTTTGTTTTGAATGAGAAACCGGAGGATACCGTAGTTTCTCCCCATCATCTCAACACCAACAACGTACTAAAACCAGGGATAGCGGATCAGGGATTATCTGATCACCAGCCTAGGCCGAGAGCCAGTAACATCGGCGTCACGCCACCGTTGTTAATGTACGTATCAGGTATTAATCTGACTAGTAAACGCTTTGATCTTAGCCAAAAGGCCGAGAAGCGATAACGACGTATTCTCCAGAGATCTATTATAGCGTATCTGGGCATCTAAAAAAAAGTTTTTAATGACAAATCTTACTATCGGTAATAACTATTTAATTCGGTCATTCACAGAAAAGTTACTTCGAAATATGAAAGTATACAATACAATGCACTTTATAAGTAAGTCACGTGTCATTATAGCACACTAGAATATCAAAATACATAACATTCCCTTCTGCGGAATCTCTGCAGAGTGGGTCTTCGGCTGTTTGCTAGGGCGCATAAAAATCACGATATAAACTTCATCGACTTCTGTTGAATACTTCTGCGTCCCTTATTTGAGAAGAGAAACAATCTGGAAAAAACCCAATAAAAGTCGTGCACGAAAGCGAACACACGTCTCGACGATGCAAGTGCAGTTGCAATGCAGAGCAATTGTGCGCAAAGGACTTTCTCAAGCCTCAAGGTCCCTACACAGTGACTGACGCCTCGGACGAGAGTCGAACCCGCTCACTCAGCGCACACTGAGTGTCACGGGCCGACCGCTCTAACCAATCGGCCACCATGCCCTATGGATTTATCCAGGCTTTGAACTGGCAAACAGTGCAAACAACGGAGGAGTTAATTATTTGAATCTACAAAACGTATGGATGGATGGGTCCAGGGTTTAATGACAGCGTAGGTCTATGACAACAAAGGCCGTTGCCGTCGACAGAAATTTTTTGCCTATTACGGCACTTACAGCTTCCAGTCAGAAGGTCCGATCTAGACTTCAATTACGCGCAAAAACTACTGCACACTATTACACCTGCCCACCCCAGACCCACTTACATACACGCCTAGATACACAAAATCGCACACACATCCACATAGCCTACACAAGGGAACTGCATGCAATTCAACCCATCTCGCGACCAACTACCCTTGCAACGCTGGACACAGGCGTTGCTAAGCAGTTTCCGTTTAGACGACTGTGGGAATCGCAAGTGCGAGCAATAGTAGTTGTAGCAATGATGATCATGATGATGATTTTGATGATGAATCCATTTATTATATTTTGTAATACTACTAAAATGCATGTATTTCTGCCATCTGAGGCACTAGAATAAATTCGGGTGAAATAGCAGCTATAATAATTTCCACTACTACTACAATTACTTCCCCTACATCCCCTACTACATCTATTATTATTATTATTATTATTATTATTATTATTATTATTATTTTCATCCTTATTATTTTTTTCGCCCAGATGTACATATGATTCCTCGGGATTCAAAAATAAGGGAGCGTTGTTCTGGGATGGCTTAGTCGTCGTAAATAGCTTTGTTGATTGAGAAAGTGCTAGAAGAAGCGACTCAACCATAGATGGGCGCTGAAATAGGAAGGCAGTCTTTTGTATACCCATGATAAATAAAGTTCTAGCTGCAATCGCAATTACATTAAATACGCGAAGATAATCTGCTTCGTAGGAAGGATTTCCATAACCCTGAACTCCGACTGGAAAGAGCCCTACACAAACTCAACGGAGGATATCGCAGCCGGAGAAAGAGGGATGGAGTTCATGTTGGGATGGTTCGCCAATCCCGTCTTCGTCAACGGCGATTACCCTGAGGTCATGAAGGAGTACATCGGACGCAAAAGCGAGGAGGAGGGCAGGAATTCATCACGATTGCCGGAATTCACTGAGGCGGAGAAAGCAAGGATTGTCGGTAATATCGTTTTAGAACCTGTTAACTGCGTTGGTTGGGGCTAAGGGCCTACGTCCCGTGCCTTGTGCTGCGTGTGATCGTATACCGACGGTTGCTTATTTCAGAGATTTGATATTTGGCTATCACCGTCCGTACAAGAGGGTCATGAATGGTGTGGAAATTAAATAGGCTTTTTCATGGGCAGATTGATATAATTATTAAATTTAACATAAAACATCATTATTCTGCCTTGCATTTCTATTCTAAATAATCTACAGAAGTTTTCGGACCTATCTCAGCCTTCGAAGTCAATTTCTATTTAAAAGGCATGTAGCCTATATTTTCAAACTTTGCCAGGGTCTTCTTATTCGCTAGCGCAACTGTCTAGTTTACGTGAGTATGGTTGTACATATGGATATAATTGATTGGTGAGCTTGTTGTTTCTGTAGGAACTCATGATTTCTTTGGATTCAACCATTATACGACAAATCTCTGTGAGAACTTCGAGGACGGTATTGCTGGACCCAGCTGGGATTCAGACCAAGAAATTCGGACACACATTGACCGCTCCTGGCCAACGTACGTATCGACCTAATGATTATTATGGCAAGGATAATAATTATGATGACGAAAATGATGTCAGTTCTAACAAGACGTGACGCATAAAAATAAGTCGATGGGTGGATTTTACGATTTTGCATTTTATATCGGTGTGAGGAAAATCCGTATATTTTCTGGCGCTTGAGTCTGTTTTAGGAGAAAAAAATGACCAGACCTCAATGCTACATAGATGAACACCCTAGGTCCCATTTTATCACAGCTTAATCGTTAGTTGCCTACTCTTTGCAGTAGGCCTACAGCTTTACAGCCTTTCATATTGATACAATTATTGTAGATAGGCCTATAAGTTAACTACCATACAAAATGGCAACGGACATTTTATCTATGCCATTTTGTCTCTACTATTTAAACCGCAGGCCAACCATTTTTTGCGCATAATTTTGTCAGGTAACAATTTGGCTTTTAAATACCATTTCTCCGTATCATGTTGTCAAATTTCATTTTGGCTTGATAACATTTTGTCAGTAACGTTTTGTCAAATACCATTTTGGCGTAGAACCCATATTGCGTGGAAATTATTACGCTACAGGAATTACTCATTACGTTATCGTTGCGTGCTTGTACTTGGCTATATTTATCTGTTTATTCACAGATCTGGAAAGTCTGGCTTTCTCGAGGTTCCATGGGGCATGAGAAAGGTCTTGGTCTGGATAAAGGACCATTACAACAATCCCGAAGTGATGATAACTGAGAACGGAGTCTCAGACGATAGAGATTACGTCGATGGTTCA
Organism: Bimastos eiseni; assembly: GCA_959347315.1. Taxonomy (NCBI): domain Eukaryota; kingdom Metazoa; phylum Annelida; class Clitellata; order Crassiclitellata; family Lumbricidae; genus Bimastos; species Bimastos eiseni. The sequence continues at coordinate 5,235,905 of OY365807.1, read as the reverse complement.
CTAGACGACCAGCAAAGAATAAGATTTCTCACCAATTACACCAACAACGTCCTCAAGGGTATGTTAATTAGTCTGTATATATATATTGAAATCGAAATTGAGAATTAATATAGCGCCACTCAGAAAGGTCAGATATAAGCAGAAATGTTCAGAGCATTGCCAAATTTGGGGGAAGGCTAGGAGTTCAAGTGCCCCATAAAATTCAGTTGCATCAAATACTTAATTAGAACACATCCTAACGTGCAGCTTTACTGTTGACTTTATGATGCACCGTGATCGGCTGCGTGTAGCCATAGGAAACCAAACACGTTAGAGCATTATGCTTGACATGCACTGTTCTTGTACTCGCTCGCTACTTGGCGCACTCACTCACGAGTACGCTTGCTTGCTTCCTTACCCGCTGTCTTACATGCTATCTCGCCCGCTAAATTGCTCAATGGTTATCTTATTCGTTTAATATCTAACTCACTCAGACTGCGAGTCAGTAACTCGTTCGTTCACTGACTCGTTCACTCATTCGTTAAAGTATTTGTTCTCTCACTCGTTCACACACTCAATCATTCACTCACTCGTTCAACTACATGTTCACTTGATCAGTCACTCGCTCACTCACTCTCTCCCTCGTTTACTCGCTCTCTCTCTTTCTCTCTTTCTCTTTCTCTCTCTCTCTCTCTCTTTCTCATTTACTCACATGTTCAATAGTTAGCTTGTCTTGATTTTTGCGCAGCCATTGATCTGGACGGTTGCTTTGTGACTGCCTACACCCTTTGGACTCTGATGGATAACTTTGAATGGCAGAGTGGATTTTCGTCAACATTTGGTGTCTATCAGGTCAACTTTACTGATCCTGAGTTGCGGAGGGTTCCAAAGGCTTCGGTCGGCTTCTACCAGCAGCTCATAGTGGACAACGGCTGGCCAGTCACTTCTGATAGCAGCAACGCTGACCAAGTGTGAATTTAATCAAACCGGACATCACGAAAGAAATGTTGGTTTAGTTTCTGATAAGAAATAAATGATAAAGAAACTGAATGCGTGTCTTCCAGGACAAGTAACAATGTCGTCGCCGTAGTAGTCGCTCTCGCATTCATTGCCCTCATCGTTATTATTGATGATGATGATTATGATGATGATGATGATGATGAGGATGACGATTATGGCGGCGATCACCGTCACGATCACGATCAGCAGGATGACACTCGCTATAGTTGTAATAATCCAATTAATAGCAGCAATAACAATAATTAAAATAATATACAAACTGGCGGTATAAGTGTTAGTCTATCTATAGTTTTCTGCCTTTTGGCAGGTTCGCATGTCCAATGTCACCACTTATCTCTGTTCTGGGTCTCCTCTTTCATTTCTTGTAGTCACCTTCTTCAATCATCCAGTCCAAAATCATTTTTCTCAGTCTTCCTCTTGTTTTCTTTCCCTTCATTTTCTTCTCGATGATGTTTCGCAGTAGGGAGTTGCCTCTTAAAATGTGTCCCATCCATCTCCTTTGTCGTTCTCTTATTATCTTCATTTATTCTCCGTTTATTCTTACTTTCACTCTCTGTCTCATATACAAATTCTCAATTAATTGTCTTTCCTCCCATTCTTCTCAGTATGTTTATTAATTTCTTCAAATCAACCCTGTTAGCTGATGATTGAGGAAGACGAGAAGAAGAATGAATAGCAAGTGCAGGAGGAATAGGAAGAGGGGAAGGAGGGGAGAGCCGAATACCGATCTAGGGGTGAAGTGACAATAGCGGTTGGAGTGACGCACTCATGATGATCAGTGTTGAGAATGATATTTGCAAAGAATGACGCAATATAAGTAGAAACGGACTTTGGATGGAGCTGATAATATCTGCCACTGCGCATACTCTGGTAGTGCCAATTCTAAGCTTGAGCGAAGATGGAGAGGGACTCTAAATGTAGTTTAAATGAGCCTGATCTGAAATCCGACAACTAAACTTTTTAACCCCACCATTTTGTACGTTTACTCGTCGTCCTGTGTCAGTCTGCCTTGTCTGTTAAAGTAATATGGCCAAGGAAAACAGACGGAAAACAGACTTGTGCCTTACATTCACGCGTGATAGGTCGGTTTCCGCGGCTCCGCCCAATCATCCGAGGCGATGTGACCTGTGATATTTTTACATCAACTGGTTGTACTTCTCCACTGTTGGCCCTCTCTCTATCAGTGCCAGTCCCTGGACAAAGAGCGAAGGCGACGCTATAATGATCTTTGTTATCTTCCTGCGATTTGCTCTTTCTCTAAAACAGAGCGCATCAGACGCGGCCTACATTCTAACAAAACGTAGCTTACTGGACCATAATAGCGACACAAAAAAGTCAACCGCAGTTCAAGGTCAAAGACTTGCTGTATTCTGTGGACTTTGAGTAAGAAACTTATGCAAAGTAGAGACAGTGTTTTGCAGAGGGATGCAAAGGATGATTGGTTTCTGGTTTTGAATCAGCAACAATTAATTATACGATATATGTCATTTACATAGTTTCGGCGAGTTTCCAACCAGACACTTGACTAGTGTAAAATGCCTTGGATACGTAATCTAGGTCTTGTCATATTTGTCGTGAGTATTATGAATGTACTGCTGCGAAATACGGCAAATTTTATTAAATTTTGTCCTAAGTGTCGCTGGCGAAATGATGTGATGCAGTACGGCTAGAGAGTTCGTCTTGTTACGCGAAGGGTATCTATTCTTGGAAATTGAAATTCCTGAAATTTGATATCGCCCTTCTTCCAACATCTTTGGCTCAGAAGTGCACACGCCTCGACGGCGCAATTGCAGTTGTACTACAGAGTAATTGTGCGCGAAGGACTTGCTCAAGGTCCCTACACAGTGACTGACGCCTCGGACGACTGTCGAACCCGCTCACTCAGCGCACGCTGAATGTTGCAAGCCGACCGTTCTAACCGATAAGCCGCCGTTCCATATCTCTAGGGAGAGGATATCCACCCTGACAGGGGTATGATGCGTATGCGGTCAATCGCCGGACAGTTTTTCGCTAATAGTTGTTCGCTATGATAAATGCTATCTAGGCAATAGTTCGTCCCCAGGCGAATGGTAGTTGGGTTCATTGCAGACCAGCTATGCGTCATAGGCCTATATATAAATTATAATGTGCCTGTTAGTATTGCGCTATAATATTGGCAGTACAAAATACAGCAGGACTGAATGAAAAAATAATCTGGCGCATATAGGATAATGTGATATATATATTAATATATATGTTAATATATATTATATATATATCTAAAGCAACACCTATAATTATATGGTCTCATGATATGAAATCTACTTATTCATTATATTATAACGAAGAAGTGGCAAAGTAGTAAAGGACTATTGTACAAAATGTAGGCTATGTTTAGCTCGAATGAGGCCGTATCTATACTTGCGTTGAAATGTTGCTTCAGATACAAGTTAACGGTAATCGTGATCATAATCGCCAATCTTCTTAGGCGCCACTCGAAAGCAAGCTTATTCACAAACGTATATATGGCTAAAGTCCATAGGCTATTATAGGAATCCTTTCCAAAGTTGGTCTGAGATACAAGTAGTGCCCTATGGAACTAATTAAACGTTGCGGCATGCAGGGGAACCCTAGGCAGTAAGAAGGATGACGCCGTAGATCGTCGACAAGACTCTGTTCGGCCAGACTTCATAGGCTAGAGCCTTCAATGCTCCAAGCGAGCGTTAATGGGCTATGTGAGGCTGTGAGACATTACATTCTATCAGCCACTTAGTGTAGGGCCTAAAGCCGATCAATCGGTGACTTTGATACAAAACTTAGACTAACTCAAGACAGCTGTTTAACATTAGAGCACATTTTAAAATGACTTCCAGTTTCAAATAACGTTAGAGTCTTTGTCAGAGGTATCTCGAGCCCATTTATTTTGTTTAGCTGCTACTGTCTATCGTCATCGTCATAGTTAAGCAGAAGATGGAGGATAAGAAAGAAGAACCGGAAGTGGGGCTAAACAGAGAGGCTTCACCGGAAGACGACTTTCTTTGGGACACTTTTCCAGATGGATTCCTCTGGGGAACGGCAACAGCCTCTTACCAGATCGAAGGAGGATGGAACGAAGATGGTAAGAATAAATCAAGTTGACGATTACGACGACGAAAACGATTGTGGTGCTTAATATTATACCGATGATCACGACAGAGACAAAGACAACAAGGGTCAACGATTGCGGTGAGACTGCAGATTAGACCAAGGGGTGGAGAAGGTGGGACCAAGGGGTGGAGAAGGTGAGACCAAGGGGTGGAGAAGGTGGGACCAAGGGGTGGAGAAGGTGGGACAATTGTCCTCTGGTTGTCGGTACGGTTTCGGGTGATGATGAAGAAACATCCTCAGCTATAGCCTCGAGGTGCATCTCTTAAGTAAGGGACCGACCTGGTAGACAATTTCCACGAAGTACCGTATCCTTTGAATGTACTATTTGCCATATACGGGAACGAACTGAGTAGTAGTGGGTTGCTACTAGAGCGACCAATCCGTCAATTGTCGTCGTGTAGGCCTATAGTGAAGCTTAAGATCAGTAAGTCTCTTATAATGAGATTTAAGTAAATAATGTTGTACCTGTAATAAATTATTAATAAATCTAGAAACTATGTGATTAGGTACTAAATACGATGAAATATATGTTATTGATTATTTTGGTTATAGAAATAGTTTCAATTTTCTAAATCTATCTTTGTGCGTGTATATGCCTACTATTTGCATAGGCGCATATTTTCCGAATAGTTAAAATAATGGTCGGTCCCTATTTTCAATTCTGTTAGATAGCAATATGGTAGCGTAGTTGAAAGGTCATTGAGAGACGTGACGAACATATAGCCTAATTATTGCGACGCACACGAGATGAGGAAGACGTGGATGTTAATGATTGGTCGTGATTCGAAATGTAAATTTAAGTGCAAATGATAATTGTATTTAATGCAGGCAAAGGAGAAAGCATTTGGGACAGATTTTGTCACTTTCGAGGAAATGTTGTCAACAACGATACGGGAGACATCGCCTGTGATAGTTATCATCAACACAAAACAGATATCAACATGATCAAGAATCTAGGGGCAAGTACATAGTCTACACCTTGTGTTATGACCTCGACACCAAACTCTATCAGTTACGAATCTGTTTATGTGAAAAAGTCCAGGGACATGTATGTCTAATACATCTAGGCTGTTGTGTATGTAGAAATTTGTGAGATTAATAAGATAATAACAAAGTGCCATCACATGTCTAAATCACATGTTAATATATGAGGTAATACACAGTGTCACTGTTCTTGTAAAGACCATATAAAATAGGATGTAGGCTACTTGTGCATAAGCAATAACATATCAGAAGCATTTTTATAAAGGAATTACAGTTTTGTGTCTTGGAATTTGTTTCGTTATGCTAGTTTAAGTGCAGTGTTAATTGTGGTGTGTTTATCTGTAGGTCCATTTCTACCGTTTCTCCTTGTCTTGGCCACGAATTTTACCAGATGGCACTTTGTCAGTGATAAACAAGGCTGGCATTGACTATTACAACCGTTTGATAGATGGACTATTGACTGAGGGCATTCAGCCGATGGTTACCCTTTACCATTGGGATCTACCACAAACCCTGGAAGACAATGGAGGGTGGTTGAATCCAGAGATTGTCAATTACTTCAACGACTACGCAAGACTTTGCTTTCAAAGATTCGGAGATCGGGTTAATATTTTGATGGGATGGTAGATATCAAAACCCCTTTGTGTGGTTAGTTTAGGAAATAGGTGTATTGTAATGTCATGCAATTGCACAATATTAGATCTACCATTCAACAATAAATGTCGCAAACCGATTGATCTAAAATACAGAGTTGGTAATTTTTATTCATGTTTGTGTAATTTATCTGCATATTCTATTTATGTATCAAATTTCTAACTTTCCAACGTCGCACTGAAATATAAACCTGTGGCGCGAATAGTTATCCACCAGGAGAAATTGCACTTAGATTTCAAAATTTTTTAAAGCCAAAGATGACTAGTAAGTTTTCAGCCTCTTTTTTAAAGAATTTGGTGGATTTGAGCTAAGAAGAGAGAGAGGGGGGCAGTCGATTCCATAACTGTTATTTATAATTAAAAGGTTCCAGAGATTATTGAGTTGTAAAATGACTGTATTTTTTAGAAATTTCGGATTGCAGAATATTGTTAGTGATCGGAAGATCCTAAAGACGACAAGAATTTATGATTCATGAAGTTCCAGCCACAAACCTCGTCGAGTGAAATATTTATGTGTTGCAGGTAAAGCTTTGGGTTACGATCAACGAGCCATATGTCACATCTTGGGCTGGCTATGGAGATGGCCATCTTGCTCCGGGAGTCAAAAAGCCAGAGGTTGGTGTCTATGAGGTAGCCCACAACCTGATCAGGTCTCACGCCACGGCGTGGCACACATACGACAAAGAATTCCGTGGCATGCAAAAAGGTGAGCACAGCTATAGAGCAGGTGGATAGATGTCGGTGAGCAATTGAGTTGCTCATAATACCTCCTGCTGCAAATTAAGCAAGATTGAGGCGCACAAAACGCAGCTGATTGCAAGGATATCTCGAAAAATGCAATCACTTATGCCTGATATTATGTTTTTAGAATAATATTGGAAATTTTGGAATTTTACGGATTTGGGGAAATTGACAAATATCTTGGGGTTGGCTATGGGCTTGGCGTCTTGGCCACACTGGCTTATTATCGCCAGCTCTATGAGCTACATGATTAATTAATATCTTACTAGTAGGCCTACTTGTACTGTCGCATGTCGTAGTCGCAGTCGTTATCGTAAGTTTCAGACTTCTAAAACGCCTCTCAAAATGTCCTGCATGCACAATCCTCGTAGGGCTTTTACTGGATTGCTGCGCTGTTCAAAGTATCTAACACTCATCATCACCGACAGCAAGGATTCATTTAATTTTGTTTCATTGACATTAATATTCAGTAAATATTTGAACACACTTTTAAATTATGGCGCGCAGCTACAAGAAGCCCCGACCTTGACATTTCGTCAACCTGATGGCCTTCGCAGGCTCAATGTGTGGTGTTAGGAGGCTACCAATTCATATACCCCACTATTTTTTAGTCATAATTATTTTAAATCAGTCCCTTAAGCAAGCCTGAGAAGGAGCCATAGGTGTGCAATGTCAGCGACTTAATTTTTTTGTCCTCGGCACATGATGGTGGCTAAGCAAATAAATTGTCAAGTATCCCTCCTACAGCTCCTTGGCTTTTATCAACTCACATGCGAATAAGAAGTCTCTTTATACAGGCAAAGTTTCGATAGCCTTGAGCAGCAGCTGGCAAGAACCTTATTCGACGAAAGCCGATGATATCAAAGCAGCGGAAAGAGCTACAGAATTTCTGTTGGGTTGGTTTGCTCACCCCATCTACGTCAATGGCGACTACCCACAGGTCATGAAGGACTACATCGGACGCAAGAGTCGAATGGAAGGACGAAGTGTGTCACGCTTGCCTGAATTCACAGATGTGGAAAAGAAATGGGTTGCAGGTATTTTTATTATTATTAATAATAATAATATTAATGTATGTATTGGCCGTTGAGCGCATATTCGATCTAAGTTGTTTAACCGTAACTGCGAATGACCTAGGACACTCGTTGCGGAAAATTCACCCTGAGTGACGTTGCGTAACTGTTTATATGCATCCAGTAACAGCGCAGATTAGGGAATTACGCGAAGTTCCTGCCAAAGCGAGCCTGAATTGAGACCAGGTTGATTCGAAATCGGCTGAAGACGGATTGATCAGTTTAGTCAGTTTTAGCAAATACTTACATTATTCGAGAGGTTCTTATGAGGCGCTATGTAAATAGCATGATACATATATACATACATACATACATACATACATACATACATACATACATACATACAAACATACATACATACATACATATATACATACATATATACATGCATACATGCATACATACATACATACATACATGCATACATACATACATACATATATACATACATATATACATGCATACATGCATGCATACATACATACATACATGCATACATATATACATACATATATACATACATATATACATACATACATACAATACATACATGCATACATAGAATATTATATCAGCGCCTTAATCCCATTGACTCTTACTTCTGCTCGGCCTTAAGTGGCTATCCCGCATTTTATCAATTTCTATGCTTTCGATAGAATATGAAAAGGTGTTTTTGTTATTACTTGTAAATCTCTCTCTGTATATGCCATGCGTTTGAAGACGTCTGATCAAAGAATGTACTTACTTACTTACTTACTTAACAATACGAATCAATGCATTTGTTGATTGTCTTAATACATTTTTCCTAGGAACATCTGATTTCTTTGGAATCAATCATTACACAACTGTGTTAGTTGAAAATCACGACAACGGAGTCGCTCATCCGTCTTGGATCAACGACCGAAATATCAAGGCACACTGCGACAGCTCATGGCCACCGTGAGCTCAACTAACTATTCACTATTTAAACTCCCTCTTGGCTTTATATAATATTCTTGTAATGCCAACCTAGTGTAAAAGTAGTAGTAGTAGTAGTACTAGTAGTAACAATAATGATATTGATGATAATAATACTAACACTAATTATAATAATAATAGTAATATTGATAATAATAATAATAATAATAATAATAATAATAATAATAATAATAATAATAATATTTGAATTCGATGGTCAGTAGCATGATAAACTGTGAAGAAGTCAGGTTAAAGCCTTGGCTCAAAATGTAGATGTCCTAATTCTTTTGTTAAATATATTGAAACCACTAAACCTGGGTACATCATGGTATAAACTATATTTTCAATACGTGTTTTAAACATGTATTGATATATTACGTAAAACTTTATTAGAGATAGGCAAACATCCACACCACACAGCAATGATGCACACAATGGTAGTAGGAGAAAACATAGCAAGCAAGATTGCTAGCAGCTTCAAATCATGAAGAAACGGTAGGCTAACAATAAGTTATAGTTATATAAACAACAGCATGTAACTGCTATAGGCCTATAAGCGAACGATTGAAAAAATCAAAAAGGCTATATATGATCAATCATTTCATTATAACTAGCTAAAGCACTAGAATTAATCACGGTCTACTATATAATTTTATACAGTTAGCGATTGATGAGGTATTTTATGGAGAGTGTGTATGAGGGATGTACTTCAAATGGTTGACTCCTCTGTATGTTTGTCCCGTTCCGTAAAAAGACTTGATGGAAGTGCTCAGTTGGCAGTGATTGGTTAAGCCAATTGTGCGGTAGCTATATATATTCTTAAGAGTCTGTTAGATATCTTCCCAAATCATCCAGACCTGCATAGTATCAAATCAATTCTTTCAACTTCATCTGGAAGCATCCACCTCCACCAGATTGGAAGGGCGTAGCATAATAAGAAGACAATAATATCATGGAAGGTAGTTATTAGTTTACTTGAAGGCATGCACTAAGGTCTGAATGGCTTTTACTTGGTATGGACGCTGGCTGCTCGCCTTCAAAATGCATTTGAATTGAACATAACTGCATAGAGTGTAAGATAATTATACCAGGAATAATTGGTCTAAGCTCCGTGTTTTTTCATATTGCTGACGTTTTGTAGATCAGGATGTACGTGGTTGAAAGAGGTTCCGTGGGGAATACAAAAACTCTTGAGATGGATTAAGGATCATTACAATAATCCAGAAGTTTTTATAACCGAAAACGGAGTATCCGATGATGAGGAGCACCTAGGCTCTCTGAACGACCAACAACGAATACGATTTCTCACCAACTACATCAACAATGTCTTGAAAGGTTTTTAATTTTTTTCTACCTACTTAGTTAAACTTTGGCAACGGACATCAAGATGGAGGCAGAACAATAAGATTAGAGGCACCGTATGTAATATTGGTAGGAATAAGCCAGGACAGTTGAAGACCAGTGTCCGTTCACATGAACTTAATATTCATGCTATGTCATTACGATGTTGGATAATCTTCATGTATGTTTCCTATTCTGAGTTCTGCTTTGAAGCCTTTTGTGTGTACATTAGCTTTGCCTGTTGATTGGAATCGGTTGCCTTGGTCAAAGGGCTATGTCTATAACGCGAAGAGTACGGGTTAGAGCTTTCACTCCGGAAATCATTGCGCAGGGACTTAGGGCAAGTCCTTAATAACACAGTCGAACAAAGCCAGTTTGCTTCACTTCTTAACATTGGAAAGATGGCGATATCAAATACAGTTGTATTGTATTGTATCAAAACAACATTGTATTGTTTTGTATCAAATGAGGTTGTGTGGCATTATATCAAGTACAGTTAGACTATAATATTTCAGTCTCAAATACATATAAAAAAATGGCGCTACGTAAATGCTTTACATTCATTGTATGTTCTATATTCCCTTCTTCGAATGGCTCTGGTTATGATTTTGCATCGTTTTCGTTGGTCTGTACCTCAGCTATCAAACTGGACGACTGCAACGTCGCTGGTTACACACTGTGGTCTCTAATGGACAACTTCGAATGGAGCGAGGGTTATGCTCCGACGTTCGGACTTCATTTGGTAAATTTCAGTGATCCAGCTCGAACGAGGACGCCCAAGGACTCAGCTCGATTCTACCGGCAGTTGATCCGTGACAACGGATGGCAAAAGAGTTAGAAGGCTTTCGGAATAGCCATCGGCGAGTATTGAGATAGACATGCAGACAGACAGACAGACAGACACAGACACACAGACAGACAAGACAGACTGAATGACAGCCACAGGAAGAAAAGGAACTGCAAATTGGGGATAAAATATTGATAGGTGATTCTTCAAAACATTCTTCGAAATTACTTTAACTGTTGATAAGAATGGTAGAGTAGATCGCAAAACAGTTCATCATCTGTATGAATTTATGCATCCACTTGATAATAATTGTGTAAAGTACTTGAAGTCCTATGAAATATGGATTACAGATACGAAAAAGTGTATCATCCTCTACCATATACCAGACTCATAACACACTTAGACACACAATCTGAAGGCAAGCCCAAGACTTGAAAAATTGACGCGAATTGGGTCGCGCCATTAAGGATGCTGCTGCTGCTGGTGATGATGATGATGATGATGATGATGACGACGACGATGACGATGACGACGATGATGATGACGATGATGACCATGCTAATCTAATTTTAAAAATTGCATTTCTGCCGCCAGATCATTATCATAATTATCATGTGTGTTATGTAAATTATTAATCTTCAGTTTTAATCGATGAACATTTATTTAGTGTATTCTGAAATATTGTTACATTGTTAAGTATTGTTTGAATGCACTCTGTACAGCACTTTGGCTGGGTTTTCGTAGGATAAGAAAAAAAGAAACATATCCGACTCTCCTTATCACATCGGTCTAGTAGCAATATTCATGACCTTATGACGCGTTTGTGTTATGAGGCTTTTTTTACGGTGACCGGACAATTTGACGCCGGACAATTCGGCGACGGGCAATTTAGCGCCGGATGAGTTTATAAGTGTATTCAGACCAGATATCGGTATGTAGTAACTGACATTTTTAAAATATTCAAAATGGGAGCGAAGTAATATTCTCCATATTATCCAGCACATGTCTGGTTATTATGGAGTCATACATAGTCAACACATAGGGACCGTGTCACCCTCTAGCTAGAGTAGTCCTCCCCTGTAGAGAAAACTGACTCACATAGTATTCACTAACGGCAGTAAAAGTTGATAAGTCCTTGTCTTAATATTACTGTACTCTTTAATCGCAATTACTCAATGTCAGTATTTTAGGGCTGTTATCTTCACCAGTCTCTACAATAACCAGACATGTGTTGGATAATATGAAGAATACTATTTCGTTCCCATTCTGAATTCTTTAAAGTTGTCAATTTCTACATACCGATATCTGGTCTAAATACACTTACAAACTCATCCGGCTCCCAATTATCCGTCGCCGAATTGTCCGGCACCGAATTGTCCGCGCGCCAAATTGTCCGACGTCGAATTGTCCGTCGCCGAAATGTCCTGGCGCCGAATTGTCCGCGCCGAACTGTCCGAGAACCATTTTTTACAGCTCAGCATAATTCTTAACCAATTTCCTGACCGTGTTCTAAAATAATTCACGATTATAGTTGTCATGATTCACCCTAAGAAAGTCTGTTACAAGGAGCTTCGTTGGTCTGTTATCTCAGACTCAGCGATTCGTGTAATTGTTGCCCACAATAAATAAATTTGCTGACATATGCAGTTATTCGTTTGAAATTACATTTACCTTCATTTAGGACAGCGCAGAGTGCGCTTCTGAGTAAGTATCTTAAAGGGGCGCTATGTAGATTATCGGTTACATTGCATACATTACATTGCACAAAACACCTTTAAATGCTCTACCGGTTTTCGCTTATCAACGAGACTCAGCTTCAGTTAGTCTCGACTTAAGAACGAAACAAGTAATTCTAGCGCAGGAAAACGCATTTAGATAAGCAATCGATGTGACCCAGAAACTGGTCACCTATCTAGTAAATGCTATCTTTTCCGATATTATTATTGTCATTCCCTCTTAACATCAATTTGACCACAGCTGCCCTGCCTATCTCTCATCTCTCTTTCTCTCTCTGTGTCTGTCTCTATCTGTCTCTGTCTCTCTATTTCTCTGTCTCTCTGTCTCTCTGTCTCTGTCTGCCTGTCCCTTTCCCCTTGCTAGTATCGCTCGCAACCGAACTCAGACCTTCTCCAATGGACGTCTATCTCTGGACAACCCTTCTGATGTGACGTAGCGCTCGAGAACAATCGGTGGTGCTCTGCGCTTAGCCTTAGTGTAGCGCTGTAAACATTTTACAGTTACGTCTACAGATTGTGCCATAGTCATAGCTGATGCAGATGGGTTTAATACCCTATAATTTCGCACTCTGTGTATCCAGATAAGACAGTAGGTAACTTACTAAGTTTCTGTACAAGTCGTTAAGATGAAAGAGCCAATCTTCTTAATAACACACTGTATTGTTGAAGTCACTAAGAAATTAACATTCGCTCCCGAAGTTATTCGAGACCCAACAGTTTGATATATATCCAGGGCTGATAGTAGACACTATGCTCGGACTTCTTGACTAGTTATCCTATAGTCAGAGAAGCGACGCCTGGCCACGACACTCGCAACAGATGAGCCCCACAATCAAGCGGTCCCTTGCAGATTGCGCCCTATAAGGCTGTCCGAACATCCCTCTGCCAACGGGGCTGTGGAGAGTGACATTTTCTGAGCCGGCAAATGCTGTCGATTTAAACCTCAGTAGAACTTTCAGCACCGTTCCACAGACTCTGATGTCCTTTCCAAATGGTGCATGGCTTTATTCAGTAACTTGTTGTATTTTGAAACTTCTTGTAAACCATCGATTCAGGTTCATCTTTGAGCGGGAGACTTCCATAGAGAACATAAAAATGCCGTTCAAATCAATCAGAAACAATTGCCAAACAGAGAAATGATATCTAGACCGCATTCTTGGTCACATTAGAAGCCCGAGCCAAAAAAAATTATGGAGAAACACCTGCATTTGACCATGCGATTGACCAAAATGCCTCTTTAGTCTCGTTTATAATTGACCGGATACTTTTATGACACGCTAAAAGCATGCGGCTCTCTTGCCAACTCCGCCACTGCTTACACTTTGGCAGTGCCAGTCCCAAGCCTGGGCAAAAGAAGAGGGCGACGAAGAGGACGAATGATATTTGTTACCGCACAGTTTCGTTAAACTGAAACTCCACCTTCTCGCTTACCACGTGCATTTTTACGTTGACCATCATTATTAGTAATATCTCTATTACTATCTATTATCTATTATTATCTCTATTATTATCTATTATCTATTATTATCTCTATTATTAACTCGATTAACATCCAAGTATGTTTCGTCGTACACGTATACATTGATCTCATTTTGTCTTCAGTTCAAGTAGAATAATTGCATTTGCGGATTTAAATAATGTTTTGTACTAGGCTTTTGTTATTTTGTTCAGACGTAGTTTATTCAAATTACAATTGCTTCAAACAATTTATTTAATCTTAATAGGAACCGAGGAAGGACTATAAAAGCAGTGAGTTAAACCATTGTCTTAATTAAACGGTGACGAGATTACCTGGATTTTGTCAATGAACTATGAAACGTGGCCTATCAGCCCTGACATATGGCCGTTCCCATGAGCACAATTATATCCTATCTAAACTAAGTGATCCATGCACCAGTTATTTTAAAAGGCTAAAACATGTCAACCCCTTTGTTGCAAGGTTGTTCTAATTCCATAATAGATTACTGTTTTATCTGGCTTGTCCTATGGCTCAATATTTATATTACTCGAGGTTATAAATCTATCGACAGTTATAGGCCAACACGATGTCGTCAACATCGTTTGAACGTTTGATCGGCGTGGTAAAGAAGTGAAAATCTTAAACACTTTATCGTTTGCTTTAAAAATGACGGATGCACTAATCGATTTCGTTTTCTAGCAGGTCATGTTTATTTACAACAGCAACAAGGATGAGCAGTTGGGTCTGTCTTAATGGTGTATCATTATAGAACGCGCTTGTACTCCTGCTATTGACTATTTATGTGGCAATTGGTTAGATGTACTGAGTTGTCTGCCAATAAGTACGTGTCTTGTTCATTAAAACCTCCAAAGACGTTCAATTCGAAACGCTTGTTCAGCCAGCATCTCTACGGTTGTTCTTTGCCTCACTTGCGCTTCTTTGGTTAATCTTCACCCACTTGGGGTTTCGAACGGTGCAAATGACATGATATTGTTGTCACCAGCTACTCGTACACGATGACCCATTGGGACCTTTTATTGTAGGCCTACTGAAACCACGGTGCTTTAAATACGTGTACTTTCTACAGTTCACTCTCTCTCTATCTGTCATTCCTCATCGTCAGTGCAGGTCAGCTAAACGAACGATCCGAATGTGCGAAAAGATATAAGTGATTAGAGTTCGTTGGTTGATCTTTAATGTAATATGATGCATTGTAATATAAAGTATCATCTAAAGTGATCCGATCATGTATTTCACATCGCTTGAAGAAGTTTCCCATCGGTGATCGCTGCGAAATAGCACCACAAAAGCGTAAAATATATTCAATCGATGATGATTTGGTCAGAGTGGATACTAGATAGTGCATAGAGATGAATGTAAGTCCTTTATTTGTCCTTAGTTCCTGGCTTTCGTTATATGCACATCCTTGGCGCAGAACGACGATTTCCTGTATGGAACTTTTCCAGATGGATTTCAGTGGGGAACGGCCGGTTCAGCCTACCAGATCGAGGGTGCTTGGAACGAAGACAGTATGATATCAATAACTTTGAAACGCTATTCCAGTTACAGAATTAGCATAGACCTTTGCAAAGTGTACATGTAGTAAGGGTTTATCCTTAAATCGCATACTACGGTAGATTATCTTACGTGATAAATGGTGCAGGATAGTTCAACTTTATAAGCTGTCGACTTTGCTGATAGTTGTGGAATTCTCGGGGCATATGAAAGGCCATCAACTGCTTCTTTAATCTCTGACGTCTTTTAACTTTGTGGATCTAAACTTAATTTTAATGCAATAACTATGACGCAAATCTCAAAACTTCTCAATATCAAACAGTTGGTCGCTAACGACAGAGCTGTATAAATCCACTCTGCAAGAGCCGTATGCTAGCTCATTTACGACGCCAGGTCAGACCAGGAAGACAAATCGAGATGCAGAACGGTTCGAAGGTGGAAAGAGATTGCTTTAGCTTACATATAGATTAAATTGTCTGAACACATCGTAATAATCTTATTGACCTGATCTGACTTTTGCTGTTAACCTTTGCCTCATGTTAACACTGTTTCAACTTGCGCAGACTGATTTTAAATCCACAAGTAAATTTTAAAATGGTTGCAGATAAAGGAGTTAGCATTTGGGACACTTTTTGTCACGAAGGAGGACATGTTAGGAAAAACCAAACAGGGGATGTGGCTTGCAATAGTTACCACAAGTACACCGAAGACATCGCCATTCTGAAGAATCTTGGAGTCAGTTTAACATGTGAATCAAAATTTAAATTGCATTAATCTCTTTGTTGTCAATCAAAAGATTACTTAATGACTTCAATAGCACAGGCGACGAATGCAGAAAGCAAAAACCGACGGTGCAGCAAACCAAAGCCACCGATCAGGTCATTGTACATAAGACTTTTAATCAGAGGCAGAAGAAAGCTAACCACTGAGTTGATTATTTATTCCAATGTCCAATATACAATATATATGATTCATGAACCGATGTCGTCCCAGAGTTAAGCCACAATCAAATAAGCATTCAGAAGACCAGTTTATTGAGACAGGAAGATATAACTTTGAGATGGTTATTTTAAATAAATAAAACGTGCCAGAGTGACGAAATGCAACAAAGTATGATATCGGGTTACATGGCATTTAGTCACACGACAATTAATCACGCGACACTTAAACAACGACACTTAATCTCGACGACACCTAATCTCGCGACACTTAACCTCGAGGACACATAATCTCGCGACACTTAATCTCGCGATATTATAATCGCGCGACACTTGCTCACAAACTACAACTATTATTAACTTATGTGGTGACAAATAATCATGTTTAAATAGAAGCCGCATTAATTACAAGAATAGGGGTTTTTCAATGTAAACTCGCATAAGAGTGAAAATGATAGTGCAGGTCATTCAGTGCTAAACTCCTAGAATATAATATATTATATGCATGAGAGAATCAAGCTCATTTGAACCAAGTTCTATTAATTAAGTGTCGCGAGATTTAGTGTCCTCGAGGTTAAGTGTCGTTGTTTAAGTGTCGCGCGATTATGTGTCGCGAGATTAACTGTCGGCACACCATGATATCGCCCCATAGGCATTAACTTGAAGTTGCTAAATCCACAGTTTTTATAATCTTAGGTCCATTTCTACCGTTTCTCGTTGTCCTGGTCACGAATTCTACCAGATGGTACACTGTCAGTAATTAACGAAGCTGGTATCGACTACTACAACCGTCTGATCGATGGACTTCTGGCTGAGGGTATTCAACCGGTGGTCACCCTTTATTTCTGGGACCTGCCACAAGCCCTGGAAGACATCGGAGGATGGCTCAATCGGGATATCACCAACTTCTTCAATAATTACGCGAGGCTTTGTTTTCAGAGATTCGGAGACAGGGTGAGTGAAGTGAGTAAGTAAAGTGGTTCAAAAGTGATAACACGAGATATTGCTCTGAGATTCACTAATAGCAAGTCTGCACTTGAGGTAATTAAAGATATAAAATGAATGTCTTTTCTAATCTAATAGTATTATTTTTTATAGCGCTGTTGTCATGGTGCACAAGGTTTCTGTCGATGGTCAAGTTTTGAATGTAGGTCCCTAAGTGACAGTCAGCAAATTATATTGCATTTGCGAATTGTGGTTGAAATCTGATCTCTAGGCCATAAGAACCAGAATTCAGGGCACAATGTGTACCTTTGTTGCAACAGATTATTCTTAGCCTGAGTATGAACTGTCCAGTTGGAACAGAGGGTGGGTGGATTTCGATACGAAAGGCATCAACCGGTGACGAACGAAAACACCACCGCAGTCTGGTCAATCAATGTCTAAATGACTGCTCTCTAAGACATTGGTAAATTGTATAATTTTCTGTAGAGATGGCGATTGACGGGAAAAGCTCTATAGTCTGTTTCTGGCAACGCCGTCTTTAGGCATACGCAGATTTAATGCCCAAATGTTTGCAATATTGGGCCTGTGCAATTGTATAAACGGACGAAGAAGCGCTGACTGAAGCTTGAGTCTGCTTCAGGTCAAACTCTGGATCACAATAAACGAGCCGTATTCCATCGCATGGTTCGGTTATGGGACTGGTATGCTAGCGCCTGGAATGCAAAGCCCAGATGTCGCACCCTATGAAGTGGCTCATAACATCATCAGAAGCCACGCGGAGGTCTGGCATACGTACGACTCCGAGTTTAGGTCGACTCAAAACGGTGAACGATCAACAGTATTTTAACAAGCTTAGGATAAGGAACATCGCGGAACTCATAATTATTAAATGAATGTAATGTAATGTAATATATATCTATAAGAATGTGCACAATTATGAACATGTACGCTACGATAGTATTTTATTTAAACTTAAATTTTTTTTTTACATGCAGGAATGTATGTCTATTGGAATTTGTATTTATGTATGTATGCATGCATGTGTGTGTGCTTGCATGTGTGCATCTGTATGTATATTTTGCATATATCTATATATGTGGATGCTTGCTTATGCAAGCTTACATGTATATGTATGCGTATATGCATGCATGTTTGTATCTGTGTATATACATGTATGTATGTATGTATGCATGTGTGTATGACTGTATGTATGTATGCATGTATGCATGTATGTATGTATGTATGTCTGTATGTATGTATGTATTCATGCATGTATGTATGTATGTATCTATGTATATATATATATACGTATGCATGTATATATGTATGTATGTATGTATGCATGTGTGTTAGTAGGCTTCTATATGTCAAATATACGTCACAAATGCTCTTCAATTCGTATTTGGCCTTCTCAAACTGCTTTAGTCCAGTTTATCTTATCATATTTCATTCAGTTAGAATTCATTTTTCCTCATCTAATATAATTGCATCTTATTGTCAGTGGTTAAAATTGCTTATAATTAATATCCCTTTAAACGTCATTACTCTAGACTTAAAACATCCACTGCAATGTATGGGTTGTAGGTCGAATATCGTTTAGCTTGTACGGCGATGGAGCAGAACCCTATACCAACTCAACGGAAGATATCGAAGCAGCAGAAAGGGCGATGCAGTTCAAAGTGGGGTGGTTTGCAAATCCCGTTTTTGTGAATGGTGACTATCCCGAGATCATGAAATACAACGTTGCTCGTAAGAGTCAACAAGAGGGAAGGAATACATCGCGTTTGCCGGAATTCACTGAGCAGGAGAAAGCAAGAATCGTTGGTAAGGTTTCAACCAACACGTCTTTCACTTATGATCCTGATAATTCGCTTTAACGTGTCTAAGAAGATCGAAGCTAACCAAAAGTTATATCAGAATACATAAGAGAGGTTTTTGACTTGTTACGCGTCTTGTTTATACATACATGTGCGAACAATTCATACTAACTCCCACACATGTCATGCATACATGATTCCATGAGCTCATACATGCAAATATGCATAGGTGCATGTTATGCACACACAATATCTACGAAAACGTCAGTGAACAGCAAGACACGTCCCCATTTTATCGTTATTAAGTCATGCATTGCTTGCATGGGAGGTTCTAAATATGGCAACACTTAAGAAGCGTTAAATATTGTACAAATAGTTGCAAAAGTACATTGTATCTCGGGTAGAAGTACGAGAAAACGTACCAAAAACTGTGCTCGCGAGTACAACCACAGGCACAACATCTCTGCTAGATAGCAGCATAATAATTATGATTGGTAGGCCTACTGGTTTCCCATCAATTGCCCATGAGTTTGAATTCTACAGTGATTCACTTTACAGGAACTCACGATTTCTTTGGCCTCAGTCACTATACGTCTCTTCTCATCGAAAGCTACAACCACGACGGAACCTCAGATCCCAGTTATGAGTTCGATAGCGATGTAATACCACACATCGACCCATCATGGCCAGCGTAAGACAGTCTACACTCAGTTGTGTCAAACTTCTATGTTACAGTATAATCAGTTTTGGGTCATATTTTATTTTCTAAACTTGTAACGGCAAAAGTCATACAAGCAATGTATTTCAACCGATCAGCTCATTTTATCTGGAAGATACGTATGTAGCCTACTCAGCGAGTTGATACCCAGGTGAATATTGAAAGGAGAAGTCAAAAGAGTTTAAATAATAAGTATTGTGAAAGTTTTTTAAATATCTTGTGGTTTTCCTAGATCTGGCGCCATCTGGCTGTGGGAGGTTCCATGGGGCATCAGAAAGAACTTGAACTGGATCAAGGACCACTACAACAATCCGGAAGTAATAGTCACCGAGAACGGTGTCTCAGACGATAGAGACTACGCTCAAGGTTCACTCGATGACCAGCAACGAATACGATACCACACGGGATACATCAACAACGTACTAAGAGGTTGCTCGTCATGTTATTTTCAATTCTGCAGCCCTGTTTCGTCATGCTGAACCTGATCTCTATGCCACTCCTGTCTCACGAAATCAAGGGGGGGGCGAGGGGCACAAGTCCCCCCACCTATTACAGAGAGGCGGACACGTTATACATGTACGTTTGTACCCCCACATTTTCTATCCCGTCATTAGATGTCCCTCCCACATGCCAAACAAGATCGCCGCTTCTGTACGGAATTATCTTAAGCGAATGGACACCTTACTTGTCTTTGTGAAGGATGTTGAGGCACAGGTTTTTCGAGCAATGATCCTCCTTGATGTCGCAGAAGGTCAAAAAATATTAAGAGAATTAAAGGGATTAAAAGTACAAAATCAGAAGAAGCAGAAGAAAGAGAAAATAGAATAGGAAGAGAGGGAAATAATGGAAGGGAAAAGGAAACGCTAAAGATTGATAGAGATGAAACAAAATGACAGAAAACTGGAACTGGAGAGGAATAGCTGCATAGAAAAGAAAAGTTACAACGGATGAAAATGGGAAGCAAATAGAAGAAGCAAAGAACGCAACTGCGTTTGAAAGGCACAACTTTAAGATAACCTACTCATGCGTGCAATCTTTTAAAGTGCTCAAAGTTATCTTTACTGAACTGTCTTAGTAGGTGCTTAGACATGTATTATGACTCGGATAAGTTATTTAACAATGTTAACTATTATTTTTACTTCGGCGTGGTATTGTCATTGCTCAGAGTAACAGGTTTTTGCCGATCATTTCTAAACGAACTAGTCCGTTGTGATTATATTTATTAGATTTTGCAACTTAAAGTTGTGGTTGCACGTAGTCCTGAGTAAACTTGCAATAGTGCTCTTCTTCACGGTTTCCACATGGATCTAAGTGACTGTTTCTAAGACCATTTTCCTTCTTTGCATTGTTTCAGTAACTTGTATGTTAAGGTAGCCGTTCCTTTTTCTATGTCTAGCAATTCAGTTGGATGGATGTAACGTCGCGGGCTACAGCGCCTGGTCTTTGATGGATAGCTTCGAGTGGATGGATGGCTACAGGGCAACATGTGGTCTGCACCAGGTCAACTTCTCTGATCCGACCCTGGAAAGGGTTCCCAAACAGTCAGCTTTCTTCTACAAGCAACTGATCGTCGATAACGGATGGCCACTCCCATAATTAGTAGCGCTTCGAAAGTAGCAAGAATAAATTTTGATTTTAGTCGACGGACCTCATTCATATCATAGTAGTTGATAGATTTCTGCAGAGATGAGAAGAAGACAGAATGATACAGATGTTTTCAAAGTTTGTTCATAGAATGAATTAATTCAATCACTCATTCTGTCAGCCTCTTTCTTAAATAAAGCATTTATATAGCGCCTCTTTTAGATGTTCTCTCGGAGGCGCTCGTGGGTTTGCACCAGCGATTGAAAACAGCTTAAAAGTAGTATGAACAGAAAACCAAATAGCCAAGTTTACAAACAAACTCTGTTAAGCTAAAAAAGATACGTAGTTAGACGCTAAAACTCAACCAATCGTGCAAAAAGTCATTAGATGAGAACCAGTAAACAGGTGTTGATCTTGAACACAGCTTCAATTGCCTTCTGTCCTCAAGTGAGTTGCTTATTAAGCATACAACAGATGAAGACGGTATTGCAACAGCATAATAGTTTTTATTTATGGATCGTCTGAGAAAAAATTGCTAAACAGTGAACACTATTTCTTGTGAGGATAGTTGATCGGCAACGGACCTTGTGGCAGGCATTGCAAAGACTTACTATCCTCATAGCATGAACTAAACGTGAAAGGATACAAAGAAATCATTCAATGCTCTCTTGGAAAAGTGAAGTTTTTAAACAAGCTGAGGCTACATCCCATACCAGCTGAGACATAGATTTGTCGGGAAATAAATTTGCGTACTTTAAGATAACTAGGGACTATTTGCTTCCTGGTTAAAGAGAGGTGACGCCCTTTCCAGTTAAATAGGAGACCTAGATAGGCAGGACCTTTGACCTGGACCAAATCCACCGCTTCTTGCTATCAAACTAATTTCCGTTAAATTTGAGTCTAGATATGAAGAATGCTGAAACCATGTAGAGGTCATGAGACGAGCATAAATCAGATAAGTGATTTTAAGGGCCAACTCTAAACAGACAGCACTTTAACGAGAATTAAGAGAACGAATAATATTATCTATAGATGGAACACAGGACGCGGAAAGAATATCTAGGCATAAAATAACTAAATCCTTCAAAGTAACCACACATGCAGGCAGCTATTTGCTTAAAACCCCATTGGTAGCTACATAATAGAGTCTGGCTCCCGTTATATCCAAGATACTTTGGTTAACTATATCCATGAAGTGCATTTGATGACGGTGCAATATAGTAGGCCTATATACTCAATTACTTTACCTTGACGCTTGCTGTGAGTCCCGGGTGTGCAGTATGCCTGGTTTTGATCACTCAGTATTACAGGACTTGCCAATTCTGTGCTTTGAGTCGAAGACATGAGACCGTAGATCTCCAGATTGTGTTTCCAGAGGATCTATCTATCCATCCTGAGCTATCTATGAACGTAGAAAGTTCTTCCATACCTATTTTGTAGCGTAGGCTGAAAAATTTTCTACTGCTCAGCGTTATTTTTGGGATTCATTTCTGTGAGCATTTACAATTTACCCAAAACAGGCCTATAGTTTGTTGCAGTCAGGTTCCTGTGCACTCAGTCATGTATTCATCTATGTATATGCAATTACTGCCCAAAACAGATTTTGAGCAGACCTTTCTAGGTGAAGTCTGACAACCTCCAGTTACTGTTTGGAAACCTCTTAGCGTGAATGAGTACATGGTCGTGCTGAAGGTTTCGACTGGCGTACGAACATCGTCTATATCACTCAGAAACAATTATATTGAAGGAATGAAATTATGTCAATAACTAACTCTGGGTCACATTTGAAGTACAAACAAAAGAATGTCAAGAAAAAATTACGTTTGACCAAGCAATTGATTAAAAATGATAATGCTATCGGGCCGACTATTCGGCCATCTTGTCACGTGCATTTATACGTAAAAGTTTATTCACAAGGTCTTATTATAGGCCTACATCACATTTCCTCTCTTGAGTTCAAATTGAGAACCTAGATTAGTCGGCTATAATAATGGCCCATTGCAGTATTATTTTCAGACGTATAGGCCTACTCTAATCAAATTACAAATGCTTCGGACAACTTATTTAATTGAATATCAGTAGTAGGCCTAAGTTTTGAAGAAACGATAAAGGCATGTATATCATTTCTTAAATAACGACGAGATGACCTTGAACTCGTATCAACGAGCCAGAGAGCGTTGCCTATCAGTCCAGACACACTGCCTTTCCCATGAACACAACGATGTAAAAGCGACATCTTATCTGGTTTATAGATACAATAGAGCAATAGGTAATATTAATAGGCTCACCTGGCGTGTCAAGTTTTTTTTGCAGAAGCAGTGTGCTAGTTTCATGATAAATCGATGACATTTTTATCTCTGTTTATTATCTTTATCATTTCACTCAATATTGATAAAAAAATTTATGTAAAATCGATGTCCTTCTGATCTAGAGATCTCTTTTCAATTGGTATGATGTCGCTAACATCATTTCAGCGTTTGATTGGCGTGGTAAAGTTATTAAAATTTTCACCAATTCATCTTTTTAAAAAGTGACAGCATCATATATTAAGCTTATGCTAAGACGCGTTTGAAATACAGGTCATATTGCATTGTTTAGTTCTCACTTACATGAACCTTGGGATCCTTTCGGTGTTGGTCAGTGTAATTAAAATAATTGATGCCGCTCACTTCTCGTTCAGGATGAACCAATTTAAGAATTTATTACACTTAGACGACTGCTCAATGTAATTGTAATTGTAATTGTAAATACGACAATTTCTAGAACACCGTCAGTAGCGGAGTGCTTTTACATAACAGTTCACTGTCAGCGCAAATGTGAAAAAAACCAATGCTCGGCACTTTCTGTCATTTTTTTCATCTTAAGTGCAGACCGACCCTTGGAATTTCTAAACGAACGACTGCTCGCCAGGAATAATCGGTGAATAAGCGATCTTTGGTAGATCTTTGATGTAACATATCGTAATAGCATAAAAGTCTCATCGATAGAAAGATTTTTATATTATGCCGCTTGGAGAAGCTTCATGTCGGTGATCAATTTGTAATAACACATAAAAGCGCAAAAATATATCCATTCGATGGTTAGTTGGTCAGAGTGGGCACTGGATCCTGTCCCAGTCTTGCACTGAGATGAATGTGAGTTCTTTTATTGTCCTTAGTTCCTGGCTTTCGTCCTATGTGTGTCCTGGGCGCAAGATGACGAATTCCTATACGGAACTTTTCCAGTTGGATTTCAATGGGGAACCGCCACTTCTTCCTACCAGATCGAAGGAGCATGGAACGAAGACGGTACAATATCAATGATTTCTTAATGTTATTCAGATACAGCATAGACTAAACATGTACATGTTGTTAGCATTTTCCCATTTACATAAAACCCTTGATTTGATCTTTTGAGGTAAGCTGTGATTTGTAATATTTTCAGCTACCAGATTGCTAACGAATTCCTTCTAAATTTTGTAACGAGCTGTATTATTACAACGAATGATGCGTAAAGAAACCATGAATTTTGAGCTGACGATCTTAGGGTTTATCCTCATTCACAAATCAGAGTTCAAATGAGCATGCCATCTCTATTTGGGATAATAATTCTCAGGTAAGGAAACATGCTTGAGTCCCGGTGTGATACTCAATGAAATATTTTATCCGTAAGCGATGTTATGGCCTTCGTGTATGAATGTAAACTATATTTAAGTAAAGATGTTAGCCATAACAAAAGATGTAACCCTTAACTAAAGATAGACCTTTGATTACAATTATACACCTCGCAAGCACAGATTATTTCAGAATTTTTCACACAGGTATTGTCATATTTTCGTTCAAAACTCTGCTAGTATGTTAATGATACTTATTGTGACCAAAAGAGGTCGCGGATTGGTCTGTAAAGGAAAATACAAGCCCATTAGGGAGCCAGATTAACCGTCTCTGTAGCAGAAAGACTCACAACTTATTCTTTGATCATTAAGTTCTAGCTTATTCAATGGTCGACACAATGATTCAATAAAACGTGACAAGACTAAGAAATTATTTTACCTCTGCTTACCTGAACTTGTCCTACTTTGGTCTTGGTCTTACTTGTCTGATGACACGCAGATGATCGTTTACAGTCGCTCATCCATCTTTTTTGATGACATCTCAATCTCATTTTCTCACCTCAATACCTTCCTGGTCCCTACGGGTACCTTGCATAAGGAGGTTTACGGTAAAAACCGCGATCACA
Organism: Bimastos eiseni; assembly: GCA_959347315.1. Lineage (NCBI taxonomy): Eukaryota > Metazoa > Annelida > Clitellata > Crassiclitellata > Lumbricidae > Bimastos > Bimastos eiseni. Next base: position 5,210,314 of record OY365807.1, on the reverse strand, counting down.
AAACAGCGATCGTCAAAACCGCGATCACAAAACAGCGATCGTCAAAACCGTGATCACAAAATCGCGACTCTTTCAAAATAGCGATCATCAAAACAGCGATTTCAATATGAAGCTTATGTAGGCCCGTGTCATAGAAATTGTGTTCGTCAATCCGTTATATTTACAAAAGCAATATTTTCATCAATGAAACTGCTGCAGTTTCGCTAGAAACTATATGCCTACTTCCATAAATCCGGCCTCAGTTTTCACCTACATTATTTCATAAAGAATCTAAGCTATGAACCATAGATCAGCTTTTTCGTTAGCAAGCAACTTCAAGCCAATTTCGAAACTTGGCTGTATGTTTGAATGTAGAGAGCAAAAGATCCCTTTTAATTGCACATTGTCGCTCATGAAAACACAGCTAGCTAATTGTGAAACTAGAAGCTTCTTTAATAAAAATAGAACTTGAATTTATCATCCATGAGCATTAATATTAAAGTGCCATGTATTGCCTATGCAAAAACGATAGAACGATATATAGACTATGCCAAATGGTAAATGGGTAGGACGTAGGCCTACACAACTAACAACGATTTCTCCTTCGAAATAAGCCTTCTAATGCAATTGCCTTTGATTGGACCAATTCATGCACATTCAGAAAAAAATTAGGCCTACAAATCTTCAATGAATAATCGCTGTTTTGATGATCACCATTTTGAAACAGTCGCACTTTTGTGCATCGTTGTTTTGCGATCGCGGTATTTGGCGTACACACACAAGGAGAGCTTTTGAAGAGTTCATGTAGCCAGGCGATATGATTCAACACATTTTATATTATTACGTAAATCTCGGAATGTTCCGAGGCACTGCATCACCATGTGGATCCTTGCTTCGTATTAAACTGCATCCATTGTCGCAGACTCTGTTAAAATCTACAAGGAAAAATGATTGCAGGCAAAGGAGTTAGCATTTGGGACACGTTTTGTCACGAAGGAGGGAACGTGAGGCAGAACCAGACGGGAGATGTGGCCTGCAATAGCTACCATCAGTACGACGAAGATATCGCCATGCTGAAGAATCTTGGAGTCAGTTTTCACTTATGAATTAAAACTTACATCACATTAATTTAAGCTTGGTTATTATTACCAACATGTTACTTAGTGACTTCTATATCGAGAGTGTCGAATGCACAGGGCATTAGCCGTTGACACCCTAGGAGTTAAGCCTCCAATCACATCAGCATCAAGAAGACTAAACGTTTAGACAGAAATATTTCTCAACAGTGTTGGTTTTTTTCACATTTCGTGTCACAGACATGAAATGTGAAAATAAAATGAAATATAAAATCATCCAGCTTGTATTAAATCAATGATGTTATAATGGATGAAAGTATTATGGTCTCTCAAATTTTAGGTCCACTTCTATCGTTTTTCGTTGTCGTGGCCACGGATTCTACCAGATGGTACACTGTCAGTGATAAACGAGGCTGGCATTGACTACTACAACCGCTTGATAGATGGACTTTTGGCTGAGGGTATTCAGCCGATGGTTACGCTTTTCCACTGGGATCTACCACAAACCCTGCAAGACAACGGGGGTTGGCTCAATCGGGATATCGCCACCTACTTCAACGACTACGCCAGGCTCTGTTATCAGAGATTCGGAGACAGGGTGAGTGAGAAGATCAAGCAAAGTGGTTCTAAAAGGTTAATAGGAGAATTCACTTAAAGTAATCATGACCCGGTATATAAGTAATATTCAAATATAAGACAATTGTGTTTGGTCTAGTCTAAAGAAATTTAATGCACAATGTATCGGTCAGTGGTCTGTTGAACTGGAGAATATGATCAAATTCTAGTGGGTTCCAAAGCAGATGAGAAAATTAGAGATATCGTTTATTCTGTTTAGGAGTTATTGCAAGAGTATAAGTGTCAGTCGATCGAGTGTTAAAATGTCTAACTTAAATAAAGGAGTTAGTTCAAGGTATCGGTAGATCGGCCGATTTATAAGCTGACGTCAAGGTTAATCAAAATAGAGAAATTCAATGTACGCGGGACGTATTTTTCAGTCTTTGATAGCATTGTAATAGGTTCGTGTCTGTTCTGAAGGCATCGACTGATGGCGAATTAGAACTAAACCAAAGTCAGGTCAGTGTCCAACAGTTTTGTAATGACTGTGTGAATATCTAAAGGATGCTGGTTGAAACCTGAATCTGTGTCAGGTCAAACTTTGGATCACAATCAACGAACCATTTTCCATCGCATGGGTCGGTCATGGAATTGGAATTCTGGCGCCTGGAATGAGAAGTCCAGACGTTGGATGCTACGAAGTGGCTCACAACATCATCAGGAGTCATGCGGAGGCCTGGCATACCTACGACTCCGAGTTTAGGGCGACTCAGAATGGTGAACGATACATTCTGTAGAAATAATCTTATGTATGTATGAATGTATGTATGTATGTATGTATGTATGTATGTATGTATGTATGTATGTATGTATTTATTTATTTATTTATTTATGCACGTGTGTAATGCAAATATGTATGTACGTATCTGCATGCATGTGTATCCGTGTGTATATGTACGTATGCACGAATTCTACGTATGAGCGTATGTATGTGTGCATCTGTGTCTTACGCCCATGTGTAGGGATGTATTTATACATGCATGTATGCATTTATATTAGCACACCTACTGGTTTTCAATAATGCTCTGCTAACCCTCTTTAATTCTGACATAGATTACTTTAATCTGACTCAATATAGTTCATGTAATTGTCTCGTTTTGCCTCATTTCATTTCATTACGATTAATTCATTTGTTTAAATTACACTAACATACAATAATTCTTAGCTAATCTTATTTTAATGACTTGGCCTTCAACTTGCATTCAGCATTATGACTGTATTGAAGGCCGGGTATCGCTTAGCCTTTACAGCGATTGGGCAGAACCATATACCAACTCAACGGAAGATATCGAAGCAGGGGAAAGGGCGATGCAGTTCAAACTGGGGTGGTTCGCAAACCCCGTATACGTGAACGGTGACTACCCACAGGTCATGAAAGATAACGTTGCTCGAAAGAGTCAACAGGAAGGACGGAATACATCGCGTTTGCCGGAGTTCACTGAGGAGGAGAAAGCCAGAAACGTTGGTAAGATTAAAACGAGAATTTCAGTGAACAGCTTGAACTCGTCTGCAATTTGCAGTTACTAAGTTAGGTCACACTTTGTTTGCAAGAGAATTTCTCAATATGGCAAGCGTGAAATATTGGGATAACTGCGGAAACGTCGCTCTCCTGTCACAGATCTAGAAGGAATAATAAATTATAAATGTGATGCAACCCTAGTCCTCGAAAGATTTGCAGCACCCAAAAGGGCCACGTCATGGACACAGTTTAACACGCGCGCTATTATACCAAATTATGTTCGCAATTATAGCCAAGCCTCTCGTTTCGTTCCGGTGCCATATCAAAATCCGTAAATTGGTTTCTGGTTCCAGTTTGAGCGCTAGTGTATGTATGGAGACAAACACCCATTAGTATACGCCCATGTTGCTACTGAAATAACAATTAGATATATTTTCTTTGACAATTAAAGTTTAATTGACGCTATTTTAATGATCACGGCTTAGACATTTATACATTGTATTCATTGATTTCATTAATAACTGTTCTTGAGAAATATTAACAATGCAATCAGTTACGATCAATACGGTTTTAATATTAAACTATTAAAGCTTAACAGACCGTCGACATACTCTGCGTTTTATGCACGCAAGCACCAATGGTTCCAAACCTCTTTCAGAGCAAAGCACGCTTTCTGAGGAGTGTTCAGTCAGCGATACTTATAAGCAGCATTGGTTTCATTTAGTTTTTCTTGACGTTGGACCTTAATTTTAATGACGGCCATGCTCCTGTCATTCAGCCGTGATGTTTGGACTATTTCTATTAATCAAAAATTAATCAATCAAAAATACTTGAATAGTGCCCCTTCAAGATATCTACTTAGAGCCGTTCTATGTTACTCTAAGTTTTAAAGCTCAGGTCTGTGTAAATAGCGATGATCAGGTGTTCCACCAATCATGTTACCCATTCTGCCCTCCAGTCATTTCAATGGGAACCTCACATCAAAGGGTGTTCAAGACACCCTTAGATGCGGAGGTACTGAGATTTGGAAACACTTTTTGAGGGTCAACCTGATTGCTAATTATAGAATTCAGTTCTATTAACTACCAGCGAGTTCAAATTCCATTCGGATGCGTTTTACAGGAACTCACGATTTCTTTGGACTTAATCACTATACTACTATTCTTTTCGAGGACTACAACCACGACGGGACTCCGCTTCCCAGTTGGGAGTTCGATAGAGACGTTCGACAGCATATTGATTTCTCATGGCCAGAGTAAGACTGATTGATCTATTGATTGTATCAAACTTTTATAATACGTAGTAGGCCCGATATCGGTTAGTTTCATCGTAACCATTTAGATCCATTTGAGTTTTGGACAGACGATGCACGGAAGTATGAATGCGTTGTCCACAAGGACCTTGGAATAAGTCCTTCGACTTGCATAGAAGTATTTAATGAGAAAGGTCACTAATGTTTAAAAATCAAGCAGTTTCTCCAGGATTTCCGTGAGCACATTGACTAGTATTGAAGATAAATGGATAAGCTGTTAGTCTGTTTCTTAACATCAAGACAACAGAAACAATAGGCGCGTATTATAATAAGGAATAATGGGTTTAGGCCATGGTCGCTATTGCAGCTGAAAAGGTTAGAATATTTCTGAAAGCATTTTTATGTTTCATTTTTCCCAGTTCTGGGTCCATCTGGTTGAAGGAGGTTCCATGGGGCTTCCGGAAGCTCTTGAACTGGGTGAAGGACCACTACGACAACCCTGAGGTGATGATAACAGAGAGTGGGGTATCGGACGACGAAGACTACGTTCAGGGTTCACTTGATGACCAACAACGAATACGTTATTACACAGGATACATCAACAACGTACTCAAAGGTTGTTCATTACCACTGTTGCATATCTGCAGTAGGTCTAAGTTATACGCTCACTTTATGCAACATTAGTATTAACGAATGGAATATTGCGTGTGTGTCTTTGCGATTATTGTACGGGCATCTAAATTCCACTTTAATGACGCAAAATATTGATAAGAACATTACGTCGAAATGACGAAGATGATGATGATGATGATGATGATGATGACGATGACGATGATGATGATGATGATGATGGAGATGGTGAAGACGACAACGAGAAAGAGAAGGGGGAAGTTTCATGTATTTGATGTTAGTTATTAGTCAAATTAGTTTATTTAACTGTTAACTGTGATTATGAATAATGTATACCTGCAGTTTATCAATTTTGTTTCCATATAATTATTCATGGTATCATCATTTCTTTTTGTTCGCTCTTTCAACATGAATTTAAGCAATTGTTTCGATCGTAATTATTTTACTTTCATTGCTGTAGTTATTTCATGTTAAGATAGCTGTTCATGTATGTGTGTCACAGCAATCCAGTTGGACGGATGTAACGTTGCGGCATATACCGCGTGGTCAGTGATGGACAACTTCGAGTGGATGGATGGTTACGAGGCAACGTTTGGTCTGCACCAGGTCAACTTTTCTGATCCGACCCTGGAAAGGGTTCCCAAGCAGTCAGCTTTCTTCTACAATCAACTGATCGTCGATAACGGATGGCCACTCCCATAATTATTCGCATTTGCGATTCTAAAATAAACAAAGAGACAAAAGTGTTTGTGATCTTTATCTTGTATTAAATGAATAACAACCTAAAGATCGTTCACGTTTGATAGTGTATAATTATTAATTATAGACAACTTGAACATACCGATCGATTGACGCTAGAAAATGGGACAGACCTAAACTAGGATTGCTAATCGTACAGATACGCACTTTGTATCTTATACACTGGCCAGTGCTTAGTCGTATATCATATGTACGGCATCTATATATAGCTGAATGCGAAGAACAGCTGTAGGCCAACACAATCTCTACTAAGCTTAAGGCCATTGCTAGGCATTCTCTTTGGATAAGGCCACTGAGCTCTGGTTATTCGAGCGTTACCTTTCGGACTCGTTATCGTGAGTTTATATAGCGCCATTTCAGATAAATTCAGCAGTGGCGCTATCGAACTGACAGCCTATGCTCTCTGTGTCGTTCTTCAGAATGAAGTCTTTTCCGCTGTGGATCCTGGTGAATATTATTTTCAATTATTATTTATTTTAATTGCTACGTCAATTACTTGTCTAGTGTAGGACATGATCGCTGGAGATATGCAGCTTAACGTTCAGTGCAATATTGAGCTTGTGAATTTCGCTTAACTTTCTAATTGCTCTTTATATATCAGTCGTCTGCCATTATTTCGGTGTGGCACAGTGGCCGATCGGTTAGAGCGGTCAGCCCGTAGCGTTCAGTGTGCGCTGAGCGCGTGGGTTCGAGCCTCTTTCGGGGCGTCAGTCACTGTGTAGGGACCTTGAGCAAGTCCGTCACGCACCATTGCTCTGCAGGACAACTGCAATTGCGCCGTCGAGGCGTGTGTATGCACTTCTGAGCAAAAGATGTTGGAAGAAGGGCAATATCAAATTTCGGAAATAAATAAAAAAATTAAATTATTAGTTTGCTGTTGTGGCTTTATGATTGCGCAGAAGTAGCGTTGGGCATTTTGCATTTTTAATAAATACATGTACTATGAGATGAAGCACTTATCGAATTCTTACATAACGAATCAAACAGACATTTCACAGTAACAATAAATTACTAGGAAGTCATCTACATTTTTTTGGGCATATGCATAGAGTCATCTGCGGGATATTCATATGTTAGTGATATTGTATCCTTGGAAAGTTCAATACGGATGTCATTTAAATGTCGAGATAAAGCGGAATGAAATTCCATTGCAGCCTTTGTAATTCAATGGCAACATGGCTCAATGCAATCTTAAATATATTTTGGATTCGTTATAGTCACAGTGTCTCTCAATATATTTGTAATTGAACGCAGCTCTTTCCGCTGATCCTGCACTCAACTCAAGGTCAAGGCGACTTTCTTTGGGACAAATTTCCAGATGGGTTTCAATGGGGATCTGCCACTTCCGCCTACCAGATCGAAGGTGGATGGAATGCTGACGGTGAGACTCCATAGCACATTTGCGTATAAGCACATTTGTATGGATGCATGTTATTGTTCTTACTCACTTGTCATGTTCCGATTTCCGATTAGTCATTTTTTAAATATAAGCGTTTACGCATAAAGTCTTTAGTACTTCAGAAGGCAATCTGCAACTGTGCATTGATGTTGATGTGCATGGCGTATTCATGGTCTATACACGTTTGTTTATGTAGACCTGTGTATAATGTTCTAAACGATCAATATAACGTCTTTTGAGTATGCCTACTTGTTCCGCTTCCTTATGCGGTTGCTAGACCCACTTTCTTAACCCTTTCTATAAAGTATAATATATTGGTCAAAACTAGTTAGCCTACTTTTTCAAAGCAGTCCAATATGGCTTTAATAAATATACGTATAGCCTATCTTGCCTCAAGCTTCATATTGTGCACTCTACCAAAGTTCTGTTTAACAATACTTCAATGTTTCACAAACAAATGCACAGGTAAAGGCGAAGGCAACTGGGACAAATTCTGTCACATGGGAGGAATGATTAAGAACAACGATACTGGAGACGTGGCAGATGACAGCTACCATCGCTACGCAGAAGATATCTTTGCACTTAGGAATCTGGGGGTTAGTAGGCTACTTGACCTGCCGAGCAACACTGGTGCCTGCCTGCCTGACTGACAACAGCTAGACATTGTTCATTCATATGCTTTTTGTTAGTTTTTTTAATAAGATTTGAATTCCTTGGCCTATCTGGTATTGAACTGCTTCGACTTACAACAATCAAGTGCATATTATTACAATAGAACATCTGGAAACTACTTGTGCATTCGATCTGTGCAAAATGGCGAAATAGCTCACTGCAAAATAGGCCTACTTATCGCGCATAGTAATGTCTGTCTTAAATTGTTTTTCTTTGTTGAGAAAGAATGCTCATCCCATTAATTCTGTCTATCGTTCTCAGTAGAATGACCCCATTAATTGACCCTATTATTTGACTGATGCTCATTACAATGATTTTATTTATTTCCATGCAAACCAGGTCTCAGACAATCCGAGACAAAGGTTGAGTCAACCACGAAGCATTAATCAACAATTCGCCTATTTCATCAGACCAACTTCATAACGTGACTTTAAACCAGTCAATTCATGTCATATTTTGTCGTTGTGTTTCTGGTCATTTGTTGTATTGTTTACCTCTTCAGGTCAACTTCTACCGTTTCTCGTTGTCTTGGGTGCGTATTCTACCAGACGGTACATTGGCAGTGGTAAACGAGGCTGGCATAGACTACTACAACCGCCTGATCAATGGACTGTTAGCCGAGGGTATCACGCCCATGGTGACCCTCTTCCACTGGGATTTGCCACAAGCCCTGGAAGATATCGGAGGGTGGCTGAATCCAGAGATCGTCAATTACTTCAACGATTACGCCAGACTCTGCTATCAGAGATTCGGAGATAGGGTGAGCGTAGGGATTGAAACAATCAGCACAGTGAATCGTTTTTCAGACATGCAGTTTGTTCGCAACCTCTATGAAATATTATTAGATTGATAATCCGAATAAAGTGGCAGATGGGGATATTTCGGAAATATGCAGGGGGCAGCAACAGCGGATGTCAAGTACCTGATTGGTTTTTGATCTCTCGGACACTTATTAAATATTTTCGTTATCGCATACTCCAACTTTCCATGGCACCCCTCTAAGGTTAAACGAGCGCTTTCAAGTCCCTTGATGTCTCAAATAAGAAACTAATTTCCCACTCTTTTGTTTGTCCAACTTCAAACCGAGAGATTTTATTGCTGACTGTTGACTGTGTAAAGGTCAAGCTCTGGATCACGTTGAATGAGCCTGCGGTCGTGGCGTGGAATGGCTACGGAATTGGTACTTACGCTCCTGGAGTCTACAGTCCAGACGTCGGTGCTTATAACGCGGCCCACAATCTGATCAAAAGTCATGCGGAGGCATGGCACACATACGACACGGAATTCAGATCCATCCAAAATGGTAACAGAAAACTTAAATCTAGTTCAAACATTCGAGTAATTCGATTTAATTGTCAATTTCGTCATGAACACTTAGACCAGTCTTTATTAGTCTACTTTGCTGCCTTGCATACCACACATTAATGTTATGAAACATTGAAGCACCAAGGAGTCCACAGCTACCGGAACCGTCAGATTCCTTTAGAGACTCCTGTACGCTACTTGTATTTCACATAATCATGGTTCATTGTTTTTAAATGCACCTTGCTAAATCCTCCTGCATAAATGTCATTGTGTGTTGCAATGCAAAGAAAATGATGCTGATACCTTCATCGTTATACATAGGGCTATATATTTTCACGGCAAAAGGTTTGCTGACTCTTGCATGCCAGTTTGGAAACAAAAACTGCGAATGGCACCAATCTATTTACACCTCCACTTTCGTACTCACTCTGACAGTGCCAGTTCCAAGCCGGGATAAAGGAGGAAGGAGTTGCTAATCATCACTGTTATTACACTGAAACTAAAATCAACCTATTACATCGTCTGAAACATGTGAAGATTATCTAAGTGAAGATTAGGCTCATTCACGTAGTCTCGATTTGTAGGTCGGATCTCAATAACTTTAGACAGCGGCTGGGAAGAACCGTACACCAACAAAACAGAAGATATCGACGCAGCCGAAAGAGCCAACCAGTTTCAACTGGGGTGGTTCGCCAACCCCATCTACGTCAACGGCGACTACCCCCAAGTTATGAAGGACTATGTGGCTCGAAAGAGTGAAATGGAAGGTCGCAATACGTCCCGTCTGCCTGAGTTCACTGACGCAGAAAAAGCAAGGATAGTTGGTAAATACGTGGCTGAGGGCTTGTGAAATATCAATAAAAGAATGATGTGTAGTTAATCTTCTCATTCATATATTACATTAATTTTGTACGCGATGTAGTAAACTTGCGAAATATACGTATCATTAAGTGACTGATAATTGACAGTAATCGTGGGTCCGTTTAAAACAAGAGCCGAACGCGGATGAAACCCAGCTCAATATTGCACTATCACACACCCATCGGTTTTGTTATATTAAATTTGTCGAATGCCTCTCATCTATTAATGCATGGTTCTGTTTCAATGGCTTGGTCATAAACCCAGACAAAAGTCTGAGGCAATTATGTTCGGCTCACGTCAACTCAACGACTTTCTAGCATCGTCCTCGCAGCCACAGGTGCTGGTCAGCTGCTGTCAGATTCGTCCTAGTATCCTGTCAGAACACTTGGGGTAATTCTGAACAGTAGTAAGCTCATATTACGACCGCACGTAACAAATAATGTTTTTCCACATCAGGACAATATGCCACAGTGGACAGCTTCTTGGCTCGTCGCCGGACAGTTTTCACTCACGGAACAAGTTCTGCGTGCTATTTTTGATGAACGTTAAATATCATTAGGCTGATACGAGAATCCATCCTACGTTGGTAGATTATAAAATTTTAATACGAATCCATCTTGAACAGCGCCTCTTATCATGACATAGTGTGGCATTCAATATCGTGTCATTTTTTTGTAAATCAAGGCACGCGAATGAGCTTTTGCCCATCGCTTGGCCTTTGTGTGGCGCTTAAGAAATGTGAAAACGAATATTGATTTAAGACATCGTTGTTTGTTAGTGACTGATAGATTTAATTTGTTGATGATCGACTTGTGATTGCAAGGGACTCATGACTTTTTCGGATTGAACCACTACACAACGGCGCTTACCGAAAATTACGATCGTGGAACTGAATGGCCCGGATGGGACTACGACAGAGACGTTCAATCGCACGTTGATCCCTCCTGGCCTTTGTAAGTATACGGCAGAGGTAACCCTTTCTACTCGTTTATTGCAGTTGTAATACAGAATTTTAAGACAGCATAACATGTCTCAGCATGACTTATCATAACATAACATGATGAAACAAGGGTTTAGACTGGTTCAGAAGACTGTAAAAATAAATAAATTGATGAAATGGGCTGCGTAGAGAATATAATCAGACAGCGAAGACTGAAATGGATGGGAAATATAGGTCTAGTTCGCTTTAGGACAATCAACCGAAGAACTGGGTGGAAGAAGAGGAAAGAAGGATAGACGCGATGACCATGACTGAATTGGCCCAATTCCATCAGAGATATTCCATCCGCAGAGATAGTCAGAGATGATCAGAGATGTTTTGAGATGTCGAGAAATGACCGAAAACACGATCACTGGTAAGGTGTTAGTGATGAAAAGTGAATGTGCCTCGTGCGTTGAGGAAACCGGCGTATATAGCACTATAGGCAGTGCTTTATTCTAGAGAAAAAGGTGCCGGAACGCACTGAAAAAGGTGCCGGAGCGCATCCGTGGGCCCTACTGTCGAAAGAAATGACGCAAAAATTAGCTACCAAATAAAATTTATCTGATAGGACACAATGATCACAATCTTACTTATTTGTTTTAGAATGTAAAAATTTGAAATTGTAAAGTTTTATTTCAAATTCCCGAGTTTTTGTACAAAAACCATTTTTATTATATATTTATTGGGAAAAAGGTGCCGGAAAAAAGCACTGACTGTAGGTACTAAGAATCTTGTAATGACTAGGCTTTAGTGAACAACAAAGGTCAACAACATGTTGTAGCCTATATAGGCTGCATCATTAGATGTCTTTGGCTGTTAATCATGTCAGGTTATGACTGCACATTGACCGGACAGCGAAGAAAAGATAAGTTTGGCGCAACAGAGTTACATGTGGAGAGACAGACAGTGACAACGGACAAGAGAAAAAAAGAAAGACAGATATGATAACAATTATAGACTACTCTCAAACTACATTAGGGTGATCTGAACATATTACTAGCGGTCATGTGTTACGCATGCATTCATTTTAATAGCCATATCATGCTACCACATGAACCAATTATTTCTTGCACTGTTATTAAAATATAAAAGGTGGTGACCCATCAAAGAGCTCCCGACAAAAAAGCGCCCAGACAAAAGAGCGACCGACAAAAGAGCGCCCGGATAGAATGCCGTTTAAATGGAAGCGAGATTTATGAAAAGAACCATGTTTAACTAGATGCTGGATTGCACGATTCCTTTCATGAATCCACCTTCCATTTAAGCGTGATTCTTCTCACATCAATCCAACGCTCCTTTTAAAGGAAATCTTTTCATCGATCCAGCTTTTAGTTTAACAGCATTATATTCATTGCTTCAGCTTCAAATTAACCATGATTCATTTAATTAATCCAGCTTCCGTCTAGGCTGGAATCCTTATCATCAGTCCAGCTTCTATTTAAGATTTTCTGGGCGCTATTTTGTCGGCGCTCTTTAGTCGGGCTCTCTTATGTCGGGGGACCATAAAAGACATGTTTGTTACAGATCCGGTTCATCTTGGTTGTATGAGGTTCCATGGGGAATCAGAAAGCTCTTGAACTGGGTCAAGAGCCACTATAACAACCCCGAGATAGTGATCACTGAAAACGGAGTTTCCGATGACGCGGAACATTACGGCTCTCTGGATGACCAACAACGCATTCGATTCTACACAAACTACATCAATAATGTTCTCCAGGGTAAGTGACCTCGCGATTAATTATTTTCAAAAATTTATTAAAGTATTGAGGAATAGTAATTATTAGAAATCCCTTGAACAACAAGCGTGTTTGCAGGTGTTCCCCTGCGATCAGTCTATTTTGTCAAGTCGGACAATAACTTACCAATACTCGTCTTGCAGAAAATTAGAAGATGTAGAATTCAACTATAGAAGTTGATTAGGAAACAATTATAACCACGACCGTCCGTGCTAAAGTTCTGCAAAAGAAAGCACAAGGACAAAGGACTTGACAATAAGTGGGATTTTATAGAGCGTACAATAGAGCAACGTATATCTTACAAATTGTGCAGTTATCTGCGCTACTGGTGATAGTGATGCTGCCAGCAATAGCAATGAATCTTTATGATGATAATAATAATATAATATTATCAATTTTTAAAGAACGATTTAGATAATTCAGACTTCAGAGAGAAGAATCTGATCTGGTTTTGGTCCTTTACAGCCGTTCGACTGGACGGATGTAACGTTACAGCCTACACAGCTTGGTCACTGTTGGACAATTTTGAGTGGCGTGATGGCTATTCGTCCACTTTTGGACTTCATCACGTCAACTTCTCTGACCCAACTCGAGCTAGAGTTCCAAAGGCTTCCGTCTCTTTTTACAAACAACTTATCATCGACAACGGATGGCCAGCGCCGAAGCCACGTGCACCAGTTAATTAGTCACCAATATTGTATTAATACTCCATTATATGGCGAAACTAGATAATTACATTGCTAACTGATTGTTGACCATGGTTTACGATTTACGCGCTGTATCCTGCTTAAAGTTTACTTGTGCTATTGAATTTCAACATCACTTCTCCAATTGATTGTGCGATTTTATTAGAGGCCGTCGACAACTGAAGTCGTGGATGTTATAAAAGCGGCGCAATGGAAGTCATTAAATAAATTAGTTAGATACAACACACAGTTTAAACTGTTTTAAAAGGATTGCTTTAGTCTCAGACCGATTCTTTATGAGAATAGTTTATACAACATTCAAACAACAATTGAACTGTTTTAAAGGTGCAATATAAACTGTCATTGTATACTGCAATTAAAGAATTCACCCTATATTGCATTAATTCCTCTAGGCAGTTTAGCAGTCTATTAATTTTATTGTAATCTAATTCGAATTGATATGGCGCCATTACTACAGTGCTCAGAGTATCAATTCATAATTACCTCCAAGTAAAATAAGGATCAATATTATCCTCTGATGAAGCCACGTAGGAGAATTCAGAAGTTAGTCTTCGCTGCATAAAGAAGTTGAAGAGATAAACCGTAACTGGTAAAATTATAGAATTCCTGAGAACGGTTTTTAATCGGATCGTATGCGATTCGCTGAGATCTGCTTTTTAAAGATTAGTGTTACTACGTTCACATCGTCAGCAGTTTTATGCTTTGTGATAGTGTTACTGGCTCGTGTCTAGTAGTTCAGCACCGCGATGAGCTAATTTGATCAGTTATAATCTGATCACTTCTGAATCGCCTACCAGCCAATAGAATCTGTGAAATGGCAACAATACCTCATGTTCTAGCAAGTGTTGCGGTATCACAATAATGCCCTACTCCAATTTAGTCATGTTCTGACTTGATAAAGCGTTCTTGAATAAGGTGGTGCCCTGCGCTTGTCTTTCCAGTCATGACTTAGAGCTTGGAGCTACGACTGCGATCACTTCGTCAAAGGTTGACAATGATGGCACCTGTGGACTTATCGTGGGATAATGAGTATGGCACATGTGAAGTCTCAGTCGACTGCCAATGATCGGTTGCCTGGAAAAGCATCATTTGGTCTAAATTAAAGAGTAACAGCTGAACTGGAGCATAGCTATGTCGGTTTAGTTGCTTAAAATAGCCAACATATGCTCAACTTTCTCGACTACGGCGACCCTGAAAACAATTAAATTGACAGCAGGAACACCATTCTAGCAAGCGCTTTCTTTTTGCGAAACCAAATATAAGCCTTAACAGGAAGAAATGACTTTGAACTGCAAGATCATACGACCCTCGTGAAATATAGCGCGCACCTTCCAGAAATTTTTCGGCCCACGAAACCAACAAAATAGCCTCCGTGGACCTATTATTATCCATTTCAAGTGTGTGCACATGTGTTCCTTACAAAGTTCAGGGAACACTACAGTTATTTTAGTTATAAATTACAATAAGAGTTATATTACAGTAGGGTGGTTTTTAATTGCGTTACCAATTGGACATGGAGCTTGGTTAGCTTTGTACTGTACAATAATATGCAGTGATAGACCTATAGTATTACACGCCAATATAAGTTATCAACTGTCTAATGTCTGAGATATTCGTTGACGTCTGATTCTGCGTATTGAGACTACTTGAACTTCATCGAACGATTAAATTTAGCAACTAGGACAGACCTAAGTTAATATTACTAATCGTACAAATGCGCACTTTGTATCTTATGCACTTACTAGCAGACTGCATAGTCCAATGTCATATCTATGGCATCTATATATAGAACAATGAACAGTACATAACTTCTACAAGGCCATTGCTAGACATTCTCTGCAGAAAAGGTCGTGAGCTCTGGATCTTCGAGCGTTACCTTTCGGACTCGTTATCGTGAGTTTATATAGCGCCATTTCAGAGAAACTCATCAGTGGCACTCTCGATCTAACAGCATCCTGAGTCGTTCTTCAGAATGAAGTCTTTTCCGCTTTTGATCCTGGTGAATATTATTTTCATTTTGTATTAATTTTATTTAATAAGTTGACTACTTGTTTAGTGCAGCGCGTAACCGCTGGAGTTCAGTATGAACCTATCGTTTAGTGCAATATATCAATGTCGCTGTGCATTCATTCAGTCATTCATTCATTCGTTCATTGATTCAGATGACTTATATAACGCGGTCTTAGGGCTACCATGAAGCTTTAAATCAGTGTTTCGTGGTTCTCATGAAACCCGTACAAAGGAACCTAAACGATGTTGCAAAGACAACAAAATGCTCCTAAGTCAGTCCACCAGAGAGCTGGAAATTTACTCTTGAAAATATCGCCGTCTTGCCTCTCGCACAAATTTGTGATGGTCTGATATTATATCAAAGCTCTTGACACAGGTCATGCCTTTTGCTCTTGGTCTACATAGATCTACTTTCTATCTGTTACGATCGTGACATTCCCCTGGTTGTTCTCCACACCTCAGTGATAGAGCTTTACAAAATAATGCCATGGCCATCAGCCTCCTCGCGCTGTTACCTCTGGAAAAATTGAACTTGTTATCTCCAGTGTAGCCCATATCTCTTGACAACCCCTTTAACTAGAGGCAGCACCCTTTATTGGACTTGCCCCTTTAGCTTGACTATCAAATTGATCTTTAAACATTTGAAGTTCACTCATATGGCTTTATGGTTGCGCAGAAAGTAGCTTTGGTCATTTTAAATTAATTCTATGGGGTGAAGCCGCTCCGAAGCTACAATAAGAAGTCATCTCCAGTTATTTGGGCATGTGCAAATATCTGCGGGATATTCATGTTACAGTGCTATTGTCTATTGTATCGTTGCAAAGTCCAGCACGGATGTCGTATTAATGTTGAGATATAATATGAAGTTGCAAATGGTTTATTATTCAATGGCAATATGGCTTAATGCAATTTTCTTAGGAAAATGTATCTAGTATTGGCTATTGTCGTGGTATGTCTTATTATATGTGTAATTGAATGCAGCTCTTTCCACTGATCCTGCACTCAATCCGGGGTCAAGGCGACTTTCTTTGGGATCAATTTCCAGATGGATTTAAATGGGGATCAGCTACTTCCGCCTACCAGATCGAAGGAGCATGGAATGCTGACGGTGAGACGTCACAGCATGTATCAGTGAACGCACATGTATGTATGTTTGCGTGTTTATATGCATGAGTGCATGAATGTATCCTTGTGTCTCCTATTTTGCTTGTCATATTCTGAAAATTTATGTCTATGTCTTTGGCTTTCTGATGCGATACAAGACTTTGCATTAAAGTCAATATGTATGTGCGTGCGTGCCTGTGTATATAACTATGCATGTAACTCAGAATTTATATTCTAAACGAATACTTTTACGTCTTTCGAGTAGAAGAGCTTCTTTCTACATCTTTTTCTGTGCCTGCTAGTCTAAAAACACTTTCTAGAACCTCTTCTCTAAAACATATAAGTTAGAACTAATCACGTATTCAAATCACACCGACCTAGCGCTACAATGAACACATCCACTCTCAAAATTCATTTATGCACTTTACCGAGCTTCTGCTCAATGATGCTTTATTGAGGTCTGTTCTACATTTTGTGTCCAAAATATGCATAGGTAAAGGAGAAGGTAATTGGGACAAGTTCTGTCACATGGGAGGAAAGATAAAGAACAACGATACTGGAGACGTGGCGGATGACAGCTACCATCGCTACGCAGACGATATCCTTGCACTTCGGAATCTGGGGGTTAGTACTTCCTCAGCAACTTCAGTGCCTGTATGATTGACAGCTGTCATTCATTGTTCATTCATGTGCGTTATTTGTGTGTTTTAAAAAGCTATTCAGGTCTTAGCCTAACTGATATTGTCTTACTTCGACTAACAACAATCAATTGCATATTACAATAGAAAATCTGAAGATTGCTTCTGCATTCGATCCGCGCATATTGGCGAAATCGCTCACTTCAATATACCTAACTCGCACAGTAGGCCGAATGCCTGTCTTAAGATGTTTCCTTGTAATTAACGAATGCTCATCCTCTTTCGACTGCCTATCGCTCTTATTGGGATGACCCTTTGAATGTACCGACGACTGATTGTCATTGGAGTGATGTTACAGAAGTTCTTAGACTACGATTGATTCAGCTACGCAGCATTAATCAGCAGTTAGTCTATTCATTGACTTCGTTATGAGACTTCAGACCAGTAAATTCTTTACTCGTTTGGCTGTTTCTCAGGTCATTCGTTGCTTTGTTTACTTCTTCAGGTCAACTTCTACCGTTTCTCGTTGTCCTGGGCGCGTATTCTACCAGACGGTTCACTGGCCGTAGTAAACGAGGCTGGCATAAACTACTACAACCGCCTGATAAATGGACTGCTAGCCGAGGGCATCACGCCCATGGTGACTCTCTTCCACTGGGATCTACCACAAGCCCTGGAAGACAACGGAGGGTGGCTAAATCCAGAGATTGTCAATTACTTCAACGATTACGCCAGACTTTGCTACCAGAGATTCGGAGACAGGGTGAGAATGACGATTTATTTACCAGCACAATTATTTGTCATATAAAGAAATTGCTCTCTACCTTAAGTACCTTTATGACATTGTCTCAGAAGCATGCTCCGAGATCAATCACATCTAAATTTTTAGGTTAGATGAAGGCGGTTGAAGCGTATGGCAAACTTTTGATCCATCTTGATTACACAACACATAGTCATTACAATACAGTGAAATAAAATACAACTGTGAGTTGAAATCACCCTTTTTACAATTGGTTCAGAAGTGAACACACGTCTTGACGGCGCAATGGCAGTTGTAAGCAATTGTACGCGAAGGACTTGCTGAAGGTCCCTGCACAGTGATTCTTCGGACGAGGTTCGAAACCTCATTCTTCCGCGTTCTGAGCCGACCGCTCTAAGCAATTGTCCACCATGCCACAGTCAATGCAATCGTAATCGTAAACTCCAAATTTTTATGGCACCACTTAAAAGCCAAGCGCAGGACGCCATTATATATGCAGTTAAGGTCATTGAGGTCTTAAAAAAGAAACCAATTTCCTATTCGCTCTATTTTGCAAACTTAAACTGAGTGGTATCATTGTTGAATGTTGAATGTGTAAAGGTCAAGCTCTGGATCACGTTGAACGAACCTTGGGTTGTGTCATGGAATGCCTACGGAATTGGAATAAACGCTCCTGGAATCTACAGTCCAGATGTTGGTGCTTATAACGCGGCCCACAATCTGATCAAAAGTCATGCGGAGGCATGGCACACATACGACACGGAATTCAGATCTATACAAAATGGTAACAGAAAACTCAAATCCAATTCAAACATTTGCGTAATTTGATTTAGTTGTAAACTTAGTCATGATCACTTAGATCCATCTTCATTACTTCTTGCCTCCTTAACTACCTCTACCATTGGTGTTGTGAAATATTTAAGCACCCAGAAGTCCATAGTAAGTGGCATCGTCAGATCCCTTCAGGGACCACTCTACACTACTTGCACTTGACACATGAATTTAAATTGCTGGATTGACGTTATAAAAGTGGATAGATTCGCGTCTGAACATTAACAAAGAAAGAGGAGCCAGAGTCAGTATTACCCATTTAGCGTCTTCTTGGCTTCTATTGCACTGTATCGTTGATTTTATGGTTGTAATTGTAACATTTGTGCTGTGCAATAAACAACAACAATAATAAATTATCCTAAATAAAATTAATTCTATTACGTGTTGCAAGGCAATGGAATAAAAAAATACTAATACCTTTGTTTGTCACACAAATAAAATTTAACAGAAGGTGTTTCGCTGATTCTTACTTTGGTTAGAAAACGTTGCCCAACCTTTCCAAAGATATCACGTCTTTATCGAAGCACATTTAGCCTGCACCTGTAAGAGCTTCGCATATCTTGGTTTTCATAGAAAACAAAAATGTCGCCTAATTTTAATGATATGTCATCATATATTGTTATTGTGGGAGCAGAAAAATTTTGCAATAATTTGAATATAGGCTTCTTCGACAAAGTCGTGAAAGGCGATCAATTCCATCCACACACTCACCCACTCAGTGGCTCGCTCAATCACGCTGTAACAATCACTCACAGGCCCACCGTTAAAAAAAATAACCTATCAGGTTAGACGTTAGACTCACTTATAAGTGAGTGAAGGACACAAATCTACGAATGTCGCCACGTATTATACGCACTCTGGCATGCAGTGCTAGTCCAAAGTCTGAATAAGGCGACGCTAATGCTCATAATTATAGTTATCACTCAGTGTCGTTAAATTTGGGCAACAAACAATCTATTACATCCTTTCAAAGAAGTGCGCTGTTTAATAGTCTAGAATAGGTTCATTTACATACATGTAGTCTGACCTTGTAGGTCGGATATCGATAACTTTGGACAGCGGCTGGGAAGAACCGTACACCAACAGCGTAGCTGATATCGACGCAGCCGAAAGAGCCAATCAGTTTAAACTTGGGTGGTTCGCCAACCCCATTTTCGTCAACGGTGACTACCCACAGGTCATGAAGGACAACATCGCTCGCAAGAGCGAGATGGAAGGTCGTAATACGTCCCGTCTGCCGGAGTTCACCGAAACAGAGAAAGCAAGGATAGTTGGTAAATCAACGAATACGTGGTCAATAATCTTCTCAATGCTGCATTACTTTTCTATGCGCTGTATTAAATTTAAGAAGTCGACTGATCAATGAAGACTCCATGAAAGGTTTTAGCATCACTTTTGGTATCCGTTTACAGCAGTACGTGGAAGATACTAAGCTCAATATTGCTCTATAACACACTTCTCAGTCTTGTAAAATATAATTTAATGAATTTGAGAAGCGGATAATGACTTAAGACCACATTATTGATACTTTATTAAGAACTTAGAGACAATAGTTTGTTGGAGACTGATCAGTTTCATCTTGTTGATTTTTGATTGCAAGGGACTCATGACTTTTTCGGATTGAACCACTACACGACGGCGCTTACCGAAAACTACGATCGTGGAACTGAATGGCCCGGATGGGAATACGATCGAGACATTCAATCGCACGTTGATCCCTCCTGGCCTCTGTAAGTCTCCAGCAGAGGTGACCCTCTCTACTAGTTTCTTGAGGTTGTGCAGAGTTCTTAGACAGCATTGCATGACTTAAAATAACATAACATACAAAGGTTTAAAGGTGTTCTGTGTAAATACAACTGCAGTTTGTCCGAGCACATGACTTGGTTTGACAGAACAATTAGAACCAAATTGTGGAATAGGGTTGTAAAGAGAATATCAGAAAGCGAAGACTGAAATGAATCGACCAAAGAACTGGATCGATAGAGGGAAAGAAAGAGAGCGTGATGACCATGAAAAATTTGTCCCAAGTTCTGGAGAGATGATCTGAGAATGGTTGAGATGATCTGAGATTGGTTGAGATGATCTGAGATGTTTGAGATGTCATGGAATGGCCGAAGCTACGGTTACTGGTAGTGTGATAGTGATGAAAAGTGACCTTGTGCCATGTGCAAACCTGCGCATGCGGCACTGCAAATATTCTACTAATTATCGTGTAAATGACTTGGTTTCAGTGAAGAACAAGAGTCAACCACATGTTGAATGCATGAAAGCGAAGAAAAGTTGGGTTTGGCGTAATAAAGTTATTTGTGGAGAGACGGATATAGACACCAGACGGGCATGCAAGAAAGAGAGATAATGACAGATATAATGATAATAGGCTACTATAAAACTACATTTAAGTTATCTAAGCATGTTACAAACGGTCATGCGTTACGCGTGCATTCAGTTTTATAGCCATATAATTCTACCACAAGCACCTTTTATTTCTTGCACTTTCATTATAATAATTATCAGAGATATGTTTATACCAGATCCGGTTCATCTTGGTTGTATGAGGTTCCGTGGGGAATGAGAAAGATCTTAAACTGGATCAAGAGTCACTATAACAACCCCGAAATAATTATCACGGAAAACGGAGTGTCTGATGATGCGCAACATCATGGTTCGTTGGATGACCAACAACGCATTCGATTCTACACGAACTACATCAATAATGTTCTCCAGGGTAAGCGATCATTTAATTTCTAAAAGATATTAAATAATCGAGGAATAATCATAATAGTAAAGCTCTTGAACGCCAACAATGTTCTCAAGTATTGCCCTCAGTCTCTATCGTCAAGTCGGACAGTTGCCTGATTTCCCACTAGGCCTAGCTTCTGGCGTGGCTGGAATTTTGGAGAAGATTGCAACTATAGAAATTAATAAGGAATCAGTTTTGAAAATATACCGTCCTTGCTAACGTTCTGCAAAAGTTAAATCTGTTAACATTTTATGCAAACAAGATAAAGAAGTTGACGATTACAGAGACACTTTTATAAAGATCATGGTAAAAATAACATAGATCTTGCAAAATGATGAGCAGTTGTCTACGCTACTGGTAGCCTAATAATTATGCTGATATTAGGCCTAGCAATGAATCATATAATAACACAATGATGAATCATTTGGATTATTAACATTGAGGAATCTGATTTGGTTTGGTCCTTTTTCAGCCGTTAGACTGGACGGATGTAACGTTACGGCCTACACAGCTTGGTCACTGTTGGACAATTTTGAGTGGCTTGATGGTTATGCATCTACTTTTGGATTGCATCAGGTGAACTTCTCTGACCCAACGCTAGCCAGAGTCCCAAAGGCTTCCGCCTCTTTCTATAAACAACTTATCATCGACAACGGATGGCCAGTGCCGAAGTCACGGGCACCGATTAATTAGTTATAAATAGGCATTAAATATAAGTCAAAATATAAGGCAATACGCTAAATGATTAGTGATCATTGCTTACGATTTATGCACCACATCGTGTTTTTAGTTTACTTGTTTTCTTGAATTTAAACCTCGGTTTTCCAGTTTATTATGAATTTCGGATGCGATGTTATTGGAAACTAACAACAAATGGTCTTGGATTTTATGAAACGAAGCAATGAAATTGGTTAGATTCAATACTAAGTTGAAACTGTTTCAAGGAGTGACCAGTTGTTGGATTGCTTTAGTCTCGGACTCTTTCTTTATGATAAGAGTTTAGAGAACGTTCATGCAATTGTACTGCCTTGACGATGCAATATAAGCAGTCGTTTTGTATTTCAATAAATGAGGTTACACTAGGCCTATATTGCGTTTCATCTTGGTTTCAATCTAGCCTAATCTAATCTTGAATTGATATGGCGTCATTACTACAGTGTTCAAAGCATCAATTCATAATTGCTTTCAAGTGAAATAGTGATCAATACGATCATTTGGTGAAGCCACGTAGGAGACTTCATAACATAGCCTTCGCTACGAAAACATGTTGCAGAGATGGGTCGTAATTTTAGTCATGAACGTCATCAAACAAATGAAAGAATTATTTTTTTTAATTCAATCTTGTTTATTTGTATCCATAGTAAATAGTTTTTCAATGCACCAACAATGAGATTTTTAAACTAAAGATTACAAAAGGAGTCCGCTGTAATGGACACCCGAGTAGCAAAAATTAATAGGTTTTATCCTATCTTTTCTCATGGTAATTTCATTACCATTAGAAAAAATAAGATAAACCCTATTAATGTTAAGTCTGCTTCTAAACTAGGCGGTCTGGGAGCATCGGGCCATTAAAGAGCCGTACACCCATAAAGGTTAGCAAGAAACCAAACAGATTCTTAAGTAGTTAACTAACCTAACTTGCGCGTATGTGTTCACGGGCGACGAGTGGGGATTAGTTACTATAGTTTATTGATCTTTGGAGAGATCATTGAGACGTTTCATTTAGAACTGTGCGGCTAATTCCAGAGTCTCAGATCAGCAAGCTCAATGGCGTACGCTGCGTTGTTGACGAGAGAGATGCTGTTGAACTTGATCAGGTAACTGTTGCTGATAATGCAACAAACTTTGTGCCCAAGGTTGCTGTTAAGTCAACAAACAGCAGCACTGGGAGAACAAAGATCTCAAAACCGAGTGCACTGAGTTTTATTTACAACATAAGAATTACACTTGTACCGATTACGTGGCAAGGTTTGAGTGCTTCTTTGACGATGATGTCGGCAATTGTTTGACTCGCATAATCACCAAATATGCAAATGAAAAAAATGGAGTACATAACGTGGGCATTGGATTGTGTGAAATTAATCATTCATTGGAATTCTCCTTTTGTCTGGCTATGTGAATGCGCCCCGATGGCGAATGTTGTGGGAAATAGATTCAGAAACAGTCAATGTCATCTACAGAACTGAACGCTTTTGAGGTAGATGGAGTAATATTCCAACAGAATATTCGTTATTTTCAATGACTTAGATACTAAAAAGAGACATAGCAGTTAAATGTCTAGCTTGAAATCCATGTAGGTTAGAATATGGGCCTATGATTTTCATTTAAGTAACGTAATCGTACATTCTATTGTATAGATCTCTTTCGATTAGTTTTGAATAGTAAGGTAAAACTGAGATGTGCCTATTATTTCCCTTTTCAAATTTGTATGTTTCTTACAAAATTCAAAGAACACCTGGTTTGTCACTCTAGATATAAATGACAACGAGAGTTGTATTATAGTAGAGTGGTCTTTGATTGTGATGCCTTCAGTGTATAGAAGCCATTGTTTTATGTTATCATCATGTGAGCAAATTGACCTGGAACTTGGTTAACTCTATACTATACAATAATATGCAATGATATGCCTACTATAATTATACACACCAAAATAAGTTATCGACTCTGTTGTCTGAGGATAGATAATTGTTGACGTATGTAGTCTGTATATTTAGACCACTTGAATTCATAGAACCATTGACTCTAGCAACTAGGACAAACCTAACTTAGGAGTGTTACTCGTACAGATGCGCACTTTGTATCTTATGCAATGGCTAGCAATTTCAAATCTACGACATCTATTTAGGCCTGCTCAAAACGAAGAACAGAATATATTTTCTACTAAACTCAATCAAGCTCATTGCTAAGCATTCGCTGTATAGAAGGTCGTGATCACTGGATATTACTCGGGCTTCAGCTTATCGGACTTGTTATCGTGAGATTACATAGCGCCACTTCTAGAGAAACTCGACCTAACAGCCTATGGTCTCCGTGTCGTTCTTCAGAATGAAGTCCTTCCCGCTATGGATTCTGGTGAATATAATTTTCATTAAGTATTTGACATATTTATTGAGTTAACTACTTGTCTAGTGCAGCGTTTGATCGCTGGAGCTGTGCAATGTAACGTTCACAGCAATATATAAACGTCGCTGTGCAATGTGTGTGTGCATGAATTCATTCAGTCATTCATTCATTACGAAAACTTATACAACGCGATCTTAAGGCTGCTATAAAACTGCAAACCAGTGTTTCGTGGTTCTAATTGGAAGATATCCCACGGGAAAATGAAATTTGAAGTTACCCATTATGGCTTTATGATTACGAGGAAAGTAACGTTGGGCATTTTTAATTAATACAATGAAATGAAGCACTAATCGAATTCTTACAAAAGAAACAATCGGTAATTTTCGCAATAACATCAAATTACAATGGAATCATTTCCAGTAAGTTGGGCGCATGAAAACAGTCATAAAAATGCAGATCAACGGGATATTCACGTCATAGTGATGCTGTGTCATTATAAAGTCCAGCATGGATGTCATTTAAATTTTAAGATACATTTAATATACTGCAGAATGAAGTACCAAAGGGACCTGAAAACTTAATGCAAAATATATGTAGGTGAATGCTATTTAATCAGAAAAATACATTTTGAATTTATTATTATCGTATTGTGCCTTGATACATGTGTAATTGAATGCAGCTCTCTCCACTGATCCTGCACTCAACACAAGGTCAAGGTGACTTTCTTTGGGACAAATTTCCAGATGGATTCCGATGGGGATCAGCTACTTCCGCCTACCAGATCGAGGGAGCATGGAATGCTGAGGGTGAGACGCCATAGCATGTATCAGTGTAACTATGCGTATGCATGTATATGTGCTTGACTGTATGCAGGTACATATCCTTGTGTCTCTCATTTGCTTGTCTGATTATTCTTGTCTTTGAATGTGTGCGTTTATGTACAATGTCTTAGTTTTCCTGATGCGGTCTGAAATTGTGTATTAAAGTCAATACCTCCATTGCACGTGTGCATATAATTATGCACGTGTGTATATAATTATGTATGTAACCCTAAGAATTTATATTCTAGACGGATAGTTTTACGTCTTTAGAGTAGGTAAACTTCTTTCCATGTCTTTCTCTGCGCTTGCTTGTGCAGTCCACTTTCTAGACCCTCTTCTCTAAAACATATCAATAAGCACATATGGATATATTGCCGTTATAAATGGCTTTACAATCTGTATGAAATGCATTTATGCACTTTACCGAGCTCCCGTATAACGATACTTTGTGAGGTCTATTCTACACTTTTGTGTTACATAAAATGTGTGTCTCATTTACCTTCTCCCTTGCCTTCGCATATTTAAAATGCACAGGTAAAGGAGAAGGTAATTGGGACAATTTCTGTCACATGGGAGGAAAGATAAAGAACAACGATACTGGAGACGTGGCAGACGACAGCTACCATCGCTACGCAGACGATATCTTCGCACTTCGGAATCTAGGGGTTAGTCCTTGACCTGTTGAACAACGTTATAATAGAGTCTGCCTGATTGACAGCTGTCATTCATTGTTCATTCATGTGCGTTCTGTCAGTATTTTAGCAGTTATTCAAGCGCTGACTTGTATTGAATTGTTACTAATGCATCAATTTGTTTTGACTTATTATCATGCATTTAATAATTATAACATTATTATTACTTAGTTTATGCAAAAACGCACCGAGCCATTTAACAGCAAGCTCATGTAATAGAACATCTGGAGACTGATCCTGCATTCGATCCGTGAAAATTGGCGGAACAGTTCACTGCCCAATACCTACCGCGCACAGCAATGTCTGTCTCTAGATGTTTTCTTGAACTTATTGAATGCTCATCTTTTTTCGACTGCGTATCGCTCTTATTGGAATGACCCGATAGGCATTAAAGTGATGTTATGGAAGTCCTGAGACTACGGTTGATTCAGCAACAGTCTATTCATCATTATTTATGTATTTGAAGGATTTCTACAGAGCACCTTCATGACATCTACTCAGAAGCGCTTCCGACCCAACCCCGGCTAAATAGGAGTCTTAGGATTTAAAAACTCCTCCAATGGTTGTATTATGCCAGTGCCAGTCTCAAGACTGGATAAAGAAGGAGGGCGACGCTAATAGTTTTTGTTACCACACAGCATCGTTAAACTGCAACTACACATACATAGTATAGAACACGGTTGAGTCTTCCCTGGGCACACGGCGGAGGGTGACAGGGAGCCCATTTCAGGATGAAGGGCCAGCAACCTAGAAAGCTCGGCGCCGCCTCATGGAAGTCCGAGAGCTATGGACAAGAAGCTCGACCTGTAAGGAAGAACGGAGGGTGCACATAGTGGAACAGCATAGTTCCCGCAGGTATCTGGAGTTGATCCCTCGATACAGCACCATACCAATGATGAGACCCGGTATTAGATCCTCTGAGAGAAGGGGAGCCAATGAAGGACGTCCAGCATATATTCTGAAACATGGTCTAACCTTGGAATATGGCCAATAAGGCGTGCCGCCGTGCGTAAAACCCAATCCAAGCACCCGATTTGGCATGCATCTTCTCCCGACTTCCTAATGAGACTTCTGACTAGTCAATTCTTTACATGTTAGGCTGTTTTTGTGATCGTTCGTCGCTTTGTTTAACCTCTAAGGTCCACTTCTACCGTTTCTCGCTGTCTTGGGCGCGTATTCTACCAGACGGTACATTGGCAGTGGTAAACGAGGCTGGCATAGACTACTACAACCGCGTGATCAACGCACTGTTGGCCGAGGGCATCACACCCATGGTGACCCTCTTCCACTGGGATCTACCACAAGCCCTTGAAGATATCGGAGGATGGCTAAATCCAGAGATTGTCAATTACTTCAACGATTACGCCAGACTTTGCTATCAGAGATTCGGAGACAGGGTGGGCATGACGATTTATCTACCAGCACAATGATTCCTTCGTCAGACAGAGAATTTATGTCGCACACATGCTGAAATCATTTCAGAAGGATATGATATCGAGTTTTGTGGAAAGAGGGTGATATTTAGGCAATATGAAGGCGGTTGAAACGTATGACAAGCTTTCGATCTTACATGAATACGCATGGTCACTGTAGTTGTTCTTGTAAACTCCAAATTTACACGGAATTTATTAACGAACGCTGTTAAGTCCATTGAATTCTTAATAAGAAACCAATGTCCTATTCGCTCTATTTCTCTTACTAACCTAAGCAGTTACATTGTTGACTGCTGACTTCATGTAAAGGTCAAGCTCTGGATCACGCTGAACGAGCCTTATGTTGTGTCGTGGAATGGCTACGGAATTGGAATAAACCCTCCTGGACTCTACAGTCCAGATGTCGGTCCTTACAACGCGGCCCATAATATGATCAAAAGTCATGCGGAGGCATGGCACACATACGACACAGAATTCAGATCCATCCAAAACGGTAGGAGGAAACTTGTTCAAACTTTTTCCTGGCTTGACTCAATTGCAAATTTATTCATTATCCCTTTTAATGATCCTTGTTACTTCTTGCTGCCTTGCATACCTCTGTCCGTCCCATTATAATGCTATGAAATATGCAGCAACCCATAAGTCACCGGATTGCAAGATCGTCAGGAATCTCTGTACGCTACCGCACTTGACATAATTATGATTTTGAGTTGTTATATTCACATACCTAAATTCTGCTGCAGAATGTCATTGTGTGTTGAAAGGCAGTGGAATTATTAAGATACTGATTCCTTCGTCAGTGTATGAATAAAATTTAACAGAAGATGTTTCGCTGATTCTTATTTTGGTTAGAAAACTTCGATCAACTTTTTCAGAGATTTCACGTATTGTCGATGCTATTAAATAGGCGTACATTTAACGCTTATTGGAGTTTGTTATGTTTTGATTTTCTTAGAAAACAAAAAGTTGCAAAATTTCAAATGACATGCTATCATACATTGTAATTATTAGAGCGTTAAAATTTCGATAATGATTTGTACTTGTACACGGCCTCCTCGGAGAAGTCGTGAGAGGCGACTTCTCCCATCCACAAACCCACATATTCAGTGGTTCATTCAATCACACTATAACAATCACTCAAAGGCCAATCGTTAAAGAAATAATCTATCTATTTAGGCCCAATAGCCTGTGAAGGACACTAATCTACAAAATAAAATTCGCCACTGTTCGCAATTTCGCACTATCGACCGTGCCAGTCCAAAGTTTTGACAAAAGGAGCAGGGCGACGCAAATGATCTTTGTTATCACACAGTGTTGCTAAATAGAAACCACAGCCACTCGATTGTTGAGCTAATCTTTTCTAAGAAGCGCACAGTTTCTTAGCGTAAAATAGACTTATTCACTTAGTCTTGTATCGTAGGTCGGATTTCCATCACTTTGGACATGGGCTGGGAAGAACCGTACACAAATAAGACAGAAGATATCGACGCAGCCGAAAGAGCCACTCAGTTTAAACTTGGGTGGTTCGCCAACCCCATCTACGTCAACGGCGACTACCCACAGGTCATGAAGGACAACATCGCTCGCAAGAGCGAGATGGAAGGTCGCAATACGTCCCGTCTGCCGGAGTTCACTGAAGCGGAAAAAGCAAGGATAGTTGGTAAATTAGAGACTACTTGGCCGAAGACAGTCGGCAAAGGATCCTTTTCAAAATTCTGTTTAGATGCCGTGTAATAATCATTTCGATATTGCATTACTTTTGTACATGTATGTTATATTTTGATGAACTTTAAATCTCATTAAGCTGATACAAGAATTCACCCTCCGTTGGCAGATGTATAATATTAATACGAATCTCATCTTGAATAGCGCCTCTTAGAAGTCATCACTGTGTTGTGCAAAAAAAATGTTCTTTTTTGGTAAATCAGAGCGAGGGAATAACCTGGTGCCCATCATTTGGCCTTTGCATGGCGATTAAGAAATTTAAAACCGAATAGCGATTTAAGACCGCATTATTGGATGCTGGTCGTGATGCCTAATTAAGAACTTAGAGACATCGTTGTTTGTTAGTGACTGAGAGATTTAATTTGTTGATGATCGTCTTGTGATTGCAAGGAACGCATGACTTTTTCGGATTGAACCACTACACAACGCTGCTTACCGAAAATTACGATCGTGGAACTGAATGGCCCGGATGGGATTACGACCGAGACATTATATCGCACGTCGATCCATCCTGGCCTCTGTAAGTTTCCGACATAGTTCTCCAAAATAATTATATGCATATGTAGCCTTTTCCATTCGTTTTATCATGCTGTGCGGAATATTTAGACAGCATTGCATGACTTTCATAAAATATCAAACATAACACGGGTTTAGATTGCGTAAAAATCATTGCGATTTGTCCGGGAACACGACTGGTAGGGGGCTCGACTAAACAATTAGAACAAAATTGCTGAATAGGACAACATGTACAGAGAATATCATCAGAAAGCGAAGACCGAAATGGATAGGAAATATAGTTCGCTTGGTTAGAGAGGTCAGCCAGTGAAGCGTAGAATGCGTGTTCGAGCCTCATCCGAGGAGTTTCCGTGTAGTGGTTCAATCCTTGAGCAAGTCCTTCGATCTCAATTGTTCTGCAATATAACTGCAATTGCGCTGTCTGCACTTCTGAACTAATCGTAAAACGAGCAGTATCAAGTTTCAGTCTAATTGTTTTGTCTGTACCAGTTACTTCTTACATTTTTTCTTATAATTGTAATTGTAACTGTAATACTAAAGTTATATTTATTACAGGTCTGGTTCATCTTGGTTGTATGAGGTTCCATGGGGAATGAGAAGGATCCTGAACTGGATCAAGAGCCATTATAACAACCCTGAAGTAGTGATCACGGAAAACGGAGTCTCCGATGATGCGCAACATCACGGTTCATTGGATGACCAGCAACGCATTCGATTCTACACGAACTACATCAATAATGTCCTCCAGGGTAAGAGATCTCGCGATCAATAAATTTCGAAAAGTTATTAAATACCTGAGGAATAATAATTATTGTATAGCTTTTGAACCCCTACTATGTTCTCAGGTTTTGCCCTGCGATCAGTCTCTTTCGTCAAGCCGGACAATAATTTCCCACTAGGGGAATTGCAGAGGCTAGAATTTTGGAAAAGGAGATTTTAACTTGAGACGTTGATAAAGAATTAGTTTTGACCATATACCGTCCTTCCTAAAGTTCTGAAAAAGTAATCCTGTTTAAAATTGATGCAAAATAAGATAAAGAAGTTAACGATTACAGAGACACTTATAAAGAGTATAATAAAACAACATATATCATTAGTCTACTATTGGCGATAATGATGCTGATGGTTATGGCAATTAATCATAATAGTACTGTAATAAATTATTTTCATAATTAACAGTGAAGACTCTGATCTGGTTTCGGTCCTTTTTCAGCCGTTCGACTGGACGGATGTAACGTTACAGCCTACACAGCTTGGTCACTGATGGACAATTTTGAGTGGCTTGATGGTTATTCCTCTACCTTTGGATTGCATCAGGTGAACTTCTCTGACCCAACTCTAGCCAGAGTCCCAAAGGCCTCCGCCTCTTTCTATAAACAACTTATCATCGACAACGGATGGCCAGTGCCGAAGCCACGTGCACCAATTAATTAGTCATCAATGCCGCATAATAATCATAAAGCAGCCCGATATATTGCTAACTGATTAGTGATTATTGCCTACGGTTTACCCATCGTTTCGTGCTTCTATTTTGCCTACTTGTTCTATTGAATTTCAACCTCGCTTCTCCAATTGATTATGAATTTCGGTTGCGAACTCATTGCAAGCCATCGACAACAGTTACTGATGCCTTAGGCCTATATTTTAGGAGAACGATGCAATGGAAGTCTGAATCAACACAAAATTTAAACTGCTTTAAATGAGTGACCAGTTGTTGGGATTTTTTAGTCTCGGACCGATTCCTTATGAGATGATTTTGTCTAAGGTTCAGGTAATTGTAGGCCCTACTACATTGACGATGCAATAATTATAATAAGCTGTCGTATATTGCAATAAATCAGGTTTCAACAAGTATCATATTGTGTTTCCTCTTGGTTTGTTTTATTATTTCAATGTAACAAAACTAATTCTGATGTAGCGCCGTTATCTCACTGTCCAAAGCATTAATTCATGTTTGATTTCTCGTGAAATGTGACCAGATACAGAATTCGTTGATGAAGCCATCCAGGAGAGTTCATAGCCTATAAAATGAGACAATTCTTCGTTAGGCCTACGTCTGAGCTAGAGTCTTGTAGTTCGCTAATCTTCGGCTAGGCACAAAATATCTTTGTTTAGCTTCTGGGCTTTCGTCGTTTACTTTTGCAAAATTGAATTGCGCTGTGCTTCTTAGTTTCTGTGAGAATGAGTTAATACGCGAGCTAATGGGAAGAAAGAAAGATAGTTAAGTTTGGGAATTTATTTCGGGTAAATTGGTCAGCACTGTAGCCTTCTGGACAGTCATCGGTGTTGCTTGTGGGACATCGCTTGCCACCAAAAATTTCAGCTATTTAATGGCACATATCCTGCAGATTCACAAGGATGCCTATATCTAGCAATGTCCCACAAGAAATGTTTTAGGTTGCGTAACAAGCGGGAACTGTCTAGCGGCTGTTTTGTTTTTGCACTTTTGTCTTGATATCTGAATCGATACTAAGCCCTATTTGAAAAAATATCTTCAGCGCTGGAATTTAAACTGATATTATCGTAGGGCTTGAAATAAAACTGAAATCATATTTAGAACTTGAATTAATAGTGAAATTATTTCAGAACTTGAATTGGAACTGAAATTATTTTTTAACTTGAATAATTGATGAAATTATTTCAGAATTTGAAAAGAACTGAAACTTGAATTAATTTAAGAATAGGAATAAAATTAGAATTGAAATTCGACCCTTGGGACTGAATTACAATGAACATTTTAAATTATTTTTAGAACTGAAATATCACTTCTGTATTACGGTATTTAAAAATTGCTTTGCTCCAATTTAGTCGTTTTCTGGCTTGAACTGAGGGACATCAACTGTTCAATATGGCTGTACCGAATGCTTGCTTCGAATTCACTTCGGAGCCAAATCGCTATTAGGTGTTCGGCCGAATAGTAGATGTCGGACCGAATACGAATAGCGATCACGTGACAACTGTTTCTGCACAAGCGGCGTCTGCCATAATTAACTGTTTACTGTTAGTTTACATTGTAACGATGAATATACACAGTTCAACTTATTCTGCCTTGGTTAGGCCATCACGCCTCTTCATATACATATTCATGAGTTCAATTGAGTATTAATTAATCAATAACTACTGCAAACTTTCATCGTCAATTATATTGCAAAAACAGTCAAAATTAGCCAAATATTTAAATAGAATTCTAAGATATAGATTGATTATGAACTGATCTAACTTATGACTACCTAGCCAGCCTAGATTAGCTAATAGCGCTTCTTAAGTCAGATATCTACCTCCCACGAGAATGGAGCAGATCTGCAGTGTATTTCTGTAGTGTTCATTTGGATTCTTTCTTTGTATAAATTCTGTCGATTGCTTCTTCTCGGATGATTGTTGCCTCTAGCCTCTTCACCTCAAATGCTTCTGTGCCGTACTCCACTCGCACTCGTCACGTCCAAATGATGAAACGGACTTAATGTGATACTTGCGTAGCCTCGATTCCGTTGACAAGTATGTCAGAAGAGACACACTATAGATGCTGATATTAAACTCTCAGTCCATCTATATTAACGTGAAAAGAGTTTCTGCATTCCACCGCTCATGACCGATAGTTCGAGAACGAAAATAACTCCTGATTACACACGGAGAATACATCCATCATTACTCGACGATCACAGTACTGTTCACCACTACACCATTCGCACCCCTCAGCAGTTCTAGACGAACCTGGGTCAAATAACTGTCCGAACTCCTAAAACTTCTTTGAGAGTTCGCAACTTGAGAATTACGTGTTGACTTTTTCTCAGCACC
Organism: Bimastos eiseni; assembly: GCA_959347315.1. NCBI lineage: Eukaryota > Metazoa > Annelida > Clitellata > Crassiclitellata > Lumbricidae > Bimastos > Bimastos eiseni. The sequence continues at coordinate 5,176,754 of OY365807.1, read as the reverse complement.
AGCAATACTGAACATCTTATTGCAAACTCTCGCAGCCCGGATAACGCATTTCCGCCGTACAATCCCCAGCAGACGACCGATGGCCAAAATCAGACCTTTTAACATTGCCTCCTGAATGTCAAATTGCAAACGACCAGTTCTCCCCAACAACACTGTTACTAAGGGCTCTAACTTAATCTTATAGCGCCTTTACATTATATTTATAGGCTGGCATTAATTATCTCTGAATTAATGTAACTAATTAACATTGACTGCATATTATAATGTTAATAATACATAAGAAATGTGGGTTTTAATAGGAACATCGCTACATACATACTAAATTAATTTTTGCTCACATTTGATATTTTGAAATTTGTCAATTGGCCTATTTTGTGCAATATTCGTATTTGTATCGGTATTCGGCCAAATAGTTGATCCAATTATTTGTATTCGGCCGAATGGTGAAAATCTCCGTATCGACACAGCCCTACTATTCAACACCTCGTCCTATTTATGCCATTTAAAAAAATAGCTGGCATCCAATCACAGCTTAGTTGAATGCCAGCTTTTAGTGCTTTGATACCACTCTGGTCTGTTTGCATCTGGTATCTTGTATTGGTCACATGCCAGTATGGAGCTGGAGCTGGAGTTAAAGTCGAGGAAGAGGATGACTTTCTTTGGGATACATTTTACCAAGGATTTCTCCGGGGAGTGACAACGTCCGCCTATCAGGCGTGGGAGGTTGGAACGCAGATGGTTAGACATTGTAATATGTCATTTTAACGCATAAATTTAAATTTTCTTATCTGTATTAGTATAAATCCAGCTTTTATTGAGAGCTTATGTGAAGCAAATGGACAGGCGATGAAGATGTTAAATTGTTTAAACGTGGTGTTAATTGTAGATTTGATTACTTAGAATGTTCGTCTGAACATTTTGCTTTAACTTTAAGCTACATTATATTAAGATTAATAAATGTTAATTCATATAGCAAAGACATAGCTAATTGAATATCAACGCCGATCATCATAATTATTATAAAAATTGAACAGAGATGGACAGATAAACATAGCAGACAGAATGCAATGAATCAACGGTTTCTCTTTAAATATTATTCTTAGACGGATGACATCTTGTCACTGGGTTGAATGTTTACTAATGATTCAATAATAATTAATTAATGCAATAATTTAATGTACCCTATGGATTCATGCAATGGTCATACGATTTCGATTATGGCTCTGTTTGACGTCTACACCCCAGATGAATCTATTTTGAACTCGGAATATATTTTTCATGACTTACCTACACTGGACTATTAATATTTTACAATGAATATCGGCCGTATAGCCTGTGTTCTGCAATGTTAGAAATAGCCTCTATCACTTGTCGACCTCAAAAACCTCCTCATTGACAGCAAATCACGCCTCAATAACTTGTAGTTCTTGAGAAACACTTGCGGTAAATTACCCCTTATAAAGGAGAATATCGTCCGACAGAAAGTTGCCGTACACAAGGGTTACCGATTGATGCACATTGTAGGTCTACATAGCACATATGTCAACTGTATTTTGCCATCTCAGGCAAAGGTGAAAGTAGTTGGGACAGAAGAAGGATAGAAGTCAACCTTAGGGGATTTGGGTCTCGATTTCGGTTCCTCAAGCGCTGTGTCCCAGTGTGTTCACCACTAGTCTACGGTCCGTACGGATGAGTTGGAAAAACCTCCAGCTGCTTTTAGGCCCGAAGTAAATATAAATGAAGATTGGACTTCATGCCAATGGCAGACGCCAAGCGCAGTCAATTAGCTCAATGGACATCTCTGCTTTATTATTTTATGATTAGGGTACATCATATTAAAATCGTATAGGGCCTATTGATTAAAGAAACAGATAATAGGCCTATACCAGTTAGGCCCATAATCTGAGGTCCGGTTCGCCGTGGTTGTACGAGGTGTCGCTTGGTATATATGAGAATGGCCTTGAACTGGATCAGACAAAGGCAACTACAAAAATCCGGAAATTTACATTACGGAAAACGGAATTGCAGACGACACGGAACATTACAGTTCCCTGAACGATCAACAGGGAATTCGATTCCATACGAACTATATCAACAGCGTACTCAAAGGTTCTCTTTGACATCTCTAACATAGCCTACGATGTTCTTTAAAATATAATACGCGTTGTTAAAATTGGCTTGGTGTGTTCAGAACTGTTAACATACTTCCACTGCAAAAATTCAAATTAGTAATCGATAAGAAGATGATGTATGCCAACGACTACTTTGGAGATGAAAGACCTTAATTTACACCTGATCACTTCAGTTAGACAGTCACATACATGTATGCAGAACATTTAAGAGTTGCTTACAAGCCACTACACAGTTATGTTTTAAGCGTATGCACATGATAATGAAGATGACAGAATGGTAAGATGATGACGACGACGGCGACGATGACGATGACGACGACGATAATGATGATGATGATGATGATGATGATTATGATCATGGTGATGATGTTAATGATAATCATGATGATAATGATGACGATGATGACGACGACGACTATGATGATCATTTGCACAGCCATCAAATGGGACGGATGCAACGTGATTGGTTACAACGCGAGGTCACTGATGGAGAACTTTCAGTGGAATGAGAGATACCGATCAACATTCAGCTTGCATACGGTCAACTTCTCTTACCCAGATCGATCCAGGGTCCCAAAGACATCAGCTGAATTCTATAGGAAACTCGTAGCAAGCAACAGTTGGCTATCGCCTTAGCGAAAGCACACATGACAATCCCTCGTGTGTATTGAGAATGTTTCTGTTGCTCGTTTTCAGAATTGTGAAAAGGAGCATTTACACGTATCAATTGCACTGTATTGAATTGCATTCATGTCGACATTATCAATCAAATGACGCTGCCTGTATTTTGTAACCCTTTTCGATCACCTGCACAATTCTAAACACCACTAGCGTAGCCGTCAGTCATGGCTTTACTATAGCGTGGCCTTTGACGGCTATGGTACAACTTCACCTTATTTTGTTAAATTAATTAGCTGAAAACTTTCCAGATAGGCCTATGCATTATTCTTCTATTCAAGTCAATATGACAAACCGCTGTATGCTCGCAAGATATTGTAGTAACACGGATGATTACAAGTTTAACAGAAATCGATTCTAACTGTATCCATGGCAATTTTCAAGGGTCCCATCTGTACTACTGCTCATTAACAAACACCACCTCGCATAAGCAGGATTAGTCAACCTTATAGAACTGGAGCAACGTTTCCATTCCACCATCTCTCTGCTACCCAATCATTCGAGATTAGGGCATACTAAAAGAAAATCCAATCCCATAAGCTAAATATACCAATTGGCAATTGCACACTTGTTGTATAGCCTATATATAGTAATCGTGTGGTCTCGACCTGCACATTGTCTTTGTAAAAGTTGGACTTTTGCCTTGAACGGCTTTAAATTTTTAACGGTGTGTTAGGCTACTGTTGGAACGCTGAGCTTATGCTGTAGTTCATGCTGTGAATTTTTTTAGAAATGAAGTAATGTTGGGAAAAACCAGTTCCTACATCTGCCTTAAGTGTAGCAAACGTCACATGTCTGACTAATGGTCAATTACTTGAAGCAAATACTCATTTGTCAACTGCCAATCCCTGAATTTGTCATTTGGAAGTCGAGCTTGTGCGCAATCGATGCTGAAAACTTTAATTGAAATAACCCTTTGAATAACCAATCCGTCTTCTTCATTACGTATGACAACATATCGTCACATGTTGTCACAAAGAGTAATTACTTGAAGCAAATGTTCTCATTGGCCGACAGTTTCTAGGCCGAGACCCAACACAGATAGGATTCTCCCTATTGTTAGGCCTAAGTATAATAGTCTACACGCCATTCTTTGTGACTGTGATTTGCTTGCATACTGCGCGAGACGGTAGAGGTGAGCATTATTACTGCGAGCGCGTTCGCGAGCAAAATAATTAGTCTATGTGTATAATATGAAACTTAGGCCTACCTGCATCGCATGGATTGTCGTAGTGGTGTATGCAACTCGTACAATTGACCTAATTTCAATGACTAGGTCAACGGTATATGCTTTAACTCCTTGAACAATTTGTTGAGGCTATGACTGAACGAATTTCGCAGCTGACATCATGCGTGAGTTAAGAACAGTTGTCATTGTTAATTGAAACCATCAACTTTTATAGCGCCTGTGTCCGATACTCGAGGCAATAAAGGCGTCAACTTGTCGCTTATGCGGTAGGTTTGCAACTGCTAACGAGACTCAAGTTTGTGTTGTAGCTTTGCATTTATGTCATGATGCTGTAGGTTGTTCATTAGGTTTGCAGCAAAGTTAAATCAGAGTTGCTCGGTTGTCTAGTAGTTAGTATACGCAGGGCAAGGGAGATGACTATCCACCTCTAGATACTGATCTTTTCTTCTTTAGATCAACTTAGAAGCTAGTGTCATATACCGCACAATATGAATAGACAACCGAGCTTTCGTATTAACGTTTCACTGCACAGATTGTCCATGAAACTCGTTTTAATCTAACAAAATATTATATATGTTTCATCTAATTAAGAATATTGCTTTGTAGTTCTTGTCAGCAAACATGCAAGACAATGGGCAAGGTCAGGATGACTTCCTATGGGACACTTTTCCAGCTGGATTCCAATTTGGAACCGCCTCTTCCGCGTACCAGATCGAAGGAGCCTGGAACGTTGACGGTGAGGCTCTGCTCTTCATTGTCAATACATTTGAATATTGTGTTTTAAAGTGGATGCTGATGTTAATGAACAGTTTATATATATATATATATATATGAATAGACTGCATAAGAGATAAGCCATGCACGTGTTGACACATCACATGACATTATAAGCTCTTCCGGTTTAGTTAAACAATTCAACTTGAAGAGCAATTAAACGCAATCTTCGTTCCTGTAATAGCGTAATGAGAGCATCGTTCATTCGTTCCTAAACAGTACTTGTATCTGATCTGCTGGAAATGTTTAGGTAAAGGTGAAAGCATCTGGGACAGATTTTGCCACGAGGGAGGCAGGATCAAGAACAACGACACGGGAGATGTTGCGGATGATAGCTACCACCATTACAAGGAGGACATCGCGGCGCTTAAGAACCTAGGGGTCAGTCCATATCAGAGAATTTCATCGTTTCGTTTATGTGCGTGTGCTTAATAGTTTTAACGTGGCGAAGATCAGGCAACCTACGGGCTGGAAGGTATAGACCCACAACACCCGATAAGGTATGCGTCTTAAATAGGCAAAGCAGAGACTAACTGTGACCGTGGTATAACTAAGATCATGGTCTGAGACCATAGTCTAAGTTCTAACTAAGATCATAGTCTCACTTTGACCTTGGTCTCATTAGACTCTGCTCTCAATGAAAACCTGGTAAGATGACTCACTGGCTTGCCGCTACTGAGCGACATAATTGAAACGCCTGATCTGATATTATTGTTGTCAATTATTGAACTTAACTCAAGTGAAGCGGTTCATCTGTGGTCTGGGTTAAAGTCCGTCGCATAAAATGTGAATTTAGCTTACACGCTGTTCTATGGCGACCGTGTGACTTTGACCCTTTTCACATTTTCAGTGCATCAATCGGGTGAGAGTATTCACTTCCCGCTGCCAGCATAACATTATAGTCTATTCACTGCGAAAGTAGAAAATACAAGATTTTTTTATCACAATGTCAAAGCAACCTTACAATACAAGAGTTAATGGTAGGCCCTGTAGTTAATGGTAGACCCTGTAGTTAATGGTAGACCCTGTAGTTAATGGTAGGCTCTGTAGTTAATGGTAGACCCTGTAGTTAATGGTAGGCCCTGTAGTTAATGGTAGACCCTGTAGTTAATGGTAGGCCCTGTAGTTAATGGTAGACCCTGTAGTTGCAAATGAAATCCGCTGCTGAACTACATACATGTATCTTTTGCTAAGATGGTATTCTGTATTAGGTCTACACTTGTTTTGAACAATTGATCGTTTATTCCCTTTAAATGTTTAATATTAGGACGATGAGATATCATACAAATGATCTCTGTTTATATTGCGTCTTATGGAATTGCTCTAACGTATTGCTCTGACCTACCTGACATCGATTTGCAATCATCTCGTAGGCCTATTATCATGACTGTTACTGTGACATTTAGTTTATTGATTTTAGCGGAAGAAGTAATATGTAGCCTATATGAGCAATTTGCAATGTATGAAGATGAGCTACAGCTCAGTTGCTGGTTTGATTGATGCAACACTAGTATCTACATGTTTTCTAGTTGCCCACCTGTGGTTCTTAATCGCAAATAGCATCCTTATGGCTGGCGTCAATAAGCTGGTGCCCTGCGCTTGACATACGAGTGGCGCTTTAGAAGTTAGGAGATTAAGTTCACGATAAATTGTGAAGAGCCCTTAATGAAAAATTAGTTTAGAGCGACTGGGAAAGCCAGCGTCTTTAGAGTGTCAGATATCATGAGAAGACTGTGGACTAACGTCAAGAATTTTTTACGATTATAAGGTCGCTCATAATTATTATTTCGAAACAATGGCATGCGACTGATTGTCACTCAGAAATGCTGAACATTTTTTGCTGAATTATTATTTCTAATTGAATTTTAAACAGGTCTATGTAATTAGATACATGGCTCGTTGATGAATTTATGTAGGTCCATTACTATCGATTCTCATTGTCTTGGCCGCGAATTCTACCAGATGGTACATTGAAAGTAGTTAACCAGGCTGGCATAGACTACTACAACCGCCTGATAAATGGACTACTGGCTGAGGGCATTCAACCAATGGCAACGCTTTACCACTGGGATCTACCACAAGCCCTGGAAGACAACGGAGGATGGAGGAACAATGACATTGTCAACCACTTCAACAACTACGCTAGATTGTGTTTTAAAAGCTTCGGAGACAGGGTTCGTATAGAACGGTGAAAATGTTATGATTAGATCAATAAATTGTGAGTTCTCTTTATCTGCCTACATTATAATGTATCATATCTAATTAAAAATCATTGGGCTGTGGATTAACATCGCCATTCCGTCCTAGTAGCATTGTACAAATCCAGCATACGGTTTTTTCCAGGTGGTCCTCGATCGTTACTCCCGAGTTGGCCCCTAATGACCAATTTCCAAACATGCTTGTGTAGGCCTATAATCATGTCACATACCGACATATACCAGATAGATACCTGTATGTGTTCCGGTTTTGAGTTATTCTCGCTGAACATGCTCCGTACGCTCCTCTGCCAGCTATGATATACAGCTACCTCGCGTCATTGCATCCTTCGAGTTCATCGGGCTTTGTATAGCATATACAGTGTTCCCACAGTTACCGTTGCCATTCAAAGCACATTTAATAATATATATATATGTACATATATATTCATCTTATCATCCATGAACCAGTCCAAGGGTCTGTATGATTATTATCACGTAAGAGATCTTTCCATATCGACCGGATTACTATATATTAATAGAAGGTAATATGGACAAATCATTGTAATTTGATTGTGTTCAAAGGTCAAGCTCTGGATCACGATTAACGAGCCATGGATCATGACTATGATGGGATTTGGTGTCGGTTTGCTCGCTCCTGGAATCCGTAGCCCAGATGTAGTTGTCTATCAGGTGGCACACAACCTGTTAAAAGGTCACGCAGAGGCATGGCACACGTACGACTCCGAATTCAGATCAACACAAAAGGGTGAGAACATAATAATTCTCAGTGAGCCTTTGGATTTCCGTCTGTAAATTTGTTCGATAATTATATCAAACTTTGTGGCAGCATTGTTGATGGTACTATTAGTGCCTTGAAGAAGCTACAAGGGATATCACTGATTATGCACTTATCAGTCTGGCTTCTCCAAAATGTAAATGATCTGAATGTGTATGACCAATTCCCAAATGATACTTTGAACATTATGAGAAAATTAACTAAAATCGAATGAATTTAATTGGATCGGTCTAGATTAGATTAAATTAAATTATGGAATTGTTAGACGTCTCACTTACTCTTTGTATACGATGAATATAATTATCATATTTCTTGCTGTCTGCGCCAAGAAATTTGTACCACGTCTTCAACTGTCTGTTTCGAAAGTATAATGGATGCCTCAAAGGCTCAAACTTACTGGCATCTGTAATATTTTCTGTACAGAACCTCATAAGATAACGACCGGCACCAAATTTCTTTGGCCCCTATAGGAAGTTATTTTATTGGGCGCTATTATTCAAATGACAATAATAATATTGTCATATGACAATTCAGAGGATGTTTTGGGGGCTACTAGATTTTTGAGGGCCCTCCCTATGCGAACGCATACGATACGTATTCCTGAAAACCGGCCCTGATTACGACATCGAGATAATGTAAATAGACCCACTTGAATGTGTTATTACTTTTGTTTTGTAGGTAGGATTTCAATCACCTTAGACAGCGGCTATGAAGAACCCTACACTAACAAGAGAGCAGATATTGAGGCAGCTGAAAGGGGGATGCAGTTCAGAGTGGGTTGGTTCGCTCACCCCATCTACGTCAACGGCGACTACCCACAAATCATGAAGGATAATATAGGTCGAAAGAGTCTGGCGGAGGGACGGAGCGTGTCTCGTCTGCCTGAATTCACCGATGAGGAGAAAGCAAGGATTGTTGGTAAAGTGATTTCAGCGAAGAAATGCTGTTGGTAGCTTGATTAAGGGAACATTTTCACACTTGTTTAACAGGTCATGAAGTTGTCCGATTTGTTTGCCTTGATTATATTCTTCTTATAATTAAAAATAAAATAATAATGATTTTAATTACCACAATAATAATAATAATAATTGTTCTGCATATTAATAACACTCCAATCCTTAATGGCGCTGATTTTAGAACCATGCATTCCAGCACGCACAGTACCCCGATTAGTTTAGTCTACTCTCGGAGTGACGATAGCCTATACAAATGTTTACTTAAAATTGCAGTCTCACTATATCCACATAATTATGAGCTTATGATGGTTTACATTAGTTGAAACAAATTTTAATAAGAACTGAGCGGATTGTAAGAAGAATGACTGCTGAATGCTTTGCGATGATACTCTTTGATGATGCCTTGACGCGTCATTGATTAGTATAATTACGGGTCTGTTTTAGGGACACACGATTTCTTCGGACTGAACCACTATACTACGACTCTGGCAGAGGACTTTGATGGAACAAAATACCCGGGTGATGTACCCGACACAGACATTAAATTCCACGTTGACCCCTCTTGGCCACCGTAAGTTACAACTTACCAGAATTAGTGCTTTGAAGGCGCTGATTGGATTACTCAGAGTGTTGCAGCACTCAATACATGTAGGTCCACACTTATTAACTAGGGGGTGTAAACTTAATCCGCGCTCTGCTTTATATTTCAAGCGGCATACAGTCTTTATACTGGAAAATCTTTTCTGGTGTAATATGAAATTAATTATGACAATATTGACTCGATTAAAGGCCTATAGTGCCACGCCTACAAGAAACTTATGATAAACTTAGAATGAAATATTTACATTAGTTACTTATATATATATATACACGGCTATATGTACTTATTTACACACGTTCAGCACAATAATAGCCGCATGACAAGTAATTGTCAGCAAAAGTCATGTGATTTTTTAAACACGCTTGCACAACTTTAATTGTATACATAATTAAATAACATTTTGTACTTGTAAATTACAAATTTTTACGAATTGTCGTAGGATTTCGTGAATGGTCGCACAGGGTGCTACAAACACTTTGCCGACTGCCCTCTTTATTTTTTTAATGTTTGGTAGAACTGGTCATGCGAGGATGCACGAAGTTCCGTGGGGAATGAGGAAACTCTTGAACTGGATAAAGGACCACTACAACAACCCCGAAGTATTGATCACGGAGAACGGAACCTCCGATGATGCGCAACATCACGGTTCATTGGATGACCAACAACGCATTCGATTCTACACGAACTACATCAATAATGTTCTCAAAGGTAAGCCATGCCTTCGATCAATTCTACCCGTATAAGTTGTCTAGTTCTGATTTCCCAAACCTGGCAATGCACGAACTGTTTGGAGTCTTGAGGGCGGACAGCCATTGGACACGAACTGGCTAATATGGCTGGTGTGACTTAAATACACACTCAGCCCAACAAAATAGGGTTCAGCGGCGCCTGTTTAAATGATCAGAAGTCTTTAAGTGAAGCTGTCTGAGTTGGTTTAGTGGAGTTGAAAGGTAAAATGATCTCAGAAAAAGGTTGATTACGAGATCAAGGTAGCAAAGATGATAACGACTACCCTGATGAGATGACGATGTTAGGATCATTATGAGCGCAAAATGACGGTAATGTTGATTATAGCGGATATATCAAGGAAGGTCTCAGTGACATTTTTTTTAAAGTTTTGCAACCGACAATTGCGCATGCTACCTGATTTATTCGTTGTCGTCCTATTTATTCATATGCAATGGTCACGATGATGACGATAATGACGATGTTGGTAATGGTGATGAGCTGGTGACAAATGGAATGGCGAATAATACAGTATCTCTACAATCAATGTAGCTATTATGACGATGGTGCTTTTTGCGTTGCAGCCATTAGACTGGACGGTTGCAACGTAAAGGCGTACACGGCCTGGTCAGTGATGGACAACTTCGAGTGGTCCGATGGATATACGTGTACCTTCGGATTGTATCGGGTCGACTTCACTGACCCAACGCGAGCCAGAGTTCCAAAGGCTTCCGTTGCTTTCTATAGAAAACTAATTGCCGATAACGGATGGCCAAAACTGAAGGGCCAGTGAACATCATAGAACGAAGCAATGACTTACAATGGGTATTGTCCTGATTAACGGTGCTTTTGATACACTAGCTGTTGCTGTATTGTGTATTAGACACCGGCTCAATAGAAGTGACTAATTTATAGCAGAATAATTATGATAATAAGGAGAATAACATTAGAGTGCATCCGAAGGTGACAACCTGACGAGCTGTGGGTTGTGAAAAGAGTGAACTATTCCTTTATTGCTGGCATCTAAATTGACAGTATTATTTTGACCACAGGTTAATGTTTAGGCAATTACATACTTCATGAAGCTCATTTTATTCTATGGAAGTATTCAACCAATTACGAGGTAAACGACAGTGTTGGGTAGCAATCAGTAACTGTTGTTTAATTTGACACATAGTATATTGCATAGGCCTATGCGTTGTGCGCATAATTTAAGAAATTCACGATTAACTGGAAGTAATGTGTGTTGCATTTTCCTACAATGTTTCATGTTGTCAACTTTGGCCAACCGATAGATAAGCAAATAGAATTATTATAGGCCTGCTGAGTTCACGGGCTATGCGCCTTGGCCGAGACCCACTTTGACCAACACAACGACATAACTTGCTATTGAATAGGCCATCGTGACACGATACCAAACATGACAATACACTGAACTTTACTAAGTTGACTTTGCACTTAGACCGACACGTGCGTCATCATTGAACACTCTGACAGAAATAGAATATAACGGATATAGCCAACGGATAGTTTGCAGAATCATTCTGATAATATGCCTCGAGAAGTTAAACGTGGAGGAATAAGACTGTCTACACGCCGTCAAATTGTCGATACTGAGAAAATAGAGTCGCTAATACTTCATGCTTATTAATATTTATCATGCTAGCTCAAAGAGTTGTCCTTTTTCGTATTCTTGTCTCTTGTAAGCAGATAAACGCAAGACAGTCATGGGGCCAAAAATTTTCTAAGCCTCATCCAATTTTAAGTGCTGAAAATACAGTATTATAATTGTCGTAACACCACATACACTATAGTAGTTGACTAATGACGGTGTAATACAAATTGCTGTCGTCGCTGTGTGTTTTATTGTAACGTGTATGTGGCCATATCTAAACACGACGATAAACAACGATAAACTGGAGTTTTAAGCGTCGTGGCTTCAGAGTGTAAGCTTAGTCTGTAGCTCAAAGATCATCGTCCTACTTTGCATGTCTTTGGTGTTTTAATCCACAGCAGTAAGACACTCTTGCTAATACGAAACTAATGTTGCGAATAATAAGGACCTGCTGATAATAATAATTATGTCTGTCTCAACAACGACCAGGTTTACATATACTGATGACATACTATTACTATAATAGGCAACTCTTAAAAATGATAAGCTGCTGTTAGTACTTACAACTACTAAAAATAACAATAATAAATAACTATCGAAGATGAGCACTCTTGCAGTAAAGACCTGAAACCTCAAGATCAAGACCAAAACCAAGGTTGCTTCGTGAAGGTCATATTGGCCAGTCTCTTCATTTGAACTTCTTTCCTAACGTCCAGCGCTCGCCTCATGTTGCTGAGATCGTCAGTTACAACGCAGGATACGTACACCCTGAAGTCAATGCTCAGTACTGTATTTCTTCAGTAATATGGACTCGGTATGAAGTCACTGTTTGATTGAATAGCATTACAAGTGTCGGTGTATTAGCCACATAGGCTCTCTGTCTTGAAGGCACTGAAAATTTTGGATTTAGGTTATGAATAAAGAGCCGAATGTCTTAATTTCTGGCTTCTCAGCAACAGATAAGGTCATTCCACACAAGTACTCAGGACCTATGTCGACCTTTGTTCATAGTGCCGTTTAAACTGGTCTCAGTGATGGGGCTTTATATAGCGGGCGCTGATAAATTCACGAAGATTTACATTCCATTTACATATTGACAGCCTTCAAGAAACTAATGCGATTCCTCGAGAGCAACAAAACCGATGATAAGCCATTGTTAATGAGCTATAAAAGCCTGGCGCTAAATTACTAACTTTCTCTCGCAACTGAGACACGGAACGACTGAAGTCGTATTCAGAAGAAAGACGAAAACAATTGTAGGACATGCGACGTTGAGTAATTTTACACTTCAACATCATGTGATTAACTAACAGACCGGTACATCCTGTCGCAATTAAACATGCTGTGTCTCAGACGCCCATTGAAGCATCTGTTATTTAAAGATCTTGAGGGTACTTTGATCCGAGAACTGTATAAATAAGTACACGCAGTAGTCAGCCAAACAGTCGATACACTGGATACACGTCCTCTGACGAGTATCTCGTCGTAGACAGGATGAACACCATTTCTTGCGTTTCAGTCGTTTCTCTGGTAAATATTAGATTTCATTAGATAGATTTCTGTAGTCCTTTATATATTATTTTATCAATTTTGGGTTGTCAGAATATGCACTTGGTGGTATAGGCTACAAAAACATGTCTACTCTAAACCAATAATTATAAGGATTTTGTGTGTCGCGGTATATACACACATACATTTATCTTACGTCTAGCAGAAACTAGTTGCCTGAAAATGTCTTGAGTCTCTTGGTCATCTGTTAAAATGGCGCTGGAGAAACTCTTGGGTAATTAACTTTCATTTGTCGTTCATGACCTAATAATGATGTCTATATTGCCATTATGAAATAGCACTAGATATCGATCCATGGTATTTCACAACCCGGTCAATTCTGAGGAGACAGAAATGAGTATGCACAGTTTTCAATTAAATTTATTGGTTCCAAACGAAACACCACAATAGTAGAAACATATTATTCCAATCCGTCCTCAATGGTCATGCAGCGTTTCACTTGACTGCGAATAGACCGTGTATATCCTATCTATTTCCACAGCTATTGGCTTTCGCTGAGTGTGCTTCCGTCACACAGAATGACAGGTTCCTGTATGGTCAGTTTCCAGCTGGATTCCAGTGGGGAACAGCCACTTCCGCATACCAGATCGAGGGAGCATGGAACGCTGATGGTGAGACGCAACGGCTTTTCTAAAGCTTATTCTAATCAGAACGGCATAATTCGTACTCCAATCCCAGACCTTGATGTAGAAGAAGGTTAGTCATATTATATGCTCTGGCACAGTGTCATTAAACAGCAACAACCAAGAATCCTAAATGTAGTTGATCATCTTTTTGCCTCCAGTAAGTCAAACGAAATAATTTCCTGCTATATAATTATTTTTATTACGCTTCAAAAAAGCTATTGTCTCTCTTAGATGTTCCTGTTGTACACGCGGAGTGCGCCATTGTCTACCGGTTAGTGAGCTAGGCTGTCAAACGAAAGGTGAGGAGTCAAAGTTCCACGACGGCAAAAATTACAAGATTTTGCTATGGCTGTGGCAAGAAAACTCAGCTATGGGTCTCGAATGGAATTTGTTTTAGCAGCGGATGGGTAGATGAGCGACGTGACCAGCCAGCAGCTCGTTCTAGAGCGATTCGTCGAAGGACAATTCGTCGCGGACAATTTGCCGTAGAAAATTCGCCGCGGTATATAATGGTATGAAAAAATGGCAAATGCTTCATTTAGCAACCACTCTAATTAGGGCCTCTAATTGTCCACGACGAATTGTCCGGCGCCGAATTGTCCTGCGACGAATTGTCCGGTTACCCCACCAGCTATCATATGCCAAGGCTAAAAAAATAAGTCACAATACTTGTCACTTAAGCCAACGGTGCTAGACATTATGACCTGGCCGATGACAGCTACCATCGTTACAAAGAGGATATCGCTGGCGTTGGGTTAGAGGACAGCTCTTCATCAGCGTCGTCATCGTCGTTGTTATCGTCGTCATCATCGTCATCATCATCATCATCCTCTTCTTCTTTTTCTTCTTCATTGATGATGATGATGACGATCTAGCCACATGAAGGCAGGTCCATTGGCTTTACGCCACTTGGATATGAGATTAGTGAGGTGGTGTTCCGTTGTCATCCTCACAGGCAATATATAATGGGTCAGAAACGTGTCCTAAATCACTACCTAATGACTTGAAGTGAGTTCAAACCTGCCACCCTTCGATTGCAAGGCACGTACACCGCTCGCCACAGCGTCCCATAATCTTCTTCATTTTGATATTCTCATGCCTCCTAATCATCTTTTTATTCTCCATGAATTTCATCCTCGTCATCCGCTTCTCCTACCTGCGTAATCCGTCATCACGTAACTCAATATCTGTAGGAAAAGGTGAAGGCATTTGGGACCGATTTTGCCACGAGGGAGGCAGAATAAAGAACGGCGATACGGGAGACGTGGCAGATGATAGCTACCATCGTTACAAGGAGGACATCGCTGCCCTTAAGAACCTAGGGGTCAGTCCATTTTAAGCAAATCCAGTCTTTTACTACAGAATATATCCATTTGTCTTTGCTTCTTCAATATGTCAGCAACGTAGTTTGAAAAACCTGAAACTGGGCTCGAAATCAAATCTAGGAAACATGACTCCGTAATTCAGCACCATTTTATATTGCTCCTTTATGCCATTGATATTAACTGCTTCTGTCATAAATATCAAGTGTGTAGGAACTAAAGCCGATGATCAATGATATTATTGTACTTTAGCTCCAGTGAGAATTATCTCATTATCATACCTGCTTACTTATAATTGCAAATGAACCTTTACAGCAGTACTTCCTCTAGAACCTAGAGATTTATAGATGTGTCTTTTAATTAGGTATAATTATAATAATTGGTTCCTGTTTTACCTCAGGTCCACCGCTATCGCTTTTCGATATCTTGGCCTCGCGTTCTACCGGATGGTACAGAAAAAGTGGTGAACGAGGCCGGAGTAGACTATTACAACCGTCTCATCGATGGTTTGTTGGCTGAGGGCATTCAACCAATGGCAACGCTTTACCACTGGGATCTACCACAAGCCCTGGAAGAGAACGGAGGATGGAGAAACGAAGATATTATCAATCAATTCAATAACTATGCCAGATTTTGCTTTAGAAGATTTGGAGACAGGGTTAGTAGAACGACAGGTCAGGACATTGTTGTGATTGACAAGTGAGACTATGATGATGAAGAGTGGTATGAGTACTTAAAAACTGGCTAGACTTTGTGCCCGTACGCGGCCCAAAAAAACTCAAAATAAGGCTCCAAATAATATTTTTTGCGTTATCTGTGTAGTGTCTGCTATAATAATTTTTAAACTAAAAATTTCATTGATCAATGTCTACACATTCAAGGAATTTGCTCTTGCCGTGAATGCAGATAAGCCTGGGAGATGAATCATTTTACGAGTTTCCATAAAATGGAGGCAAATAATCAATTAAATGTTCCCTTGAAATATTCTTTTCAACTGTTCTCTTGAAATGTGATCTCGAAATGTTCTCTTAAAATGTTCTCTTGCAATGCTCTCATGAAATGTTCTCTTGAAACGTTTGCACAGGTGAAACTCTGGATTACGTTAAACGAGCCATATGCCTTCGCTTGGGCTGGATACGGCGTCGGTGTGTTGGCTCCTGGTCTCTATAGCCCTGCCGTGGGGGCTTATCAAGTGGGACACAACCTGATCAGAGCTCACGCTGAGGCATGGCACACGTACGATACGGAATTCAGAGCGACACAGCAGGGTAATTAAGCGAACCATAGATATGAATTAAAAAATAGCGATTGCTGCAACGCTACTTTGTCTGGGAGGGTGGGCGATGGTCTAGCGGTTAGCGTGATGGACTGTCTACGTAAGGTCAGTGGTTTAACCCCAGCCAGGTCGGACATTTGTGTCGATCTTTCTGCATCAGTTATGCTCCTATAGCCAACTAAACTGTTAGGAGAACGCTAACCATCGGTGGGAGGACGAGAGGGCAATGGGAGGACTAGCAACCCACCTTCGTATACGCCGAGGCTAAGCAAAATGAAGTTGCTAACACTTCGTACCTCATTGTTAGCTGCTCTTTTGTGCTTTATGATCTAGGACAAATCGTATTTGTGTTTAGGTAGACAATTGCACCATGTTACGGTGACTCCTGAAATAATTATAATGTTAACTTCTGCAATAGCAATTAGGCTTCTTTATGCTTGTTCATATTTTGTCAATGACAGCATTAATTTTATTGAGGCATATTTCAATGTTATTGCCTGTTCTGTTACGTAGGCCGGGTCTCAATAACCATAGACAGCACCTGGGAAGAGCCGTACACTAAGAAGACAGCAGACATCGACGCAGCTGAAAGATCGATGGAGTTCAGACTGGGTTGGTTCGCCCACCCCATCTACGTCAATGGCGACTACCCACAGGTCATGAAGGACAACGTTGCTCACAAGAGTAAACTGGAAGGACGACCAACATCACGCTTACCCGAGTTCACCGATGCAGAAAAAGCAAGAATAGTTGGTAAATTGCACATAGATTAGAAGCGTGCAGATAATGTTACAGAGGGAATATGGCAGAAACTCGCGTGGTCTGCCATATTGTTGGTTGAAGTATCCCTAATACAAAATATTACACATTTTAAAAATTGACTTTCACATTCAGCAATTGGCCTAGAATAAATTATCGGAAAATAATTACGAATCATTCTAGATAAAAGTGACCACAACAGAGAGCGTATAGGCCTATCTAAGAATGGAGACGATCATTCCACCAGCTTGCTCTTCAGCGAAAACAATAAACTATTCTTGTAGGAACTATCGTTGCAAATGACGATCGGTAGACCAGACTTTTTATGTAGCCGTGGATGTTAAGTGTCGAATAGGCTAACGAAGGATGAAAATAATGAGATTCCCATCTGATTATTATTATTCATAAGATGCATGGATGGAGTTAGGGTTTAACGACAGCTTATGACATCATAGGCCGTTGCAGTTGCCAGAAATTTGCTAGGCGTATTACAGCACTTACAGCTTACAATTATTTATCAGAATGGCTATTATTCATCGCAATAACTGCACGCGCTATATATACAGACTTGATTACCTTTTAAATGGTGTGTATTGAAAACCAAAAATACGCTACTACATGGGATATGATTTCTACATTAACATGACCTGATCCATATTAACCATTAATGTACCACATATTATGCATCTACAATATATTTTTATCACAGCTTAACGAGTCGCTCTCGCCTACAGCTTATTGAACTGATAGTCTGAATGTATTTACCTGATTACAGGTCTTGGTACGTCATTGGCAAATGCCATGTGCATACAATAAACAAGTTAAAAGTTACTGATATTAATTTTAATAATTGTATGTTAATGCACTTATGCGTCTTAGGAACGCACGACTTCTTCGGACTGAACCACTACACAACGTCGCTGGTGGAGAACTATGACCACGGAACAGAATGGCCGAGTTGGGAATTCGATAGAGATATCATGTCACACGCCGACCCCTCTTGGCCGGAGTAAGAACCATACATACCCTGGCTGAATTTCACTGTCCTGCGACACAGTACTCGTTATTAAGTAACCTTTTTTACATTAAAAATATCTGATCCTCCAAGTAGCGAAAATAACTTTATCACCAGGGCCTACTTAATTAATCGGATTTATTTGATTTAAAGATAATTCTATCTGAGGAGAAAATTTCAATAGAGAACATTTAATGGAAATTATAATTTCCCAAAATGTTCTCTTGAAATTTTCTCTTGAGATTTATCTCCTGAAAAGACCTCTAGAAATCTTCTCCTGAAATGTCCCCTTCAACGGTTCCTTCCAAATGTGTCCGTCTCATTTTGATGGTTCGACATATAGACCTAGTCGTGGGCCACATAAGTTATGACCCGCCATATGCTCTTGTCAGACACTACTTAACAGCATGTGCTTACTAACTTGCAGGAAGTTGGTGAATAAATTCCTGTATATTTCGCTTGCAGCTTCAAATAGGGTTAGCTCATTGTTGAAGCGAACCACGTGTATACATACAACATCACAACACTCTACCTCCGTGCCCACACAGAGTCCACGTAGGGCCCACATAGAGCCCATAAAAATATGGATATCATCTAGTGTCCATGGAAATGAGTGTTAGTTTCCGTCTTAAAGATAAACAAGAGGCCACTGGTTGCAATAATTACACGACGTTGCATTAGTAGTAGTTGTCAATTAAAACTGAATAAACAAGTGATGATAGCACTGCTTTGAATTTATATATTCAAACATTCACACACATATTATCGATATCAGATTAGGAATTCAACCGATTTGTGTCTTGTTACAATAGCAGTTCTTATCAATCTAGTGTTGCTTGTATGTTGCTTGTATGTGTTTTGAACATTTTGTTGAAGAACTGGCATCGCTGGTTCATACGAGGTTCCTTGGGGAATGAGGAAACTCCTGAACTGGATCAAGAAACGTTACAACAACCCTGAAGTAATGATAACAGAGAATGGAGTATCTGATGACGAGGAGCATCAAGGGTCATTGAATGATCAACAGCGCATAAGATACTACACGAGATATATCAACAATGTGCTCAAAGGCAAGAGTTACGCTCTATCCGCTTTGTAAGACGTTTTAAATTATTTCCCAAGAATTTAAGTAAACAACCTTCAAAATGAAAGTAACTTGATTGGATATACTTGCAATCTGTCATTTTTTTATATTATCTATTGCCAACTAAAATACCAATATAAAAGGTTGATTCTGTGAGCTCGTACGGTTTATGCCTCTTTAATAGACCTATGATACGGAATACAGCTTGATAGAGAATTGAGAATGAACACACGGAACGAATAATACTAATTCTCGTGTTATTTCAAACCGACAGAGCTTAATATGAATAGGCCTACAAGTAGGCCTACAGAATGAACGAATGATGACAAGTTATTACCAGAGTCGAATTTATTGACTGTCGGCAAGCACGCAAGGCGCCCATAGTGCTGCGCTCATCACAATAATACATATGATTTAACACCGCCGTGTCAAGTCAACTATAGTCAACCTAACGGGAGATGCATGTACGAGAATGAATTCTTTTCCTCAGCTCTGCATGCCTGTGTGTTATCCAGTACTCCACAGCCCCTTAAGAGCTTCCTATAACAGAGTTAAGGACTTCTTTCCAAAATGATAGGTCAACATGAAATAAATTTGTAGCTTCGTATGATCATTGCAAGGCTTCACGAAATACTATTTTTTGTAAACAAAGCAGTGAGGCGATAACAACAAATAAGACAATAAAATGCCAATACCTAATTTGCCAATCTTCGTGTGATTGATGATTAATCAATTGTGCTGTCTGGTCTTATGCTGCAGCCATTGAACTGGACGGCTGCAACGTTACGGCATATACGGCCTGGTCTTTGATGGACAACTTCGAGTGGGTAGATGGATATTCGACAAAGTTCGGACTGTATCGGGTTGACTTCTCTGACCCAACGAGAGCAAGAGTTCCGAAGGCATCCGCTGCTTTTTACAGGAAACTAATGACCGACAACGGTTGGCCAGTTCCCATGAGTCACCGTGGACAATTTTAGTAAAGTTAAAGAATCAAAATTGCATTAAATGCAACGCAAGTAGATTAGACATCAATCATATCTGTAATTTAAAACTCGAAATGTTATGAAACCCTGCTTGAAGGCCAAGCGCAGAGCACCAGCTTACTCACGAGTGCTGCGTTAAGTCAGGAGGATTGTGAAGTGGAGGTCTGTGTCCGATTTACAGAGGGATTATACAGCACCTGCTAAGGCTTGGTGGGTAAAGAATTAACTCGAAATTTTTTTTAATTGGGTGAAAAATTAATGCAGGAATTTATGAAGAGGTTAGCAACTTAGTACTGTCGTGGATTAATTTTGAGTGGAAAATCTACAGGCAGAGGAACCTGAGCAGAGCACCGCAGGCAGAAAAGTTGGTAGAGCATTGATGTTGGTGAGGGGACTGACTATAATTTTCAAAATTCAGAGGTTCTATAATTGAGGTGCAGCGTGTGATGTTGAACTCAAGGCGAATTATGATTGGGAGATAGAAGAGTGTGAGAATAGAGGACGAACGGGGTGGCTAGATGGTGAAGGGCTAACTTGGTCTAATATGATTCATTATATACTCAAAGCTGTGTATAGTCACATGAATGGGCGAAATAATTGATAGGATAAACCTAATAGTAGAGTTGTAGATTTCATGAGTTGTAGGCAAATTCCTAGAACGCAGAAAAAAGATCTCTCTTCTTCAGTGGAGAAATTGCGTCCTACCCGTTTCAATTAATTCATTCTGAACATTTACATAGCGCTCATTCAAGTACCTACTCAGGAGCGTTCCTAGCCCAAGCCACGACTAAAGAAAACAAACTTGAGAGACTTGTAAGGCTCTAACGGTTGGGATACATAAGCAAATAGCGGAGCCCAAGTGGGAGCTCGTTCCATGACGAAGGGTTCACAGCCGAAAATTACGACGTTGCCTAAAAGCCAGGCGAGTCCGTGGAACTAGAAACTCACCCCTCGTCGCATATAATAATTATTATCTGACGCGCTGCAACGTCGGACACTGGGCGGCAGAGATCGCGCAAGTAAGATGTCATCGTTAGCTGTATAGCTTGTGCAAAAACAAAGTCTACAATAGCATAGGCCTAACCTACGGTTTATTTGGCGATTATGGACTAAAGATGGCGATATAGACAATAAACGGTTCAATTTATATGACTGAGATCTCAGAATGTGAATTGGCAATGATCATTATTTTTTTACCCGAGGTAAATACTGATCCCTCGTGTTGATAAAACTAAGCTCCGGAGAGAGACTATCACCATTATCATTATTATTATTATTATTATTGTTTTTGTTGTTGTTGCTGCTGCTGCTGCTGCTGCTGATGCTGCTGATGCTGCTACTGTGACTAGGTCAGTAGGCAGTTGCATCCTGAGTTTTAATCAGCCAACCGAGTTATAAATTTGACTTAATACCTACACGAAGTTTTGCACAATCCTTTCAAAACAGTCAATTGCTTAATAACAATAACTCTGATTCTTAACAGTCATGTATAATTTTCTTCAAACGCAACCAAAACGTTGTAGCTTGCTGATAACATGAATTGTCACGGTCAGGTCCGCCAACAGGAATTCCGACCGCTAGGCAGCGCAGTCACGGGCCTCTTAGCCGGAAGTGGACTTGTCCAATAACAGATTTTAAGCACGGTAATGATCAGATGCTTGTGGTTAAGTGTCAGTTATATTATATTAAAAGAGTTAAATCATAAACTTTGAAAAACTGATTATGATATTTTTCATAAGTTGATTGCGAGTCCGGCTTCTGCCCCATAAAACCGCCAGGTCTCTTGGCATTTGCCCTCTGTTCCCTCTCGGCAGGCCTGTTGATTAAAAATGACTGTCCTACGCATTAATTATCTGTAATATGAACTAACAACGTGGCTGTCTGTCGGCTACAGTAGCTGTACGCCTAGCTCTGCTTAATTCTTGAGCACTAGTTAGACCTATCTAGGACTTTAACAAATCATGTGCCATGCATCTTGTATAGCAGCCACCATGATCGCTGCTTGTACTTTGCCTCCGGAATACGAGCATAACAGCAGTCAGCAGCAGACTTTGACACACTACTCCAATTACTCCGTCTAGTCGACACTTGTACGACCTGAGAATAATGCTGTATGTATGTATATATGTATGTATGTATATATGTATATATGCGCGTGTACAGTTGTACATGTATATGTTGTTAGTGTGTGTATGCATGTGCTAGAATTCACAAGCATAACTATATCGCCTTCATTAGGTCAATATGTATATTGTTTAAAAGTTCATCCATAAAATAACTACATCGGGAACGCTGCTGAGTAGCAACCTTGAAGTGGCGCTTTGTCTATTTTCTTAACGAGAGAATAAAATCTAAAAATCCTTCAGTATAATTATTATGCTTACACTTTTGTGAGCCGTAAATATAATAAATTTCCGTGCGCATTTGGGTTGAAGCCAGCGCTTCCGGTTTGCGAGAAAAATGTGGGGAAAGGTTTCTCGTTTTAGGGCGACCTACCTACTTAAGCTTCACCTTATACATGCATAATATATGATATTATATTTCAGTATTTATTTGCCACCTATATGTTCTCATTTGTAATTCATGAAATCTGTAAGCCTGTTGTGTTTACTGAATTGGAAGAAAATAAAAAGATGTTTTATTTTAATTTTTTAATTGACCTATATAGTGAAGGCAAAATCGGCCGCTTTAATAATAATGCAACTATGATATTTAGAGTATATAGGGCCTACATACATTATAAAGTGCTGTAATATGCTCAGCATATTTTTGTCAACGGCAGCGGCCTCTGTTGTCATAAGCTGTCGTTAAACCCTGAATCTAAAGCATATGTAATATTTATGGTAGGCCGATATGTATATATATATAAATATAAAGTGTCTATGTTTTTGAATTTAATCTGTACGGTAGATATGCAATATACATATTAGGCCGCGCCGAGACAGCGCAGCTGACGGGGAACATTGCAAAACCCAGTAAAACGCCATCCGGTTTGTAGTCGTCGCTATTTTTAGAGAGCCCTGAGCTGTATTACATATGAAGGTCAGTTGGTTAATTGGAACAGAAGACATCTTACTTCTGCACGTCAATATCATCATTTTGAGAAGTTCTTATTATATACAGTATATATGTATGTCCAGTATGTCTACCTGTATACATGTATGTATACATGTATGTGCATGTATGTATGTTTTTAAATTAATTTTTTCGTTTAATTTTAAACTGACAAACCGCAGTATGATCACAAACATGGCATGAACAAATGTTGACAAGTTATTACAGGAGTCGAATTTAATGCTCCAGGAAAAGCACTCGTTGCGTCATACATCTGAGTTTACAATTTCCGCCGCCTAGCGAATTGAGGACTAGTCAACTCCGTGGTGTGCGGGAATCGAACTCGGTGCCTCATCTCTGCGCCACAGTGTGTTATTGAATACTCTAAGGCCCCGTATTTGTGTCTATGTATGTGTAATTGTATCTGTGCATGCACATTTACACATAAATACACATATACATATTTGTACACACTCTAACCGACGCAGCCAACGGTTTTGAGGTCTTGAGACTTCCGAGAGGGATAGGTGATGCAGTTCCCAGTGGCAGCTATGGGGCACGCAAGACACCTCACGGCATAAAACACTGCGTCAAGACTAGGTCAGTAGAGCGGTAGGCCTGCTTATGAGCTTAGGCTCGGCGAGGGATAAAGACTGATGGTTGGAAGGTAGGAAGGAACGCTACCACATGCTGGGTCAAAACTCAGCGACTCTGCAGGCTGTACAGGGACTCGGCGACCGTCGTGTTTGGAATTTTGGTAGGTTTAAACTGGAATGGTAATTGTAGGCTTAACACTTCTAAAGCGCGAATGGAAATCCAAGCGCAGGGCACCAGCTTATTCACGAGCGCCGTGTCGAGTCAGACGAGTGTTGCAAACGGTGAAGAAATGGGGTCCCAATCCTGTTCCATGCGGTTGAGATCATTAGCGGAGGGGTAATCGTAATCGTAATCTGTAAATTTCTAAAGCGCCACTTTAAAGCCAAGCGCAGGGCACCATCTTATTCACGAGCGTTGCATCAAATCAGAGGGGTTGTCCGAAGGATCGTCCGTTGTAGAGCATAGTCCGGTTTCCAGGAGGTCAGCGGAGGCAGAGTAGCTGTTAAGGAGGATGTCGTTTTGGTCGAGGATTGACAGGAGGAATGTGAAGTAACTGTAAGGAGTCTGGGGAAGACTTAAGTTTAGAATGGAAAGCCCGGGGTGATGAATAGGGGAGCTAGGGACAGATGATTTTGGATGACAGCCAGTGATGGCGGAGGAACTGAAAATGTACGGGATTCAGGAGGCGATCTGGTGAGATAGGGTAGGAAAGAGGAATTCATGAAAAAGTGAGCCTAATTTCGAGTGGAAAGACCTGGAGTGGTGGACAGAGAAGCCTGAAGCCTATGATGGATGGAGGGCGAGTGACAATGATGACGGAGAGACCACTCGTCTGCGGAATTCAGAAGGGTTTGTGGAGTGTTCGATATGGTTCAGTTGGAGAACAGGAGTAGATGAGTAGTGAACGAGAATTGAGAAATATTGAGGCAAAGAGCAACGCAAGCATCTTTTTTATGTCAGAGTGTCGTCAAACAGACTACTCAGGTGAACTATAGCTCAATCTGATGAATAAGGAGATTAGGTCGAACTATAGGACACCTTGAAAAGTTAAAACCAAGTTGGTGAATGCCGAGTCTCTCAAAGACTTATTAACATTCAATCGTCATCGCCATCATCATAGTCGTCGTCCTCATCGCCGTCGTCGTCCTCACCATCGCCATCGTCATCATCATTATCATAAACCTCATCATCCTCACCATCAAGTTATGTAGCCTATATCTGAGATCGCTTCACGTCTCATTCAACTGTGTGACTAAGGCTGTTTGCATCGCTGACTCGAGCCATTACATTATTAGGCAGAATTCAGTATGCATTCGATGGGCGATACTTACAAGGGTCAGTGGCTTAGCCACACAAGGTTCATAAGCTGCTTACAATACTCCTGTCGCCTTCTGCAATTGGCCCTAATTTATCATTTGATTTCTTGGTGCGCTTGTATAAATTCATTTCTTGTTTTAATTATTGTGTTTAGCCAACTTGCAGTGTTCAATAGGCCGCAGAGGCCAGTGCAGGTCTCAGGCTCTGCAGTCTGAACTAAAGGACGAATATATCTGACGGATGCTTTATGATGCATGATACACAGGGCCACAGATGTGTGTATGTGTGGTGTCTGTCTAGGTCATCTGCTGCAGCTGTGTCTGACTATAAAGACTCGCAGCAGAAAGGAACACTTTGTCGTACATTAGAAAGGCTCATTTGGTTGCTCACCAACATACAGACAGCGGCTGGAAACATTTAAGGTAAGATTTTTAAGACATCGGGTGATGTAGTGTCCTATATCCTTGAAGATAATTATCAATTCGGTTAGTTAGCGTAGCCAATCGAAATATGGATCACTTTCCAGGCATCTAGCTGATGGTAGTAGTAGTGGTGGTGGAAATAGGGGAAGAGGAAATCGCAGTAATGGTTGTTGTTGCTGTAATTGTTGTTGTTGTAGAAGTTCAAGCAGTAGTGGAAGTAGTGGAAGTAGGAAGCGGTGGCGGTGGCGGTATACTCGCCGCAGCTGAAGTAATAGTTTATGAACATTTGGGCAGATCCTTCAGGCATTTATTTTTCTCGCAAGTTCAGTTAATCCGATACTCATGCGCTGAGTAATCGTGAGTGAAAGACTCATTGATATCCTTTGTACAAACATCACATATCATCACATGATCTCCTGCTTCAGCCAACGCGTTAGACCACGGGAGAAGCTCAGAGTAGTGACACTACTAGTGGTCAAAATCACATTTTCTCGCTTTACATCACATGCTTTTCTGTGTAACTAGTACTAACTCCTTTTGTGTTCATATAGTCTAATGAATCATTCTCACTGCTCATGTTCACGTCTGTCCGCTTGTCAACTTCAGCTTCATAATTCGTCCAGCTTCTTGTCAACACAATGGCCTCAACCACGCCTGAAGACGACCCTTTCCTCTACGATACGTTTCCAGCAGGATTTCGATGGGGTACTGCCACGTCCTCTTACCAGATTGAAGGTGCCTGGGACAAGGACGGTATGTATACATGTATATATCCATATAATGCAGAAATGCTAATGTCTGTGCATTTTGGTCTTGAAGGCATCGGAGTACCTCTGAGTAGTTCCCTATATAATTCCTCAAATGAATGAGCCCAAAAATATTGGGTTGTTGTATGAATGAATAAATGGTGGATAAAATTGAAGGTAACATGCATGTATGCGTGGGCAGATGATCGAAAAGATGGATGGAAAATGGAATGGTGAAATAAGACATATGGATACTGGAATTTGTTTAGATAGCAATGGGTGCCTCTGACGGCTGATCTCAATTGCTCATTGACGAATTCAAACAGCGAGCCAGTTTCTATGACATGACACAGCAGAACTTCTTGATGTTAGATTTACACGGCAAGCTCAGGCGAGCAAGAAGTGGTGAGATCAGCCTCTACTTAATACAATGAGTTACCTTCCACTCCAGTCCAGTGGTCGGCAGCTAATGAATTGCTGGATCAAAGACCAGGTCGTAAGGACCGTCAGTGTGGCATATATACTGTCTCAATAATAAGAAACTGCGAATTCAACCAAAGGACCTACCAAAGGATTTATGGATAAGAACTGGGATTACTTCTTCACCAGTGGAGAAATTTGTTCACAGTTTCGGCTGTGAGTGAGATAGTTCGGAGGGGATTGTTTTGTATGCAGCTGGAATAATGGAAAAGTGGATCTGCCTTGCATCGTAACAAGTACATGTGATAGGTGACTCACAGAAACACGAATTATGATCGTCTCCACGGACTTTATTCGTCGAAAGCTGCTGACAGGTCAGCTGATGGATTTTCATTGTGTCTGGTATATTGGAAGAGGTTGTATTGGAAGAGGTTGTTGCCTGAGACTGCAAGCTAGCAGAAAGTCAGCTGATTCAACGACAATGCGATTGTCGTGTGTTTTCCATTTAAGTCCCCGTCGCTGTCTCACCCTGTTTTCTTGTTTTCTTGTTTCCATGTTCTGATCCACCGTCGCATCCTACTACGTGTGCAGTGAGTGATTCTACGATCGACGAATGACTCACTTGTAAGCCATGTCGTGTTAAGCCACTTGTAAGCCATGTCGTTTTATGTTATGTTGAGGTTAGTTTTTGTATTGTTATGTTGTGCATCCTTCGCAATTTAGGTAAAGGCGAAAGCATCTGGGACAGATTCTGTCACGTGGGAGGCAATATAAAGAACAACGACACAGGAGATGTGGCTAATAATAGCTACTATCAGTACACTGACGACATCGCCATTCTGAAGAACCTTGGGGTCAGAAGACGTTTTCTTCTATGATATTTTCATTATCTGGCATCAATCAATAAGTTAATTAATCAATTAATTCGCATTTCAATCAATCGATCAATCAATTATTATAGCGCGTCAAATTGATCCTTTGCCATTCTTAATACCGCTTAGAAATCAGATTTCAGACGCCAATGTCATAGCATTTAGTTACGAACGTATAACGAATTGACTAACTCCGAAACCAATTCTTCACTTGGTGTAGCTTTGTATTTTACTATATTTAAGCATTTTATTATATTAATTTTAATGACCTGATGTTATACGACCATTGCTGATGCTGCTAATGCGTGAGTGATTTGTCTTACCAGGTCCACGTCTACCGTTTCTCGATTTCATGGCCGCGGATTCTACCAGATGGTTCTTTGAAAGTGGTAAACGAGACTGGCATTGACTACTACAACCGCCTGATAGATGGATTACTGGCGGAGGGCATTCAACCAATGGTCACAATATTCCATTGGGATTTGCCGCAGGCATTAGAAGACATCGGAGGATGGCTCAACCCGGATATCGTTAGATACTTTAATGATTATGCAAGGCTGTGCTTCGACAGATTTGGAGATCGAGTGAGTAGACCCAACTTTTTTCGATATTATACGTGTACTATGTGATAAGATATCAGAACCTCTTAAGTGATATCCAAGGCTAACGGAATCAATTCTCTGATCTTCAATTGGTTGGATGCGAAAGGACAAATGAGTGCTTGGCCTGTTTCGCTGCAGCTGTGT
Source organism: Bimastos eiseni (assembly GCA_959347315.1). Classification (NCBI taxonomy): domain Eukaryota; kingdom Metazoa; phylum Annelida; class Clitellata; order Crassiclitellata; family Lumbricidae; genus Bimastos; species Bimastos eiseni. The sequence continues at coordinate 5,148,278 of OY365807.1, read as the reverse complement.
ACAATTGGGTTGTTTGGGAAACGGTCCGATCAATTTCTGGCCAGCTTCAAACTTGGTGCAGTTGGTTTTGTGTAATACTTGCCACTTAATGCATGACCAGCGGTTTTATTATTATTATTATTATTATAAATTTATTTATTCGTGAAAAAACGAACATGGATACAGACTTATTAGTTCATTTTTTTATACGTACGAATCAATCAGTTTCTAGTCTCACTATATCTGAGTCTGAGGTGCACAGAACTGACATAGTGTTTCCGACTTGGAATGCGACGGACAGACGCAGGAAGGACGAAGGAGATGACTGGTCTCCCGCTGGTCGCCTGTTGCTGCTGTGATCTTGCTAACTAGTTCACTGACGAATCCCAATTATTTATTATTATTTTTATTTTTTATATATATTTTATTATTATTACTATATATATTTATTATTTGTAAACTCAACAGTTTCTCTCCTCAACGGCCACCACTCTTCAAACTTAGCCGATCAATTATTATTATTATTATTATTATTATTATTATTATTATTATTATTATTATTATTATTATGGCCTTCAATGTTAATTAATGGTGATGTCGTCCGGAGTAGTCCTGGTCGTTGGACTCCTGAGCAGCGAAAGTTCCCTTGAAAGCAACTGCGTTGTAGCGTTGAATAATCATCGAGATGCGCTGGTAGAGAAAAGTCGTCTCCCTCTGCTCCCCAGTGACGGCGCTCAGTCTGTGTCCCTCTGAAAGGAAGCTTTAGCCTTCGGAATTGATGGGGCCAAAGGTTTCGAACGCCACCGGTGTGAAGACGTACGTGGAGGCTAGCTCGGCGTATTTCTGAGTTTTGAGGTTCGCCGCCCTCTCGGCCGCAGCGCCCGCTCTTTGTAATGTTTCTGGCAGATACGACGTTGCCATTGTATCTGAGACTGTCGCGTCCCATATCAAACACAGCCCCGCCCGCCATGGTATATGAGTGAGTCCATCTGGTCTTTTACCATCAGATTGGGTCAAGCCCACCGGCTCTTTTTTTAATTATTATTATTATTATTATTATTATTATTATTATTATTATTATTAAGCAACACTTTTAATGCGCCCGTTTATAATGCTGAGTGTATCAATCGATGGCGCATCAAATCCATACCGTAGTCTGGCCAATTCCAAGAGGTCAGTCCGACAAGACAGAGAGACAGAAAGTTTTGTAGAAATAATATAAATAGGTCTTTTTTGTGTTAATCATCAAGCGCTATTGAGCCGCCAGCGCATGATGCGTCGTCAGGAAAAGATGAACTGATAATACGTTTTGCATTGAATATTTCCTGTGAATCTGGTCTCCTTTGGCAGGTGAAGATCTGGATAACCATCAACGAACCTATTGCTTTGGCCTATGTTGGATATGGAATTGGAAATTTAGCTCCGGGAGTTAAGAAAGCAGATGTCGGCTCATATCAGGTAGCACATAACCTGATCAAGGCTCACGCTGAGGCATGGCATACCTACGACGGAGAATTTCGACAGAAACAGAACGGTTCGTAATAAATCCTTTCACTACCTTATCGTTTATCATAAATGATGCAATGCTGATCTATTCAGTTAACGCTCTGTGACTGTAATGAAACAGTTGCTACTGAGCAGATATTTTGCAATGACACTGAACGACTTGTTTGAACGCATCGGCCATTGTCAAGGTAGTAGGCCTAATTTGATGCAGGCGTGTATTGAAGATAAGTCTCGTTATGAGTTGGTCACATGTACAGGATCACGGACTCGTCCCGTAACGCGTCTAGAATCGAAAAGTAACTTTATTATGCACCTCTTCTATGTTTCATGAGAGACACGGCTATTGGTTTTTATCTTATGTTTAGGCTTAGTTATGATGCAGTAATAGATATACCTTCTTCCACAATACCATAAATGTTTTCAGAAAAGTTTTCAAACTTTACAGAACATAGTGTGGTATAGGCCTACTTGCTCAACTTGTCTTCTTAATTTAAGATACTACTTTCCCACTGGATTATAAAAAATTCTTACCAAAATTGCTTTGTTTTGAAATCTATGTAACAACTAATTTGGGGTGCTCCGTTAACTTCTAAATACAATCACTGCTATTTTCTGGAATTTTAGGCAAAGTGTCCTTGGCCATAGTTAGTCATTGGTTCGAACCTTTTTCGAACAAGACAGAAGATATCGAAGCAGCTGAGCGGGCGTTGCAATTCATGATCGGATGGTTCGCCCATCCTATCTTCGTTAACGGCGACTATCCACCAGTTATGAAGGAATACATTGAACGGAAGAGCAAAATGGAAGGACTGAGCCAGTCACGATTGCCCGAATTCACTGAAGCTGAAAAGGCCAGGATAGCAGGTAAGTAACAAGGCCATAATAACCATTTACAGGAATGATATAATATTTGTCTGTCGCTTCTCCAGTAAAGAGGAAACCAGACAAAGCCTACTAAGATATCAAGTGATTTACTTGCTTATGATTCATTAAACACATTTGGATATCGACAACGTAATAAGCGAGGCAGACTAAAAATGTAAAATGATTTATTTAAAGAACATTTTAGAAGATTATCGAGTGTTGTCTCACAAAATGGAGCAGACATTTATTAATAAAAGAAGTAGTCTACCTGGTTAGTTACCTGGTTAGTAAACAATTAAAAAAGTTTTGCACATAGGTCTACATGTATACGGAACTCTGAAAATGAAGGAATCCAATTTTTATCTAACATTCTAAATGGTACCTGAGCACTGAAAATGAAGGAACCCAATTTTTATCTAACACTCTAAATGGTACCTGAGCACGATACGAATCTCATCTGATTATTGATTTTGTCCAGCTCATTAGACTACATGGATTTATTTTGAATATTTTGCTTGGTAACTACTTTTAAATGCTTCTTTAGCAACACGGTTTTAATAGAGTTTTATTTACATCTGATTTTCCTCTGTAACAGGAACTCACGATTTCTTTGGGGTTAACCAATATTCGGCAGAACTGGCTGAGAAATGTGATAGAGGGATAGAAAAACCAGGCTGGGATTTCGATAAAGATGTGACGACGCATTCTGATCCTAGTTGGCCTCCGTAAGAATCTGAAAGATATTTCTTAACCTGTTGTTAACTAGATTGTTTTCGATTGACCTTGTTGAGGTAAATTGCGAAATGGTTGGCTGTCCCCGGTGCAAATCATCAGCATTTGAAAATCAGTACGTATAAATACATGTATTTAGACTTATATAGCGCCTCTACAGTACCATATAATTATAGACGATGTGCATCCGGCCTCCCTCGCTTCTCTCTTATCTCGACCTTCAAGACTGAACATTTACACTGGCTTCCACTCATAACCCGCATTAGATTTAAAGTTACGTACCTGACTACTAGACCGTGTTTGGATCAGGCTCCTCGCTATCTTTGAGACCTTGTCTGTCGTCCTTTTCGTTCCTTTAACCGACATGACCTCTTTAGTACCGTAAAATGAGGAACATTGGCACTGTGGGGTAACGTTGGCATATTCCAAGCATGTACATTGTACAATTGAACATATGTACATGCGTGCATGCATACATACGTACATACGTACTTACGTACATGCGTAGAAGCTTCTATTTTAACAGGCATTCTATTACCAATCCGACGTCTTGTTGAGCAAGATTTTTCATCAATTCAACTCGTACTTAAGACATCTTTCTTGCTTTCATCCAGCTTCAACTCAGGCAATAAACTGTTAATCAATCGATATTCTACATGTGCAAGATCCTTTCCATTAGTCCAGCCTCTAGTTTAAACAAGCATTATTTCTTCAATGCAACTCCGGCTTGAGCATGATAACTTCATCCATCTATCTTCAATTTTAACAAGGCCTTTTCATACATCCATCTTCTACTTAAGAAATAATTCTTTCATGCATCCAGCTCCTAATTAGGCATCAATTTATCATCTATTTGAGCTAGATTCTTTTCATTAACGCAACCTCCATTGAGCAGCAGTTTGTGCATCAATATATTTTCTCATCGATGCATTTTCATAAAATAATTGTTTTTCGGTAATAACATCTATGAGTTTTAATGTGGTCGGCTCTTGAACCGCGGGCGCTCTATTGTCGGGCGCTCTTTTGTCGGCGCTCATTTTTCGGTGCTATTTTGTCGGGTCACGACGAATATGTTATGCAATATGCACGAGGCTAACATCTATATATGCGATATTACAGTTTTGCATTGTAGTTGCTTTAAATTTTCCTCATTTGATTTTGTTATATATTATTTTTTGTTTACCATGAAATACAGAACCGGTTCCACTTGGCTGCATGAGGTTCCGTGGAGCCTTAGAAAGACCTTGGTCTGGATTAAGGAAAGTTACGACAATCCAGAAATGTACATTATAGAGAACGGAGTGGCAGACGACAAGGAACATAACGGATCCTTAGACGATCAGCAACGAATTCGGTTCCTAACACACAACATCAACAATGTTCTAAAAGGTTAGCCGTTGTTCCATGGTTTTCTTTTTCTTGAAATTGATTCCTCCATGCTTCTGGATGTTTGACCTTGACCGCCCATGTGCATCAACTTGCCAGAGATCGTTTTTACACACTGCCATCGAATGTGAACCTTCCGCTGATGCATTCCTCAACTACCATCATCTTCGTCAGCAGCTTCATAATTTCCATGGTTGACTATGGCATCAGCCTGCTAGTGGGTTGGCCTCCATATCACTTACTACATTCACATTCAAAATTAATTCTTCTCGGCTCATCTATTTGTTACTGATCTGATGCAAGACAACTTGCACTAGCAGCGTGTTGATCAGTGTGCCACAAACAATCTGCATTTGGATAACAGACAACTGGAGCAGATGTCGCCCGCAATTCTCATAGAATAGTCGACTTCAGGTTCCGAGGTACTTTGTGAGGAATGTTAAATTTTCTGTTCCTGAATCCACTGAGTGGAACAGTTGTCTCGACCAATATTATATATATATATTTATATATATAGTGCACTGTATGGCAATGTATGAGAGTGCACCATTTCTTATGACATTTAAATCACAGCTCAAAACCTATCTTTTCAAGCAATCTTATCATTACCATTGATATAGTTATGGAACTGACGTACAGTGCCCTTTACTCCAACCTCTATTGAATTACGGCTTTATATAATTCGTCATGGAATTGATAATGAGGATGATGATAATAATAATAATAACAAAATAATGATAACATAAAAATAACAGATTATCTAACAAGATTTCTGGATACTCCTGACGATGGTTCAAAGATAAGCGGGAATGCCAGGGTCATCATGGTTATCATTAGGCCTAATGATCACAAGATTAGGATATCGTTGATGATGATGACGATGAAATTTTTATGGCAATGATGAGAGCTAAGACAGTTGTTTTGTTTTGTTAAGCTATAAAGCTAGACAATTGCAATGTGGTTGGCTACACCCTTTGGTCGTTGATGGACAACTTCGAGTGGATGGACGGCTATCAAACCACATTCGGTCTGTACCGGGTTGACTTCTCTGACCCAACACGAGTCAGAGTCCCTAAAGCATCGGTTGCCTTCTACAAACAGCTTATTGCCAACAACGGATGGCCAACAGAATCGAAATAATAACTGACGCGATGATCTTTTTAGCGGAAGGACCAGAAGTTTATTATTTGATTTACAAAAGTATAAAAGCGACATTCATCGTTCGCAGCTATAACGGATACCTGCTATTTTCTCTTATGAGATAAAATTAAACTACTCGTGAAAAACCACATTATTGATTATTGTGACAAAATCCACGCTTACTTAAATTTTCTTAAAGTCATTGAATGATATGCTGAAAATGATTGGCTTATAATAAAATATAAAATGTGGCAACATAAAAAAATCAAGGTACATAAACTACCAACTGAATTGTGCGGTTTTTTTCAAATTAGTCAGAACATTAGACAAAGATCTTTAGGGAGGATATATGTTCTTATTTAACGGATGACATGGTGCTGATAACTGAACTCAAATAAGTGGTTCCTGATCTCCAGTCAGGAGGAATCCCATTCGTGAACAGTATACAAAATGAATGGGTTTCATAAAGTTTATTTAAATGTGAGGCTTTTCAATTAACACAACTCATGCCTGACCTTCCTTTGACTACGCTTTTGGACGACCGCTCTGATTAGATGCAGTACTCGTGAATAAATTGGTGGTGGGCTTCGAGTGGCGCTTTAGAAGTTTGGGGATTTTGAATACGATGACGTTAACCAGGGTACTCCATCAATCTGACTCTCGCTCCGTATCTCTGCCTCTGTTTCTTGCTGTTTCTCTCTATCTCTCGTTCTCTGTCTCTGTCTGACAATCCTATCAGTGTCGTCAACTGAAGCTATACAACGACTACGTACGTCGGAACCTTGACCTAACCTCTCTAATGGGGTAGAACACCGAAATCCTTTTAATATTAACGGTGATGACGATGACAACGAAAACGTCGATGTCACTGATGACGACGGCGACTACGATGGTGACGACGATTATTATGGTAATAAAAATAATTTAAAGAACTGTAATAACTGTAATTAGTAATTATTATAATTATAATTATTATATTTTTTATGATTATAATAATAATATAAATGGTGATAATCATAGGACCTAACAATGCGAAAGCAAATAACAATGAATTTATTAACGATAACGACGACGGTGATGATTGATGAAGGTGAAGATGATGGTAGTATTAATTAAGCTATTAATTTTAATAACTACAAAGATAAGAACAGAAATAACAAAAGCAAAGACAATAATTATGATAATATTATCATGGCAATAATTATTATCATACTGACTACATGTATTGGAAAGAGGCATTTCTATCGAAGAGTCGAAATTGCATCACTATCAATCAATTGAAAATATCTGATCAGAGACATCAGCTGCTGCACCAATTGACCCAGTTCTTTATCGTGCACAAAATGTCTGGTTATAATAGCTTACGTGTCATTTACACCAGAGAACATTCACATATTCATACTCGTTATGGGGCCTACGCATTCGTTGGATCACAAAGGAAAACCTCGTTTATGATCCTTCCTAAAACTGGTCGAAAATAGTCTTCTCAATCCTTGTTCCGTTTGGTGATTGCTTTCCTGCGCCTGGTTGAAGTCCAATATGTTATGGCGACAAGATGTGAAACTCAATTGGGTAAACACATTGATTTCAACTAGTCTTATAATTATCGTCGAACGTAGCGAAGTTGAATAACTCCCACAGCACTGTTGTCTTCAAGCACATATGAGAAATGTAAGTGTCCGATTTATAAGAATTATGCTCTAAATCAGTAATCGTTCTGGAATGTCATTCGAAATTAGTTTTAATTTAACTGGTCCTGTGTATGCTTTTGGTTTGTCTGTTCGTATGTTTGTGTCCGTACGCTTGTCATCTCAATGATGCGCGTCTAGCTTCTATTCGTCGTAATTTCCTTATCTACGTCTGCAGTTGACGGTTTCCTCTATGAAACATTTCCAGAGGGATTCCGTTGGGGGATCGCCACTTCCTCTTACCAGGTCGAAGGCGCATGGGACAAGGACGGTATGTTTGTTTGCACAATGTATGTGTGAATGCATGTATGAATGTAACATAACATAATCTGTGGCACTCTGGCAGACCTATAACATATATATATGTATATATATAAGCGCCATGTTGTATTTTTCCTACAATTATTATTCACGTCTATGTTTTTACCATCCTTCCGTGGTTTTCCCCGCCTCTTCGTCAATGTCTTCTTCGTTTAATGCATTAATATCTTACAATACATGAACAGACTGATTTTATTGTACATAATCATGAAAATATTGAACGACAGATGGCTAACTTGTAGGCCTACTGCTGGAGCGTGTTATATTCGGCTGTAATATGGTATACTATTTCATATTCGGTTACTTAATTTTGTGTCAGTATCTGTCTTGTTATGTTGCGTTGTGTTATCAATAGGTAAAGGCGAAAGCATCTGGGACAGATTCTGTCACGCGGGAGGCAACATAAAGAACAACGACACAGGAGATGTGGCTGATAATAGCTACTATCAGTACACTGACGACATCGCCATTCTGAAGAACCTTGGGGTGAGATTATTAACGGTTCACCTATCCACGAGATAAAATCGTTTTTTGTTACTTCTTGCTGCTTTAAATGTTTTGTGGCCGTGAAAATACCGTTCTTTGACTCATTGAAGATGGTATGACCTTTGCTATGTTTGAATCAACTTAGTCAATTTTGGCCGTTAGGATTACGCTAATATGAATTACCTTTGCCTGAAAGACCTCATTTAATAATCCATAGGCCTACATTTGGCCAAAATATTAGCAAATACCCAGAAGGGTTTACTTTTTTGAGCTTGAAGACTTGATGCGGTGCGACCTTTCACAGTTATGTTAATTCGTGACTAATGTATTGAACCAGGTCCACTACTACCGTTTCTCGATTTCATGGCCGCGGATTCTACCAGATGGTTCTCTGAAAGTGGTAAACGAGGCTGGCATAGACTACTACAACCGCCTGATAGACGGATTACTGGCGGAGAGCATTCAACCAATGGTTACAATATTCCATTGGGATTTGCCGCAAGCATTGGAAGACATCGGAGGATGGCTCAACCCGGATATCGTCAAATACTTCAATGATTATGCAAGGCTGTGCTTCGACAGATTTGGAGATAGGGTAAGTGGTTATTTCTATAAATGTGTTAATGCAGCCGCTGAAAGAATGTTTGAAGTTTAGAGAATGACTAAATAATTTATTTAAAAGATGCAATTTAAATTGGTAGATTTGGAGAGCTGTAGGAAGCGGCTGGGTTGCTTTAGCTGAACGAGAAGACATGATTGGCTCAAGCAGATGTACGGAAGGCTTTTGTTGTCTGCAACATCTTCGCCTGGCTTGGCAAGATGGTCACATAAACACTTACATGTACCGGTAGTCAGCTTCTTTACAAATGAATAAATATGGGTTATTTCTGGCAAATACTCATCGCTTCGGCTCAAGTTTGTTTATAAATTGGCAGAAAATTTGTAATGAGAAACATCCAGAAATTCTCTGCGATGGAATTGCTCTTTAAAAACCATGAATTTTCTATTCGGACAGATAGGCTGTTGTGAGCCCAAAACATTTGGTGATATCACACAACTAATACCTATGATGCTATACTGGTGTCCGCTGTCTGAATTGTAGTCCTAAAATGCCCAAACGCAATTAAATTACCAACTCAGGATGCTGTTAAAATACGTAGTAGGCCTATATGATTCATTTTACTGAATCGTGATTGCGTCGTCAGGTCAAACTCTGGTTGACCATCAACGAGCCTTTTATTTTTGCTTGGATGGGGTATGGAACCGGACTTTTCGCTGCTGGAGTCGTTAAGCCAGATGTCGGTCCATATGAGGCAGGACACAACTTGATCAAGGCTCACGCTGAAACATGGCACACCTACGATGAGGAATTCAGACAGAAACAGAACGGTTTGCAATTATTCTGATACTCGACCAATCATTGTATCGTCTAGTATCGAGATCATAATGTCCAAACTACTACAGCCAAGTGCATGAAACTGTTTCCTGCGCGAGCGCTGAGTCGAGTCCGATAGGTTGTCCAAAGACTAGCCGAAAAAGGCCCAGTTCCAATTGCCATAGGCTCAGTAGGGCAGATGTACAGTTGTCAAGGTGGGGGTCGTTTTGGTCAGGATATGGAAGGTGGAGAATCATATGAATCGGGATCTGAATTCTTAAAGAGGCTAAACTTAATATCAGTTTGAGTGGAAAGTCCGAGTGGTTATAGATGGAGAAACCTCCTGCGGATGATGGGAGTCGGTTTCAGTGGTGATGGAAGAACCAACAATTTGCGGAACTAAGAGAGAAGATCATTCATGAAACAGCGTAGTCCAACAACACGATACTACGATTCAATTCCATTGGTATATTCGCCACGCGGTCTATCCACCTTTGTCTAAGGTTCTTTGTTCCCATTAACCTCTATCTGGAAAGAAAATAATTTTTCAAGCATTAAGTCCTGCGATGCGCCAACTGTATTTTCCTTCGCCGAAAATTACGTCACTTGACGATCGTATCCTTTTTGTTACTTTGGGGTTTTCGATATCTATTCAGTTGAACTCGTTTCGAATCAGACGCAGTCACACGGAGCTGTTATCCTCTGCATCCGGATTCCAGACTCAATATATCTTGTGAAATAAATTTTACATCATTTTGGCTGCAACTGTGAATGAAATAAAGAAACTGTGCTTTTATTATGTAACTGTTGCTGCTCGATTTCTCCAGGCACTCTCACTAGAGTAAGTCATGAAGGACTAGTAATAAACAGTAGGCATAGTAATGAATGCACACATAGTCGTATACTAAAATTGATTCGACCATCTGTGGCATATATTCTAATTTGGGACTGTATAGCAGCAGTGAATATAACAGATTCTTCAAAATATTATAACAGCGTTTACTAAATCTGCTTCGATGATAAATTCACAATCGTTTGTCACGTTCTAAATGAAATCACTCTACTTAAAAATTGATTGTAGGTAAAGTGTCCTTGACATTGGCAAATACTTGGCATGAGCCTAATTCAAACAGGACAGAAGACATCGAAGCAGCTGAGCGAGCGATGCAGTTCATGGTCGGATGGTTTGCCCATCCCATCTTTCTCAACGGCGACTATCCAGAAGTCATGAAGGAATACGTTGGACGCAAGAGCAAGATGGAAGGACTGAATATTTCAAGATTGCCCGAATTCAGCGAAGCCGAAATGGCAAGGATAGCAGGTGATTAACAACCCTCTGTGGTCATTATTGACTGCCTTTTGACAGGAATAATCCAGTTGTTGACTGACGTTTTCATTAAAATGAGAAATCGAATTGCCTTCCGTAAGATTTCTATTCAATAGATTCCATCTGAGACTAATATAAAAGCGATATGAAGCCGAAAAGTAGCAACCAGTCAGTGGTCGTCCTTTCTGATACCTTGCGGGCTATGTCTGTGATCGGCTATGGAATGAATAAAGTGACATCCGAGTCATAGGGAGAGTAAATTTGAACGTATAATTGCCGAAACATTCATCTAAATTCATGCTACTCCAGTCAAAATATCGTCCTTTGACTACTGTTGTCTATATTGCGAGTTCCATATAGTAAGTCGTTTTCATATCGTTCACATAAACAAGCGCGACTGCCGTTTTGTCCTACACATGTCCCGGATGTAGTCACAAACATTATCTAGGTCAAAGATCCAGTTCTCGTCGGTTTCTTATTCCTTCCATATTAGTCCCAGATTCCATGTCAAATAGATTGGCCACCCAATTACCTGACTTGTGTTTAGGTTCGTTAATATTGATTTTCCTTTGCAACAGGAACTCACGATTTCTTTGCTCTGAACCACTATACGGCGCAGCTTGTTGAAGACTGTGACCGAGGTGCAGACAACCCAGGCTGGGACTTTGATAGAGACGTTCAAACGCATTCTGATCCAGCTTGGCCTCGGTAAGAATTTGAATGAAACTATAAAAGCAGTTCGTTAATTGGATAGATGTTGATCGAAATTGTCAATTTTACTATGAAAGTCTGAAACTTTCACTTGCAAATCGTCAGCGTTCATTTATTATTGATAAACCAGTGTTAATGTTGAGCCCTACGTACGAATGCATGTAGGCTTAAATACACTTACTGTCGCTACTTTCAAAGTACCTCACGTCAATGCTGCATCTCCGAGATCATCATTAACCGTAGCAAAAGCTTCAGCTATGTTTGTTATTTTTTTAACTTAGTTGATTAGTTACCACTTTACTTTAGCTAAGCACTGACATGGCTGCAGCGTGATTACAAAAATGTATTATGAAGGGATGACCATAAGCCATTACAGGAGTCGAATATGACTTTTCGGCAGCCAAGGATATGCATCTTATTTTACCAACGCCGCGGCTGAGCAGCCTAGCGAATGGAAGACTAGTCAACCACATGGGGTAATCGTAATCTAAGCGACACTTGAAAGCCTGGCGTCGGGAATTAGCTTATTCAAGACTAATCAAGAGCGCTGCGTCGAGTTAGGGGAGTTGTCGAAGGGGTAGTCCGATGGTAGTTATGTCCGGGGCAACGGGGATCGATCTCGTTTCCTACTGATCTTCATACCATGTGTCATCCATTACATCCCTAATGGGAGTAAGCGGATAAATGTATTCACCCAGGCGTACATAGTTGTTGAAATCTCAGCTTTGCAAATCTGTAAACTGATCATCTTTGATGAATCTATCAGTGGTAGCCTACCTGCTAAGCGCCAGAGCGATAAAACACGATGTCGTCGATAATTGTAACCAAAAACACACCTCATGATTTTATTTTCTATACCTCCATATCCTTACGGCAAGCCTAAATAGGTGGAATGTGGATATTCCTTCTTAAGTGGCGAGTCGGTCTCATCTATTAGGGTCTACGTGGTGGATCTCGCATTTGTATGATGGATCTAAAATCGACGATGACAGATCTCATACCCAATGAAATTCCGCTTCTTTGCAATCGTGCTTTAAATTTCGTAACTGGTAAACTGAAATAGTTTTGTATTTAATAGGACTAACCTGTCACCGTCCAATGGAGATATTTCATCGCTGCTGTTCAATTTGTCAACGTATAATTGTCAAATCTTATTTTGTCTTTGTTTGATGTTACCACAGCTCCGGTTATGAGTGGTTGTTTGAGGTACCGTGGAGCATTGGGAAGACCTTGGTCTGGATTAAGAAGCATTATAATAATCCGGAAGTTTACATAACGGAGAACGGTGTAGCAGATGACAGCGAACACTTCGGATCCTTGGATGATCAACAACGAATTCGATTCCTAACGAACTATATCAACAACGTTCTCATTGGTAGGTCGTTGCTCTAAGGATTTTTTTTATGAAATCCACTCTTATTATACTTTCGAGTTTCTATTTAATTCTTAAATAAAGATTTTCAGGGTTTGGAATTGACAGAGTGAGAAACGGTGTCCCCTCAATAATCTGAAGGTTGGATAGTCCGGATAGGGCCCATCCATATATTACGTACGCAAAAAGTCCGATTTTCGGACCCCCTTCTCTCTGTTGCACAGCGTACATTTCGTGGACTTCCTCCGCCCACGCGTACATACATTTGAATTCTACCCTCCCCCCCGATTGCAAAGGTTAAATAAGCTACGAGAGAGAGAGAGAGAGAGAGAGAGAGAGAGAGAGAGAGAAAGAGAAATGATAATCGTCATTGGACGTTTAATACTGACAGCAACAACAACAACAACAGCAACAGCAAGAATAATAATAACAATAATCACAATAATCACAATAATCACAATAATCACAATAATAACAATAATCACAATAATAATAAGAATATTGATAATAATAGTAATAATAAGAAGAAGAATATTAATAATAGTAATAATAATAATAATAATAATAATAAATGGCGACAGACGTGAGACGACCTTTCTTTTTCAGCGCATTTCTGTTTGCATCCAACGCTACAACCTAGATAGTCGCTTTCATGTGCACCTTTTCGTTGACCCCAGAAGACGAGGTCTGACCCTCTGGACAATAAAATCTCTATATTAATAATCTCTAAGTCCCTGGGGAAATGAAGTACCTCAGGGCATAAAATTAAAATTAAAATAATAATGATAATAAGAATAATGATAAGAATATTGATGATAATAATAATAATAATAATAATTATAATAATAATAACTATTATTATTATAATTACGACAATTTATGTGACGCCGCCATACCGCTACAAGAGCACCTCTCTAAACAACGGGACATGCCTTACAATAGAGGTGATTTGAAGGAGTCCATTTAGACAATCTGGTGGCTAGTGGAAGTCTGGAAGACTATTCCAGCACATAGGACCGGCGGCTGAGAAAGCGCGGTCTCCGAATGATAATGTTGTTGCTGCTTATGATGATAATTATGATGGTGTTCGTTTTGATGATGGTTTGGAGTTGTATATATTGTGAGAGATCGGGCATTAACTGTGTACCGTTTTGCTTGTTAAGCTATAAACTTGGACAAATGCAATGTGGCTGGCTATACAGTCTGGTCCTTAATGGACAACTTCGAGTGGATGGACGGCTATCAAACCACATTCGGTCTGTACAGGGTCAACTTCTCTGACCCAACACGAGCCAGAGTTCCTAAGGCATCGGTTGCCTTCTACAGACAGCTAATATCGAACAATGGTTGGCTACCTGCGAAAACACCAAACCATGATTACTTTCTCAATTAGTATCTCCGTCGTGTGTAATCATATGCAAAAAAACAAATGCTACATTAGTTTAACCTTTTCATCCATGGGCCTTGAATTTCTAAATTGTATTAAATTTATAATCTATGCCTTCTTGAGGAATTGAAAACCGATAATCGTTATTTGCTAATAGCTTGTCGAATAACATGTCGTGGAAATACTCATATGACAGGCCTATAGATCGCTGATCTTTATTACCAGGAAAAGATTGGCTTGAAATCATTCCATACTTTGTTACAAAATGACTTGGACTAATGCATACGAACACATTACAATTAAATACAAAGCGAAATTAATACGCTCGTATGCATAGCACCTTCAAATTGATTAGATCAGTGAACAAAGAGTTTGTGTGCAGATATCAATTCTATTGAGGACTACAAACATGTTGGCTTTTTGGTTATTTGATTTTTTTTGGTTTATAAAAATGGCAATTTTTTGGCTTGGTTTTTTTATTTTTTTTCAATTTAATAAAATCACTATTATATTACTAATTGTGTGATATTCAGTCCGAAATCAATCTAAATAAATTATAAAAACGAGTTGGAGCTCTTTTTCATGCTGTGTTTGATGCTTTCTATAACAAAACTGTTTGACAAAATTCAAAGGAAAATTAAAAACCCATAAAACCAAAAAATCAACTTTTTATTTTAAAAAGTCTTGGTTTTTTCGCACCGCTGATTCTATTAATGAAGGATGTCCTAGTTAATGTTAATTATCTCAAACCAAAATACGTATTCACAGATAGCCTACGGATGAAACTGACTACTCAACGTAGAGCATTGATGCTTGCTTTAACTCTTTATCATCGTCAGAGTATTAGAACTGACTGGGCAACCAAGGCTGTCCGTTAAGAATCACTCGTCAGCACCATGAAATGAAAAGTCACTCAGTCCTTCATTGGGAAGTAACGATGACGACACGCATGTCTATCTAGCCACAAACAGAAAGGAATTAATGAGATGAAATCTAAACTGGAATCTTAGAATAGTAAGAGAAGAAAGACAGATGAGAATTTAAATCAGAAGAACACGATTTATAGCTAGATAAATTTATATTTAAATTTTGTGGAATCTAAGGTAATGAATAATAAAGTCTATGGTATGGATTGTGGTGCTAAACGGATCGGATACATGAACCATGAGGAAGGAAGACATCTAATGATCATAGGCCTTCGACATGTTGATACGGCGAAGGATGAAGAGAGTCAACTGGATGGACCGCAAGACAAAAGGGGAGATACTTCAAAAAAGTTCAAATAATGGGCGAAAAATTATCTATGACACGAATAATTAGAAGCCGAAAGAGGAAATGGTTGAGCCGCATAATATATGGAGGTTCCCTTTTAAGAACTACAATTTAGTGAAGAATCGAGGAGAAAAAGATAAGAGGAAAACTGAGAATGATACTATAGCGCTGAATGATGAAAGAGGCTAAGAGCAAGTTGAAGGAATGAGCCCGAAAACGTGACGGATGACGACATTGGACATACGCACTTGCTTGGGACAGCCTGTAGCTGATCTTTTAGGCATAGAACTAAGCGAAGAATCAAAGCAGAGAGACATCAACAATGTTTCGCTGCGTATTTGAGACTCTATGATTACAACCGGGGAGGACGCTTGTCCGTTCTTCATTGATAACAGCCAGCCAACCGTGACTTCGTGAATCATAGTGTCCGTTTCGAACATTCGAACACGAACATACCTGTTTGACAATCCCTCTAGTAGAAAATTGGGCGTATCCATAGGTGTGCAATGTGCATGGGGTGAGGAAGGACACAATTTTGCAATGAATGCCATAGATGAGGGACATAATTGTGCAGCAATTCTCTGCAATGCACTAAATTGTTCGATCGATTGTACTTGGCCACTTGATGTACATGTTTTCAATTTCTGCTTTTCTCTCGTAAATTATCTATGGATAGTTTCCATGAGCCTTGGGATTTAAATCCTGGTTCTGTGCAAAAATAGCTGTGGTTACAAGCTCTTCACTTCATTAATACATTCTTTTATAACTTTTGTCAGCACTTTTTGACCATCTCCAATGATAAAGCCTATGTGTATTTAAAAAACAGTATGAGTTACACAATATTAGGACACATTTTGAGATGTGATTAATGTGCAAGAGAAAAAAGGAACCTAAAATTGACCATTGTGACACTCCGCAGGTTAAAGGAAACATGTTTGATAAGGCCTCACCAATTACAGTCTATTGACAGCGATTACTAAAATTAATGATGCTCCACATCCATCAAGAGTAATAAGCCTACCTCACATGCCATACCGGAATAATTTATCAAATAAAACATTATGATTTGTGATAACAAAGGCCTTGGATAAATCTAAAAAGGTTTCACCTATGGCATCTTTTTCTACATAAATTTCCTTGCTAATAAATCAGCCTATGCAACAGATGACTTCGAACCGATAGATGGCCATGAATAGATTTATGTGAAAGAAAGTAGGTGACTAAGTATATTCCTAAGTATAACCAGCTACCAAACAGCACTCTGAGCACTTAATATGAATCAAAACTTTCAACACGAATTAACACCAAAATTTATATAAGAACAGTTGCAGTGAAAGCATGCAGTGCAAATTTAACTAAGAATATAATCCGTAACCGAACTGTTGGCTTATCCTCATAATTGCCAATAACCATACTGGATTTACTATGGGATAGAACGAGGCCGTGGTTATGACGGCGCATTCCAGAGGGAAGAATAACTGTAACTTAAGTGAAGTAAGTTCGTATAGGCCTCTGTACTCCTTATTAACCAGTTGCTAATCGCACAGTTGTGCAAAGATCTCCAGCGTGCACACATATCTAGTGTACAGACGTCTAATAAACGCAGTTTAAGGTATAATAAAAGGCATCTTGACAACAGACGTCTTACACGTTCAATAGCGTTATCATAGCCGACGCTGTACACAATTTCTATTTGTTAAGTCGTCAATCAAGACAGTCATCGCTGCTAGCCCCGCCTCCCAAGGCTGGCACAATTGGTTTTATGACTGCAAAGCGACCATAAGCTGTTTTAGGAACGAGGCTGCCTTTGCTCACCTTGAAGAGCAGGTTGATACTTAGGCCTCTATGCCTTTGGTTGAAAGATAGAAAGGTCGTTGTAAACCTATATCACGAACTATCCCAAGTGTAGCGTTGTGAAGTCACATCGGTCTGTTGCCAAGTCATCAACGGTGTATCCGTTTCACAGTAAGTAGATTGATCTAACTGTAATTTTAACTGCATTTAATTAATCTGTAATTTTAGTATAATTTAGTGTCAGTTTGATGTAGATATGAAAATGCAAAATGTACATGTAATTCCTAAATGAAATGAATTCATTAAAGCTCTTTTTATCGAAAAGGACTTTGAAAATTTGGGCACATTTAGAATTTTACAATTTGATAGCAGATGTTGAATGGACCGTTAATCAGTTGCCAATAGTTGCATGAAGCGCGAAATGAATCGGGTTGACTGTAAAAGTCTCAAAGGTGTTGACCATCATAAGCTAACTCAATGCTTCACTAGTTCGTTACCTGTGCTTGGGTAGAAAGCTAAGAATGCGTCGCTTAAAAGATATCGATCTCAATTGTTATATAGAAGGGATCCATAGTTTTAAAAAGATTCACCAGTAGCTGGGTGATTGAGGGGGCATTTTGTTATGCAATGTCATGTGCACGTGATGCATATCAATTTCATGCTAATTTTCTTATCATATTGTTTTTACGAGAACAGTGTTTCTACGGCAAGTTACTTCTAGGATGCCCGACACACTGTAAACTATGGGCACAAATGATAATCGTCATGCCTACGTGACATGTACAGCCCAAATGTTTCAACTGTTATGCTGTCCTACCAGTCATTTTTTATCAATTTTGCAACTTTTACCCTCTTAAGATTTCAATAGGGGCATCATGGACAATCATATTAACAGGTATTTATTTCGTGTGCACAGTTAGCTAGTCTGGTAGAAAACGTTACAACTGAAGTGCTTTGCAGAGGTTAAAGTTCGAAATCGTGAATATGGACCCGGAAGACGCCGATTACAAGTGTACTCTGAATGAATACAGTCTGCAGAAGGCTATAAAGGAATTGAACGAGGATCCAAAGCAGAGACTTGGTGCCGTAAAAACTCTGAGAAAATGGATCAGAGAGCAGCCACACTACACGTGCAGAACCGGTCAGAAACCAATGAACATCAGCCACTAATTATCTCCACTAAGACTCTATTAAGCTTTTTGAATGAAAACGTTTTCCCATCAATCTGCAATTGCGTCTGACCTCATTTATGTTCCTTCTCATTTAGGCCTAGTTACTTACTGGCTGTCTGACTTTTAAGGCACCTCAACGTAACGTATAACGACGCATAGTATAATATGACGCCACATTTGTTTCATGACGATTCGATGATTAATTTAGCCTCTATTGCATTACACAGAGGCCGGCTCTCAGGATTACCTTACCAGTCTTCTGATGGTGCTCTGTTTTGCAATTATAGGTTGCTGGTTAAATTATGATATCATAATATTACTATAACTGACAATGGGGTTTCGTGAACTTATTTTTAGATACTAAATTCCTCTTAGCCATTTTACGTCGCGCTAAGTTCAGTCAGTTGGTGGCGAGAAGCTTGATTGACAACATAATGACTGCCCGAACCACCTGTCCGGAGTATATGGCCAATCTGGATCTTCAGGACGCCAGCGCCCTGGCTTATATCGATTCGGGGTATGTGTGTTAGGCTTCTTGGTTTCTTGTATTGCATCGCATAATAATAGATTAGACAGAAAGTTTGTTATTCATAACAAATATCAATATATGATGCAATTTTCTGTACTCGTTTGTTGTTTTGTCTGTTAATAAGTTAATGCTGGCATTAAGTATTCTGTTTTCTTACGGATAGTCACTTTTTATTACCAGACTAGCAGCATATTCATCCACTTAGCCTACACGTACAGGCACACAAAACGATCATGAGTTAAATTTACATATATATATGTATGTATACATATATAAATGTAGACTTGACCTTTGTTACATATATGGACCCAGAACCGTAAATATTTATCCTTCTGTGTGTTCTGTCCTTGGGTCGGTGCATAATCTATTAATACAGTAATTCTCCCTTACCTTACATCTTTCATTTCTACTTTATTACTTTTCCTCCGTTTATAGTCTTTACCGGTCATCGGTTCCTATCTTTCTCCTATCTATCCAACGTCCAGTCTTTCTCACCTTGAGATAGAATTTGCAGCTCGTCTGCCTTCTTTTATTTCCGATGTCCTGGACTTCGATCTCCACTTCGTAACTACGGCCAACCCCGTCTAACATACCTGTAGACAAGCTAGTACCATGTGCTGTGCTCTTATGGCGTACAGGCAGGAGCGGTGATCTCGGGGGGCCGAGGGGATGAGTCCCCCAAATTTTACAAAGAGGGAACAAGTTATACGTTTGTCTACCAAATTTTTTACCCATCTCATTGGGTGTCCCCCACCTGTCAAACGAGATCGCCGCCTCTGCGCACAGGATATCACGATCTTAAGGATGCGTACAATTTATAATTGGATGATTTTTTACCAGTCTCTCGTAATTGATAAGCGGTATGTATATAGCCTAGAGACTGAAAGTGATGGAATAAAGAATAACTCGATAATTATTTTTCTAAATTAATCGATGCATTTCGCTATTTTTCTCTTCGTTTAGAGCCCTTGTTTATCCTCAGAAGACAGACAAAGAGGGGAGAAGAATTATGATCATCCGACCAGGTAATAAAACACAGTTCAACTAAATAACACTTCATAAATAAAGTTTTATTATGAAAAATAATAATTACTGTTGATTACAATGCCACCTATTTACTCGCAATAAAAGTATGTAATTACCCAAGAACGTGTGTTGGAAAGGTTCCATATATTTAAGTAGTATCGGAAATTTACTAACACAGGTGATTGCTGAAGAAAGCGGCCAACCCATCGAGCTATTATCTATGCATCCATTCTAGTTTATTTAACATCTCTTTAGGATTCACGTACGAATCTTTAACTGTTAACCCATAGAGCTGCTACTCTCTATAGTGATTCTATTCTTGTTAACTTTAGATTTCCTTAAAATTCACGTACAAATCTTGAACTATCAACTAATAGAACTATTCTCCATGTACGACTCTGTCCTAGTGATAGGCCTAACTATAAGACATCCATAGAATTAACTTGCACATCTTTATCTGTCAACTCATGCATATAATTATTAACTATTCTCCATTACAATTTCTTAATTTATTTAGGAATTCTTTAGAATTCCCATTAACATCTTTAACTGTTTATTAAGATCTCTCAACGTTGACAATCATTTCAAAAGGTTATGTGGATCTGAAGGACCCAAGATTCAGTCCAGTGAATGAGGTCAGATGCAGTCTCTCGCTGGTTGAGATGTTTCGAGAGGAGGATGAGAATGCGAACGTCAACGGTGTCTTGCTCGTATTTGACTGCACAGGAGCTGGACTTAAGCACCTGAACCAAGGCACCATGGAGCATAACAAGAAAATGTCTAGAATCTACCAGGTGAGCAACACACACTGGTAACATAGGCTACAATCCGATAAACAGGATTGTCACATATGACTGCGTGCACACTCTGGCGTCTAACACAAGCTCGTAACATATTAAATTGGATCACCCCCCACCTAGGAATGCGTGCACACTTTGGCGTCCAGCCCCAACCTGAAACAGGAGAACAAAGCCCCCAACTCTGGTCGACTTCTGTATATAAACCCAGACAGTCACTCAGAGCTGATTGAATTAGTGTTCGTGTTCGCTATACATGTATGTCGAGTCGTGATCACCTCTCATTTCGAGTGTTCTGTTACAAGTGCAATTACAATTATATGTATCGAGTCGAATCAAACGAGGCGACTTATTTTTGTGTGTGTCTGTCCATTGATGTGTAGGATTGTAATCCGGAGCGTGTGAAGGCCTTCATCTTTTACAACGCGGGACCGATTTTGGAAGTCCTAATGACTCTCATGAGGTCATTGCTGAAGAAGAAAAATCAAGAAAGGGTCAGAACATAGAATATTATTCATTGTGTGTTTTCTTTATTATAATCGTTCATTATTGTTGTTGTTATTATTATTATTATTATTATTATTATTAATCATTAATTTTTATTATCATTATTATCATTTTTACTATTATTATTTGCCATTGTTGCTAATTGTTTATTATTATTACTGTTTTTGATGTGGTTCATTGGTATTATTTATAGTCTTTCGCCCGAGGTGCGCATGATCCATCTGGCTCTGGGAGACTATCCTAAGAAGCGTTTTTTTGCTCTGGAGTCTGTTATCATTATTATTATTGTTACTATTATTATTATTGTTATTGTTATTAGGCCTGTTATCATTATTAGGCCCTTTACTATTATTACTAGTACTAGGCCTATTATTTTTTATTAGGCTTATCTTTGTTAGGCCTGCTACTAGTAGTATTCTTATTAGGCCTATTACTTATTATTATTATTATTACATAATTTTTTTTAATATAAATGATAAGTTTGTTTCGTCAATGTTATCATTGGCATAACATCGCTTCAATATCGTGTCTAATTGTAGATTCATATATATGATACGATGGAATCGATGTACAAGATGATTCCAATGGAGTACTGGCCCACGGACTATCTACCAGACGACTACAAAGGACCATCGGCTGGCTCCATCGCAAGCATTGCTGGTCAGTCAGTCACATACAATTATGTATCGCAGTTTTAGAACTGCGTATAATGTTAGGGTAGCTTGAAATAATGATAAAGAAACGCGCAGATGACGAAGGTACGTGTACTAGGGTTTTAATAGACAACGAGATTCATGGTAATAAGCATTGAGTAAAAAAAAGACATGGTATGGGTAGTATCGAAATAAAAGGTGTAGTGAGTTTCAGCAGCAGATAAAGTAGAAGGGCTAGCCTTCCACTTATTCCAAAGAGGACGAGTTGAACCTCCCTCTGAATAGTCTTGGACAAAGCGCTCGTCAATAAGTTTGTGCCCTACGCTTGCCTTTCGAGCTGCGCTTGTTAAGTTTGGAGTTAATGACGGACGATTCTTTTTCCATTTACAGCGGAAGTAAAGAAGAGAATGGCGAATCCCGAAATGCGGGCCAAGATTCTGGCTGTGTCAAACGAAAAGTACAAAATCGACGAATCGAAACGACCCACTGACAACACCCCGAAGGAATCCTTCCGAAAATTAAACCTCGATTAAGTCCGTTGTTGCTGCCTTGCACCGCCGACTTCCCTTAAGGAACGCTAATGAGTTGCTGTTTAATTCAAGCAACATTTCCAATTGACATGACCTTTGTGTTTGTAGGTCGTAGGTTAATTACCAAGTGACATGACCTGTGTGTCTAGGTCGTAGTTCAAAGGTTTAGTTCTAAA
This sequence comes from Bimastos eiseni, assembly GCA_959347315.1. Taxonomy (NCBI): domain Eukaryota; kingdom Metazoa; phylum Annelida; class Clitellata; order Crassiclitellata; family Lumbricidae; genus Bimastos; species Bimastos eiseni. The sequence goes on along the minus strand of OY365807.1, from coordinate 5,125,548 downwards.
TCAGGAATTTATGACACGAAATGTGTTTGCACCGCCTGTGTTAACTGGATTTACACCTATTTTCTAAAATGCACGACGGGAGTGAGGCGTCTTAATTTCAATTTGGTGGGTTTTATTTTATGACCACTATATTTTTGGACACATAGTAGACATTCCTGTCTGAATAGTGGAATGTAACGCTCCGGTAACTACAATCTTAATAGGGAACCAGCCATGTAGGCTTACGAGCGTAAATCGAGCAGTAACAAGTACGGTGTAATTAAGAAGCAGAGAGAAGTAGAGCGATAATCAAGAGCACATTTTCAGATAAAAATAATTACATGATACAAATTAATTGGTGACTATTTAAACTCGTTGCAACTGGACATTGGATTCTCAGCCCACATTTAGCCCTTCTCAGGACCGGATTAGTAGGCCTACCGTGTGATACAATATAAGGGTCAGCTGTGGGCCCGCGGAAGCCGTGATCATGGAGCCACAACCATATTTAATTCATTACAAGAGTCTCGTCAGTTTAGGGTCATTATGGTTACTCGTTTTCAATATTCACTTACGAAGTTATTAAGGCACCCTATAAGTACCAGTTTATATTGTCTGTTCGAGATCCCAAAAGAATACGTCGTCCTTTAACATTGACATGTTCAACAATAATTGGAAATGGAATGAGATTTTTTTTTTAATTTACCAAAGCAAAGTGAAAATAAAAATAGGATCCATAGGGGGCCTATATGGACAGTCTAGTCTCCCTGACGTGACTTTTGTGGTGGCTGAGAAATTTTTAGTGATTTGCATTTTATCGTATGCTGTGTCCTCCTGGATGGGTATAGACTACAGGAATAGACTACAGGAACGTCTGAGAAAATATGTCGAAGGGCATTTATCACTCCAGTAATGTTGTATGAACCTGAGTGTTGGTGCCTGTACTCAAAAAGTACGATCTATAGGGAGGTTTTAGTAGTCGAAATGAGCTGGCTAAGGAAAATATTGTGGAGAGCCAGACGGGACAGCATTCGTAACGAGATAATCCGGGAGGAGTTGGGACAGAGACAGAGACAGGCGCCGCTGGACAGGATCAGAAGGTGACCGTTCATTTCGTCACAGATCGAATTCCAGAGAGAAAAGTGTATTTTTAGATTCAAGAATCAAAAGATATTTATTCCTAATATATTTGGCGTTGAGGTTAAGTATAGTGTGAATGTTGTAGTAATTATTAGTAATATATATATATATATATATATATATATAGGGTTAAGATCATTTATAACTGTCAGAATTGAACTCAATTTATTGGCTTCAAAGGCTTATGTGCACCTTACACTAAGTTATATAAAAACCTCATCAGTAGATACATAGGTATAAGCAAATTCATACTACATCTACAAAATGTCCGTATCATGCTGCTGCCTCAAATATAAAAATGGTGACCGGCAGAAAAGTGCTCATGTGCTTCATTGACGAGCATGTTTACATCATCAGTTATATGTAATCAAGAAACTCTTAAGGAAATGAAACGATTGCACCATCTACCAGAGAAAAGATGGTCCCGAAAAATCCATGTTTTACTTTATTATTATTATTATTTATTATTATTATTTATTATTATTATTTCCAAAATTTGACACCGCCCTTCTTCAAACATTTTTTTGCTCAGAAGAGCACACGCCTCGACGGCGCAATTGCGGTTGTACTGCAGAGAAAGTGCGCGAAAGACTTCCTCAAGGTTCCTACACAGCGACTGACGCCCCGGACGAGGCTCGAACCCGCGCGCTCAGCGCACACTGAACGCTACTGGCTGACCGCTCTAACCGATCGGCCACAATACTTACTCTTGTGTTACAGATCAAAATTAAAGCAAGGCCATAACGTTGACTATTTCAACGCATAAATGGTTACCTTTATGAAGTTAGGTATAATAATATTTTAAATACTCGTTTGCAATACAGGATTCTGAAATGAGGTATCCCGAAGAAGTTGGAATAGGGGAAAGAACTAGTAAACAGGATAAGAAAACTGACATGCTGTGAGCGCTTCTGATTTGATTGGTGCTATATAAGTGTTCTATTATATTACATTGCATTCTGTCGGGTATAGTAAGAATGAACAGTAAGAGATAATCAGCAAGGGCATTATATGATTTCGTGGAATGTACGCGGGGTCGAGGAGATTATACAAAAGACGAAGACGGTAGAAGTAAAACAAGATCTTGTGAAAAAGACATGCGAGCAGCTCTGGATCCACTCAGGCACAGAAGGAAATGTAGCCTTCTTGTGAAATCCTCATCTTCGACACACACACCTGACGGAAGAGGGACAATATGAGACACTGCACTTCGTCATTGCTCGTTTAGAAAAAAAACCCTCTGAGATAATCCAAGTGTTACGCCCAAAGAGTAAACCCCATGATACTCAAGCAGTCCATAGGTGAGCTAAAGCGAAATGCCTCTTATTGACTATGAAGCAAGCAGCAAACAGCCTAGCAGGTAGGTAGGTAGCTCCGCCTCCCAGGGTTGACCCATTTTCTTATTGAACATCGATAGATAGCAACGTGCCTGCTCGCCACGGCATATTGCTATCTAAACGAGAAGGGAGTCATTAGTGCACCTTGAAGAACAGGTGAACGTTCGCTGCCTTTATGCTTGGAAGGTTCAGGACTCCTTCATAAAACAGGTGACTCAGCTAATATAGAATAGTTTTATGTGGAAATTTGTGTAATAATCAACCTGGTTAATTAATTTTAAATTAGATCTCAATGCAAAGAAAAACGCAACAGTAGGCCTAACTCATTCTTTGTTACTCACAGTCATCTGAACAATTCGACTGCAATTTTACTATCTCTTTGATTGGCTGTATACATGCAAGTGGGTCCCCGCCTAATTTATAAAATACACAGGTCAATTAAGCCTAAAACATGGTAATTTTGGGCATAATAATGATTTACCTTTCTACCTAACTACAGCTAGCGCACAATTTTTTCATACACAGACAGCAAGATGCTTGCTGAAGAAGTCGTTTTTAAATGATTTGTTTATGACAGTGACAGTCTTAATTAAAATATAGCATATTTGTACGTAGTTGTGTATTTCCATTTTTGCGACAAATGCAAATGTTTTCGAGTAGGCTACACTTGTTTTGTGATATTAACGAGTTAGGCTTATCTAATCCTCAGTGCAAAAGTTCATAAAAATGATTGTGTTACAGCAGATTTTTTAAACCCGCCCAGTTCACGCTTTGTTTTAAAATCGGTTAAGTTACCGACCATTATCTGCCTCAGGGTAATCGATCCATTGTATTGTATTCTATTTTCGTTTATTTAAATAACTTGTTCTCAAAACGCAGCAATGTACAATAGATGACAGTATGGCTTTACACTCAAAATTGAAGTCTCGCCTCTTCAATAATCCATTCCCCGATTCATCTGACCCTCCACTCCAAATTTTCTAGATAAACGACACCCGTCGTTACAACAGCTAATCTACCCCTCCGACATTCTGGTAACCAGATGGGGACCCTCCGGACACTGCTTCGAACAACCTCTCACTCTCAGCTATAGAGTAATAGTGTCAGTTTAACAACACTGTGATATAACGAGACCATTTTCGTCGCCTTCCTTGTCTATCGAGGCTTGGGACTGGCACTGAGAGTGTATACGCAATGACGGGCAGTAATAAATAACTTGGGCTTTGCGATTGGCTTGCAATTGGAGCTTTGGAACTTAGAAATTTGCGATTTCTATTTGATGAGATCGAAATATTAGATGGTTGATCTATACCACGATTTAGATATTAGTAAACCTATTAACACGAAATGAACGGGTGGCTTTAGAGGGTCCCATAGAAAGTGGACCGTGTAGACTCCAGAGATGATAAATGGCTGTTCCTAATAATTAATCCAGGTTACTGAGTAAAGAAACTACTGGAATCTTCGTGTGTTTACATAGAATTTAAAGAGTAGGAGCTTTGAAAATGGATCCGGAAGACGCCGATTACAAGTGTACTCTGACGGAGTATAGTCTGCAGAAGGCTATAAAGGAACTGAACGAGGATCCTAAACAGAGACTTGGTGCCGTACAAACTCTGAGGAAATGGATCAGAGAGCAGCCACACTACACGTGCAGAACCGGTCAGAAACCAATGAACATCAGCCACTAATTATCTCCACTAAGACTCTTTGTGACAATTCTTCAAATAAATCATCGTATTTCTGCTACCTTCAACAAACGATCTCAGTCGCTTATTAAACTTGCATTATTTTCTATTTAAAAGAAGTATCTATCTTGCTGATGTTGCCTTTTATCGTTTCTTTAGCTAGCCTACTAACCGAGGATTGTAGCGATTCCTTATTATACGTAAGTCAGAGTCGAATTAAAACTAAACATGTGACCTGTTATGCAATCGACTATCATGGTTTTTGCAGACACCACATTTCTGTTGGCCATCTTGCGTCGTGCAAAGTTCAGTCAGTTGGTGGCGAGAGATTTGATTGGTAACATCATGAACGCTCGAACCACTTCACCGGAATATATGGCCAATCTCGATCTACAAGACACCGATGGCATGGCATATATTGATAAAGGGTATGCAAACAATTGTTTGCCTTAAAATGTGCATGTGCTGACCATTGCAGACATGCATGCATACAATGGCGTCAGCCAAGGGGGGAATTTGGAGAACGAGAATTTGTAGACCCCACCCAGTTGGTGGGGTCTACTGCATAAGCCTTTTTATTTATGGTTTTAATGACTTCTGAGTCTCTTAATATTGTTATAACTCGACTTGAGTGTGGTCTTGTGCTTTCATTCTAATTGAAGGTCAAACGCCATTCCATTCATATATTATCTTGTTGCATTTTGATATCTTCTTCATCGGTAACGTGATCTTCACTGCCATTATCATCATCTCCATCGTCATCATCATGCTCATCATCATTATTCATCATCATCATCGTCTATATGCTTCCATTCTTTGTGTTCGTTCGTGAAGTCCAAAACCCTAATGGTCCTCTTGCCCTGTCTTCATTGCATTGTCTTCCCAACGCAATCTTTTTTGATGTAGCGCTAGTTAAAGAAACTTAACGATGGCAATTTAACCAGATGAAGTATGCCTGGTCTGGATCTCTTAGTGTCTTAAAGTAGACTAGACTGGATATCCGATGTGTGGTTCTAGAGAGAACTTTCTTAAGACTTTTTGTTATTAGCCGGGTTTCAACAGTTTGTGTTGCGGTCAGGTGGGCCTATATTTTATCGACCTAATGAATTATAATATGGAGATACAACAATAGAATTAATGCGGTACTGTAACTTATAAAAACTAAGAATTGCGTTGTCTCTTTCCATCTGACAGATATCGGTAAAAGAACTGTTAACACTATTAATTGAAGTTAAGTCAGTACAGTGAATATTTTTTTATTACCGAAATTTGATAACGCCCTTTTTCCAATATCTTTTGCTCAGAAGTGCATACGCCTCGACGGCGCAATTGCAGTTATACTGCAGGGCAATGGTGCGCGAAGGACTTGCTCAAGGTCCCTACACAGTGACTCCCCGGCCGAAGGTCGAACCCGCTCGCTCAGCGCACACTGAACGTTACGGGCTGACCGCTCTAACCGATCGGCCACTGTTCCACACAATATGGATTATGGACTGACTTATTTGGTAGGCCATGCAACTATGCTGTTAGATCATCGTGACCGTGACTTAACAATACATTTTTCTTCTTTAGGGTTACCGTATACCTTCCTCAGACAGACAAAGAGGGTCGGAGGATAGTTATAATTCGACCAGGTACGTGTTATAAATTAGTATGATTATGATTGTTACGAATAATGCTTATTATTAAGATTACGAACATGGCTGCATACATGTAATTGTTCTGATCGAATAAGTTCGTCTTAATTGCATTTATACCAATTGCAACAGGTGCTGTGGATCTCAAGGACCCGAGATTCAATCATATAACTGAAGTCAGATTTAGTCTCGCAATGAGTGAGATGATCCGATGTGAGGACGAAAACGCAGCCGTCAACGGTACCGTATTGGTCTTTGACTGCACAGGAATGGGAATCAAGCACATCAACAGGGCAACTCCGGAACAACACAAGAAAGCGTCCAGGTTTTACCAGGTAGTAAAAAAGTTACCCTTTTAATGCAATCGTAATTGCAATTGAGAATTTATAAAGCGCCTCTCACGGAACTAGCTACTCAGAGGCGCTCTAATGGTATAGGTCATATCAATTATCATCAAAATTACCTCATTAATCGAAGAGGCCCTACCAGATATCTCCAAGACTACCTTGTTAAAAAGGTTGTACTAATTATTACCAAAGTCGCTTATTAATCGTCGATTACGAAAGCTGTTGTTACGAAGATGTTACAACATCATTAGAACCATTATTTAGGCCTAATTTAAAAAGTTGAAATTTTGCAATATCTTCAGAACTACACAAGATAGTTATGATCATCATAGAACTTACTGGTAAGAAGTTGAAATGTCTCAAAATCTCAGGAACCGTTATTGGACATAGGAAGTTGAAATGCTGTTGGAGAGGTTATGTTAGACTGAAGTGCATCTGCTCTGATTCATAGGATTGTAATCCAGATCGTATGAAGGCGTTTCTGGTCTACAACGCCGGAGCCTTCGTCGATGTCATCGTCGCTTTCATGAAGGCCTTCCTAAAGAAGAAAAACGCGGAGAGGGTAGGTAGCACTTGCGGATATAAGCATAATATATAGCACTTCCAGATGAAATAGCTATTAGCATTCCAATCTGCAGGTGTGTGTGTGTGTTTGTCTGTATTTGTGCATATATGGGTGTGCATCCACTTATCATACCTACTCACTACATATTCGCCGATGATGCATAATATCATTGATGAGCAATTTCCAACATCAATCACGACTCTAGTCACTGTAGACTCATGGCATGAGCAGAGTCAACAATACTAGAAACTCTAGCTTGAAAAGCTATCACGAAATCTGACAAGGTTCGTCAAGTGCTAAAGAAAGATTTGCTGATGTACGTATGTATGTATTTATGCAAATACATATCTACATAATATATATATATACGTTCTAACACATAAGATGTTACGCGTCATGCCATACATACATGCATGCCCACTGTGACATACATTATGTGAATGCACGCATATATATATATATATGTATGGCATGAAGCATAACTTAGTAGAGCTTTCGTGAAATTCTTCTGTTGACGTATAATGTGTTAGAGCGCTATTTGTCTGATGAATATAATTAAGCCACTCTGTTTTATTCTATTCCTGTTTATCACAGCTTCATACGTACGATACGATGGAGTCACTGTATAAAGTGATTCCAATGGAGTTGTGGCCCACGGAATATCTACCCGACGACTATAAAGGTCCATCGGCTGGTTCTATCGCAAGCATTTCAGGTCAGTCAAATACAGCCACAATTATTATTATAATTGTCATTTTTACAATGCTTGAATACAGAACATAGGCCCTACATCTGGCAGAAGAACGTTAATATTGAAGTTACCAGTTCTCCCTATTGTAAGAGCGAAGGTCTGACTCTTCTAAGCTCTCTTTGTGAACACGGGCTACATAATGGTTAATGCTGTTCATTATATATGCATTGTGTCCGGAAATAAAGAGAACCCTAATGATAATATGAAAATAAATAGTAAATAATCGTAGAATTTTAAAATTTCAAAACCGTTTTAATTCTGACATATTTATCTAATACTGAATAAAATATGATAGCTCCTGTCATCCAGTAAGGACAATGACGTTAATTGTATCAACATTAGAGTTTCAAGGATGGCCTGAAATTCATCTAGAGAATTATATTCAACTGTCTTTAAATGTTGTTGATAAACCGCCATAAATTTCGTTACAATTTATTCTTGTATTTGAATATTATTAGACTACAATGTGTGTTCAAAGTGTTCGTTTTCAGCCTCATTACAAGTTTTGTTGGTAAATACCAGCATCAATGACCAGCTGATCAACTTCCTCTCAGCCATTAACTTTGTTAGTTAAAGACGTCACTATGACGTACTTTTAAAGCCAAGACGTTCATAATTTAATTACAAATTTGTCACCTATTTATGAACAAATATGTCAGGATTAAAACGGTTTTGAAATTTTAGAAATCGACGTATGTTTACTCTTTATTTTCATGTTCTCATTAGGGGTCCCTTTATTTCTGGACACAGTGTATATAATATTATATATTTGTATATGTGTGCGGCGCGGTGGCTTATCGGTTATAGAGGTCGGCCCGTAACACTAAGTGTGCGCTGAGTGAGCGGGTTCGACCTTTGTCCGAGGCGTCAGTCACTGTGTAGGGATCTTTAGCAAGTCCTTCGCGCACAATTGCTCTGTAGTACAACTGCAATTGCACCGTCAAGGCGTGTGCACTTTCGAGCAAAAGATGTTGGAAGAAGGGCGATATCAAATTTCAAGACTTTCAATTTCAATATATACAGTTTTAGGTTATTCATTTTGCTTGAAGGTTTCAGCAATTCATTCTGTATACATGTTTTGTGTTTTGCATTTTACATAAACGTCCATGGGCTATTCATTCTACATAGCAGTTTAGGCTATTCACTTAATTTCACTTTAAAGATGGAACTTATTAACAACGTAGTCATACAGTATCGCGTCAAATGATGCCTAAGCCTAGATCCTTGTGACATGCTATAGGGTAAATTGATCGCTGGTCCTTTAATTGACTTAACGATGGTGGACGGAGAGAGAGACAGGGAGAGAGAGAGACAGAGACACACACAGAGACAGACAGACATACAGAAAAGAGAGAGAAAGAGAAGAAAGACAGACAGACAGAGAGGGAGAAAAGAGAGAGACAGACAAACGGACATACAGACAGACACTGAAGAACGTTACCGATAGAGGATTAAGCTATAACACCATGCGAATAACAGTCAATCTGGTTCTGAAATTACAGACTGTGCTCTTGTCTTTCTATCTTTTCAGCCGATTTAAAGAAACGATTGGCCAACCCAGAAATTAGGGCTAGAGTTCTGGCGAACACAAGCGACAAGTATAAAATTGACGAATCGAAAAGACCAGCAGAAGACATACCAAAGGAATCCTTCCGAAAACTGAACATCGATTAGTACCGCAACTAAATGTGCCCAGAAACAATTTGTGAACGTTTTAGTTGATCGATTGTGCTTAGCTGCTTAATTTGGTCGGCACAGTCTTTATGATTATCCAGCTCTTTCGTCCTTTCCTCAATGACCACACGAGGCCCATAAGGAATCATTTTTCTATGTGGGCTCATATTATTGTAATGAGTAATGGCGGGACAATGTTGGCACATTGTCATGATCAGGTGAATGTTTTGAAGAGCATTTCGCTAAGACACAGACGCACATATAGAGGGTTTGCATGAGTGGCAGAAGATGTTAATTGTTCCAAGGATTTATTCTGTAGTCATTGTTCTATGACTGTGCTCGGAAGTGCACACGCCTTGAACGGCGCAATGCAGTTATACTGCAGAGCAATTGTGCGCGAAGGACTTGCTAAAGATCCCTACACAGTGACTGACGCCTCGGACAAAGGTCGAACCCGCTCACTCAGCGCACACTTAGTGTTACGGGCCGACCTCTTTAACCGATAAGCCACCGTGCAGCACAGATATACAAATATATAATATTATATACACTGTGTCCAGAAATAAAGGGACCCCTAATGAGAATATAAAAATAAAGAGTAAACATTCGTCGACTTTATTATAGTTATAGTCTAGTAACTGTCGATGCTCTGCTCAGTGGTTGACGGCAGCGTATTTTTGGAACTAATAACAGCAGAGTTTTCATAAAATCTTTTTGTTTCTACGCATACACAATGCAATGTAAATCGTTGTATCTCAAACTACTGCGTGACAGTTTATGACTTTTTATACTATTCAAAGCGGCATGTAGCAAAATCATCATCTGTCATCATAGATATCAATGTATGTCTTTAAATCTAAAATTACATGGATCCTTAAAATTTAATTAAAAATTAAGTCAGAGGCAATTACAGCTACAATCCGATATGGGCCTAGAAAACTTTTGGTTAACAGATCAAGCTTTGGATGATATTAGATCTAACTTTTAGTAGTTTAATAAACGCTATCATTTATGTAAATTAATACGGGTATGAACGCATAAGTACATGTGCGTGGATGAGTGCGTATACTCCCATTTGCTGTTGTATTGCCATCATGGGCTACACTCCGTTCAATTTAAGGTGAATGTTTCGCGTAAGCTTCTTCAACATCGCTGTACTCTTTAGGAACTCGTGGTCTCATATTCTTGGTCTCGAACTTCTCGTCTCGGTAACGTCACTGCTGGGATTTGTCTAGATAGACATAAACTATAGCTGCACATAGGCCTACTCACACTACTTCAAAGTAGACACGGTTCAAATGCATGTACCATAAATCAGTTTTGATAAGATAGGTCTCCCTAAACTGCATAGACGTCCATGATAACACGTGGACGCGAAGTCCAAATTATATCACAGCCAAAAGTGTTTATCAATTACCTTTAAGGTCTAGATCGCTGACTACTGTTAACAAACGTTACTGGCGATGGGTGTATAATAGATTTGCGGCGTGTTGCGTTGCAAGGATTGTTCAAAATGTAAATTGAAAAATTAACCGACAATTATAGAATTATCTCTGAACTCTGCAAGTCGTAGTGATGACCGATGAACATTAGGAGCACTATTTTGGTAATCGTGGAATAGGCCTACTAAATTTCTACGCAACCCATTAAACGAAATCAGTATGAGATTATGTGTGGAACACTTCTGGTTTGCTTTTGAAGTCGTCTCAACATGCCAAGACAGTCAGTCTGTTGGGACAACACCGCCCCGATGCCCAAGTCACAAGCGTCGCAGTCCAACACATAGCTAATTTAATCCTTAGGCAATGTCAGGTCCGGCGTAGTTGTCAGGACTCGTTTCACGTGTTCAAAAGTCCTCTGACAGGCGTCATCCCAGACGAAAGCCTTCCCCTTCTTGGTGAGCTCGAACAGAGGAGAGGCCAACGCCGAAAATTCACGGATAAATCGGCAGTAATATAAGCACAACCCCAGAAAAGATCTCACGTCCCTCAAACATCGCGGAACGGGCAACTCAACTACATGACGGATCTTCCCCGAATCTATTGCCACTCCTCCAGAGTCACAACTGTACGGGACTGGGTTCTGGTAAAACCTGGGATTCGGATGAGCTGAGTGCTAAACAATGTTATATGTGCCCATCCCTGCTTGTTGTACTTGTGATAAATTCTTTAAAAATAATTTAGTTGCTTTTATTGTAGCAGCAGCACCATGCCCAGAGTATCGAAAGCAATCGTAACCCAAGGACTGAGCCTCTCTGTTTCCACCACCCAAGAAACGCCGCCATGGCCTACGATTTCAGGCCAACGGTGATGAACTGTATGCCCAGAAGGGAGAATAAAAATCATATAATATACAGAAGATCATATTCAAGAATAACAAATGTTCGCCATAGACAGATCAAATAACATTCTAAGTTACTCCTAGATAGTCTATTTCCTTGTCGGCCAGGATGAGGTATAACATCTGGCACATCATTACATAAACGAATATCATCATCACCACCACCAATCACGCTCTTGCTCGGAGTACTCGAGGCGACCAGAGCCATCCTATCGCTGCACCGATGATTTATGTCATGCAGAGGGATGACCCAGTTCTCGTATTTACCGACAATGCAGAGCGCACACCGTAAACGAAGATAGGCCTAAACCTGTCGTTTCTATTTGTTGGCCAATCGCAGCGCTACCTTGATAAACAGGTAATCAACATCTGTGGTCTTCGACGTTTAGGTTGGCTAAGATGGTGTCTGTATTCCACGAGATTAGATGTGTTACTGAATCGAGGCCAAAACGATCAATCGTAACCTTTTGATATTCATGTGACATAAATTATTACAGATCTTTTCCGATCGAGATCGATAATTCCTCCACGGAAACATTTGCTATCCTTAATGGGGTTTATTTAAAAAATAATTGCTAATAAATTACACTGTGTCTGAGATCCGTGTGTTACCCTAGACTCCTCCCTTAATTTACTGAGTGGGCCTACATTTTAAATTAGACTCATTCTTGCTCCTTTTCATTTGAGTCGATTGAAAGCCATCATACGACCAGTCACCTCTGTCGTCTGTTCCGCCATTGCGCACGCATTCATCTGCTCCCTTGTAGCAGTAAATCGCTCTTTATGGGTCACAGTAAATTGTGCTCTTCAGCTATTTTGTCAGTCCCGAACGCTGCTGTCAGGTTCATAGTTCGGGTTGCCAGATACATGGGTAGCCAAAGTAGGACGCAGAGAACGGAATAGGAGGGCTCAGGAGGATGCATTGGATCTTTCAAATCGGACTCAGAGATCTCATAATTAAACCAGAACGGAGTCACGTTGGAAAGCCGCATTAATTACGATGGTCTGCAATTGAGGCTCTATCCTAACGCGGCAAAGTATTCATTGAAGCAATCAATTGATGCTTGACTACGCTCTTTGCACGACCAATCCCAGATTGCCGAGTCAGTTGTCTGTTATTGCGTGAGAATTTAATATCATGATGACATACTCGCCGAAAGTCGTAATTCACAACAAACGTCCGATGTTTATTTTTGGACGATTGAGTAAACGAGTAATATATCTAGTAAAAGAGGCTGTGCCTCAAAGATTCGTTCCAATTGGCATCTTCTTGTGAACAGGTAATTTGTGGTAATTACACAAATCTGATGATAGTGCGTGAAAACGCAAAGCACCTTACAGATTCAAATTCTGGATCATCTCTCGTTGCTGAGTCAATTTATAGTAAAATGCTAGAAGTAAGGCAATTCGCTGAATCGGCGTTGCATGCCTTCAATTTGGCAACTTTGACCCTCTTCTATTTTCAATGGGGGTATTATCGGCCAGAATACTGTAACGTGTTTCCTTCGTATGCACTGCCATCTAGGTCGAACAGAACACTATAGATACATGTATGTGCAAATTCTTATGACCAAAAATTTTATACCGCCCTTATTCCAACATCTATTGCTCAGTAGTGCATACAAATGATAGTGATCGAGACTGTGAAACGTTTTGCAGAGGTTCAAGATCGAATTCGTGAAAATGGATCCGGAAGACGCCGATTACAAGTGTACTCTGACGGAGTATAGTCTGCAGAAGGCTATAAAGGAACTGAACGAGGATCCAAAACAGAGACTTGGTGCCGTACAAACTCTGAGGAAATGGATCAGAGAACAGCCACACTACACCTGCAGAACCGGTCAGAAGCCAATCAACCGTTCATCTATTAACACAGATTCATATAATTTTCATGTTATATTTTGTGACCTGTATGAACATTCCCACTGTGTTGTTTCTGAAATTGATGAACTAATTCAGTGTTTTAATTGTAATGCCTTATTGCAGACGCCAAGTTCCTAATGGCTATTTTACGTCGAGCAAAGTTCAGCCAGTTGGTGGCGAGAGATTTGATTGGCAACATTATGACTGCTCGAACCACCTGTTCGGAATACATGGCCAATCTAGATCTGAAAGACCCGAACATCATTGCCTATATTGAATCTGGGTATGCGTTCAAGTGGTTTTATCTTCATAAGCTATAGCAAGCATTTCTGCTATCATATTTGCTACTTCCCTATTTTTTCAGTTTGTGCATAGAAAGACATGTGTAGGCGGGTTTAACCAACACAAAAGTAACTCACCAATTATTCTAAGATTATGAAAGATATCTTTATGAACCCTCCTCCTCGTTTGGCCCACTATCTGTCACATAACGACATCCAACATAACTCTTGAACAGCAATTAACTTAGACGTTGTTACATAGTGACAGTCTCTATTTCTGAAATGTGTGTCCAAAACATAGTATTGCCAACTTACTTACTTACTTACTTAACCAACCTCTGACTGACGTCTTCCCTATGAACGATTAATTCAAGCCTGAAAGAGATATGTGTATTCATTACTAACTGATGGTCGTGCAATAGCTTCGGTCTCTTTATGTTTAGTGCCGCTGTTTACCTTCCTCAGCCAGACAAAGAAGGACGAAGGATCATTCTATTAAGACCAGGTAGGTGACGAATTGGAAAACAGTTGCTTTAGTTACTGTAGGTTTAACCAAATCTTTCGTTACTTTATGACCTTCACTTTTTAGGACTGGATCTGCTTTAGCGACCAAGAACAGTTATTGAGCGACATCGAGTACAGTGGTATCAATACTTAAAGGTTAACTGAGGTGTCTCAATAAATAGTTAGAAAGTTCGATTTGCAATGTGCACGTAGAGCTATTATACAGATTTGAGCTTTCTCTTACATGGCTTTCCGTTTGAATTTTCTGTCAGAGGCATCATCCAGGAAGCAATATTTTGGTGGTTTAAAGTTTTTGGAGGTTCTTCCAATGGACGTGGTTGTATTTTCTACATTTTTAGTTCTTAATAACAGTGATGCATTTATATCGGGGGTCTAAACTCGTGAGACCCTCCTGGAGTAATTACATTTATTATCATTATTATTTTTGTTATTATTATTATTATCATTTTCATTATTAGCATTTACTTACCATTTAGTAATTATGATGATAATGATAACATAGTTTGTGTGAACAAGGTGTCAAGGACTTAAAGGATCCGATTTTCGATCCCGTGAAGGAAGTTAGATGTAGTCTCGCAATCGGCGAGATGCTTCGAGAGGAGGACGAGAATGCGTTGGTTAACGGGACGTTGCTTGTCGTCGACTGCACCGGAGTTGGGCTGAAGCACCTCAATCACGCCACCAGGGATCAAAATAAGAAAATCTCCAAGCTCTACCAGGTAGCCTACTCATTGATCAAAGACGCTGAAGCACTGTCTTGAAAAAACACTAATGAAAGAATTACTGACATTTTGCATGGGATTTTCTTACCTGATCAAACCCAGTTGCTTCATTTGCGCCATTGTTTATGTATGACCTCACTATTATATTTACAATAGGCCTATGGCTTGACTTGGTTATATATGTTAGACGAAACTTGAGCTAGACTAAGAACAAAACTTTATTTTATTGTGCCTCGCCTTTGTTTTACTCTTAAAGTGGTGCTATATAAATGTGTTATTACAATAATTAGAATTTAAAATTGGACTCAGCTGCGCTACATTTGACCAAATCAGATCTAGTTTGACTTGATGAACCGGACTCTTCGTTTATACATAGGACTGTAATCCGGAACGCATAAAGGGCTTCATGATCTACAACGCTGGGGCTGTCGTCGAGGTCCTTCTGACTCTGATGAAGACGTTTCTGAAGAGGAAAAACCAGGAAAGGGTCGGTAGATCTAGCATATATTCAAGAAGTACTCTTCACATTCACTCTCTGACCCTTGAAGTACATGGGGTATTTGCAGCATAGATATAATACCATACTACTGTGAATTAAGAATAGAAAAATCTGGGTTTATTGATAGGTTCCGCTACCGGATATAGATAGGATTTCATAATTGTGGGCTATAGCTGACCAAACGCAGATCTTCACCATGAAAGAAAAGACGACTGTGGAATACTTTACTTTTTTCGCAAAATAATTGTCAGACAGTTGCCTCAGAAACTAGAGAGAATTTTAGTTTATTCACATAAGTTTTAAAAATGATAAAGCTGCTGTTCGTATAGAAAGGGCAGAAGTTATCATAGATACAGAATGTCTGCTAGCGGATATGACGTACTTGATGTTCTGTTTTATTTTCCTAAATACTGAATTTCATGACAGATCCAGACTTACGATACGATGGAGTCGCTGTATAAGGTGATTCCAATGGAACTGTGGCCTGATGAATATCTACCCGATGACTACAAGGGAACCTCGGCTGGATCCATAGCACATATTGCAGGTCAGCATTTACATTCAGGCATGTTTAGAAATTTGTATATACAACTTGTTGCACAGAGTAGCAGTTCAGCCTAGACTGACTAGTTTTTACCTGAGCTAATATGTTATTTTGGTCTTTTTTGCAGAGCACAATCCGAATTAGAGTTATTGAAAGCTGTGCCAACTTATTTCACAGTCCTGCAGTCCAGTTACAGGTCCCAAGTTTAAGTCAAGAAATCCACGGATGGCACTACATACATACTGTGATACAGCGCTAGTGAATAAGCTGTTGCCCTATGCTCATCCTTCAAGTGGTGTTTTAAAAATGTAGAGACCACAATGACGAAATCTTTTGACAAAGCTTTCTATTGGCTAAACATTTTTGATAAATAATGTAGCAGAATGTATTTTAATAACGGAATTCACCTAAGTTTGTGGGTTGAACTGTTGGCTCTTGTATCTATAGGCTGTTATTGCACTTTTTAGCCAATCTAAAGAGACGAATGATGGATCCAGAAATTCGGGCACAAGTTCTGGCAAACACAAGTGACAAGTATAGAATCGACGAAGCGAAACGACCAGCTGACAACGCTCCAAAGGAATCTTTCCGAAGGCTGAACCTTGATTAAGACGGCTTCGATCAGAGGCAGTTACTTTTCATAGACATGGAGCAAGTCCTCTGCACACAATTATTGCTATAATGCATAATCGTATCTGCGCCAGCGATGTCTGTCGTATGGCCTGTGTTCGTGAATGCAATTCCCAACTTTGTACGAAGGGCAATGTAAGAATGCAGTTGTAATGCATTGTACCGTTTCTGCTTTATTTGGTGCAGTTATGTCCTGATTGAATCAAAATTATGGGTTCGATAATGCAGTGGTTGGCGTTCGAGGGGTCAGGGTTCAAATTCCCTCCTAGGCACAAGAGCTCGAGATTTCTGATCCACCTGCGCCGCCCATACATCTCGGTTATAATGACCGTATATATTGAGACTAAATTGATCTGTTTTTATGAGTGCTACCTTGCTTTAACATCACCCACATCGCTTTTAATCGTCATGCGTTTCAGATTGATCTGTATTCATTTGTACTCAAGTCACTTAAATATTATTAACTCATAGCATGTAATTCTGCAAAAATAAATGGTCATTTTGTTGTTTTCTTATTGGAGCTTTCGTTGCTCTTTGTTTTTGTGAACATCAGGATATAGACGTGATCGTTGGATTTCATTTTAGGAAAATCAGGAAAGACGTCATAGACGTAGTTAAACAATAATATTTACTTGCGGCTGTACAAGTTGGCTTTTCTGAAATTAAAAGAATATTATATCGCACTGTTGAACTGAGGTCGTCTGTAAGTTTGCAATCGATCAAATTCTCAATCAATTGTTCGGCACCCAGATTCCAACAGGATGTCCACCTACTTATGGCATAAAAATTCTGTATCTCAGAGTCAAAGACTAAAAAATGACTGGTAAGTCTACAGCAGAGGTGCAAAAAACCATGATCTATTTAATATTCAAAACTTGATTTTTTGTGTTTGTTGTTTTTTAATTTTCCTTTGGATCTTATCACAATAGCTCTCTTATAAAAAGCATCAAACACACCATAAAAGAGAGCTCCAACTCTTTTTATAATTAATTTAGCTTGATTTTGGACTAAATAAAACATAGTTTGTAAAATAATAGAAGTGCCGCTGAACCTCCCATTTACAGTTCGTAGAACTCTAACTTCTTCTGATTGGGCATTCATTGTGTGTTCTTGGCCTCTAAATGCTAGGCGTCCGCTATTAACCAATCCTACTTGACCCTACTGGTTCCAATCCAGTCTGTCCCCCAGATATTTTTCTGTAAAGCCTCCATGCAGTCACTGACAGCGACCCATCCCACTCTCTCGTGTTATCCGTCAAGGCCCCGTCCTGGGTTCGCTCTTCATCCTCTATACCAAGCCATCTCATCTGTCATCCTCTTAATCAGCCATCTTTCTGCTGCTGACAACTGCCTCTATAAGGTATGCTTCTCCCCAAACACTTTCTTCACTTCCATCAAACAATGACAACACCTGGTTAATTTTATTCTCACTGAATGTCATTCGGTATCAGCATTCCACCTACAAAACTTACAAAATAGAATTTTATCTGCAATCTTGGTATACATTAAGATTAGTGTCCCTCCATCTCAAACCCACCTCCAATCCATCTTGCTCCAGCCTCAGGGACATTTGTGACATACGCCGCATCTAGTCCATGCCTGACTTTCAAACTGCCACCTCCATTGTATTGTTTAATTTTCTTATAAAGAGATTTGATTTTGATCCGAGTCCAAACTGAAAACCTGTTGGCGTTGAAAGCTGAGGCTTTGATATTTCGCTGACATCAGTTTTCAAAATACGAACACAATATTCAGCACCATCTGGATCAAAATCTTTTCCACCAATTCTCACATTGATTTATTGATAAAGTATATGAGCTATAAAACAATCACCGAATTCATCTTACTGAGTATTTACTTCAGGCTACTCAATCTACTATTATTACTGCTAAGGATCGGCGTAAATATGGAGTCTGATTTGAATACAGCAGTATCTTTGCGCAATCTGCTCTAAATAAATGCACACAGGATTTAGGCTCTGATGCGCAATTCATTGTGCTGAACATTTGATCGACAGGTTGCCTTGACAGTTAGTTTATTCATCAGCCCATGTATGTAGATTTATCTAAATATAAGTAAACAGCAGGTAGATATATCAATTGGAATTGTTAGATAATATTATGTATATATTCATAGTCAGAGCAGTCGGTTGGCTGTTGGTCTTAGCTCTCTACGACGAACGTATGACAAAGTGTACTAAAAGTGACCGGAAAACCAATGCAGCTCGTCCTGTTTCTACGTCTTTTGATCCCCCGTCAGTTGATCCTCCGTCAATTGATCCCCCGTCAATTGGTCCCCCGTCAATTGGACCCTTCTTCAATTGACCCCCTGCCTATTGAACCCAGCCCAATCGATACAACATTCATGTTCCACTTGCAACATTCTCCATTTATTTTTGCAAATCTGTAAAATCAATCTTTTGTTTATTAACAGTATCAGCTGCAAGTCTGTGACGAGCAGCCTAGAGATTTTAGGGGATCAATTGACTAGGAGATCAATTGACGGGGAATGAACTGACGGGGACCAACTGACGGGGGATCAATTGACGCGATACCCACGTGCGTACAGTGTTATTATTGCCAGTCCTCCTTGTTGCTCGTCTTCTATAGTCTCATACAGCTACAGGTTCAAGTGATCAACATACTATAGGTCTACCGATTAAGCAACATTGTTTAAAGACACCGTATCGTGTAGACCACTTAGTCCACTTGTAGGCTAATCGTCTGGGTTTCTCCTGCAAAGTAAAAGTATGATCAGAGGTCGAATAAGTTTTTAATCGTGCACAATTTAATATATCCGAATATAATAACAAGGATGCATTACAAGAAAGATTTGAAGAAGATAGACAACGCAAAAACTGCACTTGATAGTGCCTAATTAACTGTACTTGATAGTGCCAAATTATAAATGAGAACATAACAGAGCTTGACAATGACCTAAGATAACGAAGTTCATTTTTCGTACCGATCAATGCAAAATGGATGTCAGGATCTGATAACGATGATGATGACGATGATGACGATGACGATGACGATGACGATGACGATGACGATGACGATGACGATGACGACGACGACAATGACAATAATTATAGCAAATTATGAATGTATTGACCATGAGCTCAAATGTTCAGATAACGCTCTAGAGCTCCTCAAGAACTGGGTCCCAAGTTCAAACAGCATGATACTCTTCAATCACAAATATCCATGATAATAACAAAGTACACGCACAGCTCGATAAGCACACCTGTCTCATGCCCATGCATAGGCATACGCCTGCAACTGCACACACTTATACAATAGCCCGCCTAACCTCTTTGGCCTATGCAAGGTCACTCGTAAATCTATAATGGCACGTACTTTTGTAATATGAAAGATAGCTAGCCGGTTTGAGGTTGGTGTACAACAACCGATTGTCGAACGCTATAGCCACCGGTCACTTTACTGATGTGTCTGCGTGTGTGTAGTCCTGCACGGAAGCTACTTTCTATATTATTCTGAGTAAACAAACCGAGCTTAAATAAGTAACATTTAGCAGGAAGATAAAATTACCCTCCAAGCCCACAAACTTGATAACGTTAAACCTTTTGTCTGCCATCGTTTGGGTAAACTTTCAACTCCGTTCAGTCAAAGCACAGTTTAAGTCCCCATTTAAGCGATGACGTGTTAGGTTTCAAAAAGTTCATTAACTTTGTTGATAAATAAAATTTTATTTTACCAGTTAAAAATGTTCTCTAATGATACGCTTTTAGACGAAAAATGTATGACCTCACGTACCTTGTTTATAGCTTCGCAGGCAATAAATGTGAAGATCTTTGACAAGTTTATCGTCGTGAAATTGGGAGTTCTGCCAAAACAAAAATTCCATATTTCCACGTTCACCTACCCGATTACTGCTCGTACCTTATAAAGACGAGATCAGAGGGACGCTTTTATTGGTGGTTTCATATAGACATACTATTGGCCAACACCTTAGTGTTAGCTGGTGTTCTCTGGTGTGTTCCTGTACTGCGGTAGTCCCTTGTGAAACGGGCAACTTGCATGAAAGAACTGTAGTTTGGGAACGGAATTAAAAGTGAAAGCAGGGTAAGTCTGCAGATTTATGTGTTCTTATTGGCGAAAGCAGTATGCAATAACGTCAGATCAGAATTTTTGAAAATACTGATCAATACTTCTACGACTGCCTAAGAAAGTCTTGAACTGCGTGCAGGCATGAACACGTGAATGTCGTAACTAAAAGCGGATGGTTAGCCTACTCCCAAAGGCGGATTAAGCTAATACTGCATGAGAAATTTCTTAGATACATTTTGATATTGGCAATTTCTCGTCAAACCTCAACTGGAAACTAAAAGTTGTCTATTGTGTTGCCCAGCACGGTGGTTTATAACGGGTAGATGACTCAATGCAGAGAGTCCCACGTCTGACCATGGTAGGATGGTTGTTTCAGCGGCATCGTTCAATGTAAGGATGCCATCTAGGGATGCCGGCAATTAACAAGCCACCTTACTTGTTACACCTCTATATTCGGTTGGAATCTGTTGACAATAATAATTATTCATCCTCGTCCTTCACGCGAATCGATATTGTAGGTCTACTAGATTGATTGATGCTGTCTTGATGGGTTGACCACAATAGCAGTGTGGATCTTCCCATCGCTGGTTCAGTGGTACGATGCTTTGAAGCAATATTTGCTGTTAAACAATAGGTCTGCGCCTATCAAATCCATTAGAACCCATAATAAAAAATACCAGTTGTATCGGCGCGTTCGAGAGGGTCCTGCTTAAAAAGTTTACTTGGATGAGAAGCAAATTTTCGCGTGACATTGAAATCACATGGGTTATGTGAGAAGAAAATATCTTTGTCGTATAAGGACCTTTATTGCACCTACGTCACGCTTGAGCAACAATGCCACATGCTTATAATATGTAAGCGTTCCTAAAATATAATTTTAGCTACGTTTTATATATATATATATACATATATACCATGTATACTTGTGAATATGGCCTGCATTTGCCTATTCATAAATTTTAGGTCTATATGAATCCGGATTAATGGCTTGATGTTGCATCGGAAATCTAAATTAAACGACATCCATTTAATAGTCCAATTAATATAAAGTATTCATGTATCCTATGGTTAAGTTGTCGTGCATTCATTGGGGAGCATTTTCTCACTGACACGATTTACGGTCTATTTCGGGTGAGTCCTGTCTTTGGGATAAATAGTACAATGTTATCATGATTTTACATAGATTTTGAGAGCCAACGATGGACCCGGAAGACGCCGATTACAAGTGTACTCTGACGGAGTATAGTCTGCAGAAGGCTATAAAGGAACTGAACGAGGATCCTAAGCAGAGGCTTGGCGCCGTACAAACTCTAAGGAAATGGATTCGTGAACAGCCACATTACACCTGCAGAACCGGTCAGCAACCACTCAACATAAGCAATTAATAGATAACGTGTGTCATTACATTTTGACTCTTTACCCCACTAATTAATTTTGTTCAACCATTATTAGCGTCTTTGTGTTAACTCGAAATTTCTACAGCTCCTGAAGGAGAAGATGTTCATTCACAAGCGCCTATAGTCAAAGCATAAGCGACGGGTATAATAGGTTACAGATCATGATCCAATGAGGTTGGGTTCAATGGGTAGGCACCTCTGGCGCTGAGGTGGATGGTAATTGGAGTTGAAGCAGCGCTGGGGGCAAGTAGAAGAGGGAGCCACTAGGATGCGGTCTATGAATGAGCCATGCTTTGGGTAGTAAAAGGTGAGGTTTTGGTGAATGCCTTGGATGGAAGATTGTGCAAAGACTTCGTTAACATGAGGTGAACACTGCATGGTGGGAACCATTAGGTTGGGTTTTACGCTGAACCCATAACCGGTTACCTTTCAAGTTATCTGAGCGCCGTTCGCCTCGTAACTAACTTTTTATTTATTAATCACTGTCCTATCTTTTAAGTTTTTAACGTCATCTAGGATATGCTTGAGAACTCCTCTGATTAGAGATTCTCTTTTATCAGCTCTGTATATACTACGCTACAGTCACAAGATAAATAGCTTAACTTGTATAGTTACCGTCGCCAGTGTAAGATTGGATTTACTTCCTGAACCACATACTTTGCATATTCACTTCCTGACTTGGAATTGCAATCGTTAGTAATTGTAATTATATAGCGCCTATTGCGACACTTCTTCTGATCGGCGTGTACTTTTAACCAGAGAATCTGCACATGCCTTCCACAGGCAACTGTTCTTTATCGCTGGGAGCCCCTCTGATTATGTATCTTGGAGGGTCGCTATATACATCCAATGAATGAATGAAAAAAATTATTAAAATAGAATGCTGTTTCGACCGCTGGAGAATTAGAGTCACAGTATTATTAATGTGTTGTCTATACCCTTAGAAAGTTCAATATTGGTCACAAAGG
This sequence comes from Bimastos eiseni, assembly GCA_959347315.1. Taxonomy (NCBI): domain Eukaryota; kingdom Metazoa; phylum Annelida; class Clitellata; order Crassiclitellata; family Lumbricidae; genus Bimastos; species Bimastos eiseni. The sequence continues at coordinate 5,102,592 of OY365807.1, read as the reverse complement.
TGTCTGCGTTTAGCATTTAAAATGAATTAAACTACTTTCAGATACAAAATTCCTTTTGGCTATTCTGCGACGCGCCAAGTTCAGTCAGTTGGTAGCGAGAGAATTGATTGAAAACATTCTTTCTGCCCGAACCACCTGTCCGGAATATATGGCCAATCTCGACATTCAGGTCAACGCTTTGGCCTTCATTGAAAAGGGGTATGCGTCTTAAACGATAATTATGTGAATTACAGGTATACAAACGTTTGCGACTATGCGACTTAAATACAGTCTTTAAACTTTATATATTCTGCCAAACAGCTTACGCAATAGTCACCAACCGTGAGGTGAATAGAATAGAGATCTGTCTTTAACTGCTTGCAGCCAACTTTCCTAAATTACTAAAATCGCATTTGTTTAGATCTGTTGGGTAGCTACATCTAGCGCTTTCGAGAGGTTCTATAAGGCGCTATATAAATAGCCTAGTACATACATACATACATGCGAGTATAAGTTAAGCAAGAGGCTGACAATTACGAAATGGTTCTTTTGATTATTCTCGATAATTGTTCGCCGCTCATTGATTAACTGCTCGAACTTAGTATGGTTAAAGGTTGTGTTAGCTCATTGATTGAATCTGGTTCTTCGTGACTTTATATCGTTATGCTATGTAAGGGCGCTGTGCTTTTCCTTTAATGAAAAGCTTATCCTTAAAAGGCGCTGTAGCAAGATGGTGTCTTGATACATATATATGCCTGCATACAGGTGAGCAGATATTTTGGTGACATGCCATTTGTCGCATTAAAATAAAATTTTTACAGAGATCGGCAGTTCTGCACACCGAGCATTGAGCAAGTTGGTTTGTTAGAATCAGTAGAAACATGTATGATACAGCACAGATGCTCAGATTTACAAATGACCAGTTCTTGGATTTTTTTCATGCAGTAGGCCTATTATATAATCTTTGTGCCAGAATATTTATTTTATTTTATACTTTGATTTTCATCGTCGTTATTTCTTTGCAGCCTATGTGTCTATCCTCCAAAGTTGGACAAAGAAGGTCGTAGGATCATTATTTTCCGACCAGGTAACACATGAAAAAAATTTCCATACGGTTAAATCCAAAATAGGTCCTATATTTGTAACATAATTTATCGCTTCTTAACACTTGCGATGAGGCTTTTTCAAATAAATACCATAGGCTTATCGTCTTTAAATATTGCTCAGTAATGCTTTGCCTTACTATTTTGATGAGTCTGTTTTAGTTGACAAAATTAATATGTGCCTTCGTAGTAATGAAAGTTGTGTTAGGTTTCAGAAACAATCACGACTATTTGCAGCGCATACGGCTTACCTAAATGCTAACGAGATAATGTTCTCTATGTATGAGCTGTTGAAATGGTTAAATGTCGCTATTATAGATGTATGGTGTCCGCTCGATAATCCGAAGGTTCGATAATCCGAAGGTTCGAGAGTCCCAATGTTCGATAGTCCGCAGGTTCGATGGTCCAAAGATTCTATACTCCGACATTAATTTAACTAGAACTGGATTAATTGATGAAAAGAATGTGTAAAACTGGGAGCTGGATTGATATGGATAGAATCATGCCTAAGTGGAAGCTGGATGAATGAAAGGAATAGTGCAATCCAGCTTCTAGCCAAGCAATTTTTTTCATCAATCCAGCCACCATTAAAATCGCAGTCTTATCACCTATCGACACGTCGCCATGTATACAATTCGGACAACGAACCTTAGTACTATCGAACCCTCGGACTATAGACATAGAGCCGAATGTAGGCCTACAGTATTGTAATTGCTGCTTCTTTTAAGAAAGTTAAACGAAGGAAGACTTATCTGGCGAGCCTTTAAACGGTGCGCTTTTAATAATCGATTGCAGTTTCTAAATTTTCATTCAGTGCACGAAAATTGCAATAGATAATCTTACGAAACGTTATACATGCCAGTTGTTGCGCGATCCATGCAAACTTCTCGACGCTCACAAATCCAATTGACTATTATTTAATTGAATTGCAAACAGCGTCGAAAATTATATTGCCCAACTATAGCATGTATTTGTTAGGTGATCGCGTATATTATTTGCTAAATGGTGGCAATTATCAGGACTGAATGACTTAAAAGATCCGCGATTCGACCCGGTCAACGAGGTAAGAGGAAGTCTCGCGATGTGTGAGATGCTTCGAGATTCAGACGAGAACGGGTCAGTCAATGGAATTCTCTTAGTCTTCGATTGCAGCGGAACTGGGATGAAACACATGACTCACGCAACCATGGATCAAAACAAGAAGGTCTCCAGAATATACCAGGTACGTTAAACATTTTATTGACAGCTTGCCTTATAAATTTCAATTAACAAATATACAATTCACATATCTGTCCGTCATTCAGTACAATCAGTCCAGTGACCCCAGTCAAACAGTCAGTCAGTCAGTCATCAGTCAGTTCATTTTGCTTAGGTAATTTCAAAACAGATAAACAAGTTTGAAAGCTCGAGATTAAATATTAATAAATAATGCTTCTAATCAATATGTAATATTACAATAATAATAAGAATTACGATGATAGTGATGATGATGATGACGATGATGACGACGACGATGACACGGTGACAATGACGATTATAGGAAGCCATCCATATTCCCGTGTCATCTTTGGCTCCCTTCTTGTCTTTCAACTTCTTGGAGTTTGACTTGCACGACGATTTTGCTCATCGAACCTGTCTGCTCTCGAAGGCATCGATCGAATTATTCTAGGGCCGCTATAGACGTTCTCGTGTTGAATAAAGAAGGAATCCATCTGGAATTTGTTCTAGGACTGTAACCCTGAGCGAGTCAAAGCTTACATCTTCTACAACGTTGGACCGATCTTGGAGGTACTGATGGGTCTTTGGAAATCCCTACTGAAGAAGAAAAACCAGGAAAGGGTTAGTACGATTTAATCAAGTCCTACGAAGGACTACATAATATATTTGTGGAGGTTCGTTTTGTATTGTGCGCGTATATGCTAATGAGCCCGTATGCATTAATTTAAATTTCTATGTATAAAATGAATGAGTAAATATATATATATGTATATATATATACCCCACGCATGTGTATGTGCATATGGACCTTGGGTACGTATGCTCATAGTAAATTTAACGAAATGTTTCATATTGGTTCAATCTGACAATTATTCAGCTGGTCATTTTTGTAGGATATAACATATCAATGAAAGTAAATATTACTATTGTCATTTGACAACGACGAGGCTATTTTTGGGGTCCTGCGGTTTTAGAGCCCTATACCTGAACGAATACACTGCGTGAGCGTAAAATTGGTCCGCCCTAAATTGGCCCTGGTTTAATGACATGCTACTCATAATAAGGACCAAACGCATGCCTCCCTGCTACTAAAGTAATGACTTCATTGAACTATTGCGCAGATTCTAGTACATGATACGATGGAATCGATGTATAAGTTGATCCCAATGGAACTATGGCCTGATGAATATTTGCCTGATGACTACAAAGGTCCATCTGCTGGTTCCATTGCAAGCATTGCAGGTATGTCTTTAATTATCTATCTATTATTATCTCTATTATTATTATTATTATTATTATTATTATTATTACTATTATTACTATTATTACTATTATTGTTATTAAGCTGTTATGTATAAGGCGCCTAAGCTAAATAAATCTTTCTCAAAACGGAAAGTCAATTAATTTTAGGTTAATTTTGACGGGCGGCAATGTTGAAAATCTGCTAATGAAGTCCGGTATTTTATTCCATTCAGCCTGGCTGGCTAGTGCAAATGCACGGTTTCCATATTTTATAAGTTTATTTATTTGGAGAATTTATATAGCGCCTCTTCAAGACATCTACTCAGAAGCGCTCCCGAACCAACTCCGATAAATTGCAAAGCTAGTTCTGATAAATCACTTATAATGCACCGGATCAACAATTTTACCATCTGGCTATCAATAGTGGGGTTTAATTTTCAGACACGAGGACGATGGAAAAGAGTGATGGGGCTTAATTTTCAGACGCGAGTGGGAAGTAGCAGATGAGAGCACGATGGAAAGACATTTGACAATAGGAAGACTTTCTCTATGCTTGCAATTGCAACATGTGCAATGGTCTTGTCAGTTCGAAGCTGGTAAAACACAGCTATGTGTTTTCTTTGCAGCCGATCTTAAGAAAAGAATCATGGATCCAGGAGTGAGAGCTCGTATCTTGGACTATACAAACGAAAAGTACAAGATAGACGAGTCCAAGCGACCGTCTGCTGCCGCCCCTAGCGAGTCTTTCCGAAAGCTGAACATCGATTAGAGAGGCGTTTGTACGGGATACCGTTAAATCGAAATCAGACTCTAGGTTGACTTGACGCTGGTTTGTTATCGATGCTATGAATGCGCTGAATGATTCTACAACAATCTTGACGGTTATTGCTTTTATGAGGAATTTACCAAATGATGTGCTGAGTGTTAAGATTACTAATGTCGTCTTTGCGACCATTTGGGGTTTTCTCGTTAGTCCGGCAATAGAGCCTACCTAATTAGTTACTAACTTATAGAAAATTTCCATTTTGTGGATGGTCAGCTAGCCATTATTTCTTACTTTCAAGTAGTGTTCTAACGGCACAGGAAAGGCTCGATTGATATTAAGTAACTTGTAAACCTACAATGTGTACATCTGATTGAGGTACAGTTTTGTTAATATGTTATTATTCCAGAGTTGTATGCAAAGCAGATTCGGATTATTTTAAATACACAGTTCTTCTAAGCGTAATCAATCGTGATGTATTTTATAAACATATGTTTATATTTCTAGTTAAAGTTGCGACGTTCGGATAGCTTTTGTACATGTAGCAATGATATTGTTATTGGTTGGAAAGCTCATTATAACACTTAATATGTTGCTTCAATAAAATACATGTCGTGAATAAAAGTCTCAATAGACAAAACACGTGTTTCAAATTCTGCATCACCAATATTGTTTTTTGTACTTTCAACAGTTTTTCACGTCCTGTTTCAGGTATCGACTCTATGCCTTGATGCAACTGTGGCCTACAATCGGCGATTTCTACAGCTTTGACATTCTATCCTTGACTCTTGTGGCCATTATCATTCTTGCTTTGCCTTGAAGGTTTTGCACTCACAGTCTCTATGGACTATCATCTTTCTCTCGTCCCTTTTCCTTACTCCCTTTCAATCAGCGATGGGAAATAAATAGATTGGATTCTAATCAATGAGCGATTGAACAAACGGCTAATTAGAATTAGCCTATAATCCAGTAGCTTTTGCTTGATTCGGATTCTAAATTAATAGCAATTTGTAGCTTCGTCTAAGTGTAAAACGATTAGCTATTCTCTGTTTTTCATGATGGCTGCGCAGGTGACTTGCATGCATTGTGATGAAAATCTTCAGTAGTTTTCTGAAACGTTAGCTAATAGTATTGAGATAAATGTGGCATCGGTAGAAAAATGTAAGCTAGTGAATGGTGTAGAAGAGTTAGTAAAATTACAAACACTAACTGTAAGGCTACTTGCGTATCGTCAAACTTCGACAGTCAAGTTTAGTTGAATTCAAGTTAATGAGCTAAAGCTAGGCTTAATTGTTAACTAATTGTCAAATGTTTTGCTAATTGATTTGATGATGCTCATTCAATTTAGGACTTATTGTTAATTAATAATATATCTTTTTGATTTGTTGTTGCTCATTCTAATTCTAATCGATTAGCAGATTTTATAAGCAAATTCTAATTGATCAACAGTTTGAGTGGAGCCTCCTATAATTCTCGGGTTTGAACAGGTGGTCACCTCTCTGTATTTGTTGAGGTTATAAATGCGGATTGAGTTTTTAGTGTTACGACTAACAACGCTATATTCATTGGCTTTTGATAATCCACTTGGAAATGGGCCTTACTCTGAACTTCTTTTCGACAGATGTCATAAGACTTCAGACTTTCTGTAGACAAAATAGAGCTACAGGTCCGTCAGAGTTCATAATCTATAGACAAAGTCATAGGATCTTCGTCGAATATCAGTGCAGACCGTGTTCTAAACAGCGTTGGTGGACACAAAGGTGGTAAAGCAGTTCGACATCAGATCAGTCTAGAGGCAAGTATCGTTTTGTTTAGACCATTTCTTTAAACAATTAATGAACAGTTTATTTTGAATTTATTTAGATGAAACTTTATGCTTAAAATTCAGGGAGAATTGATTATTTCAAACATTTTTCCACTAAGGCTTTCGTTGCTCTTGATTTTTGCAAACATCAGGATATAGACATAATCCTTGGATTATAGTTAATGAAAATCAAGCATAGACGTAGCTAAACAATCTAATTGCGGCTGTGTCAGCTGGGTGTTCTGGAATTAAACAAATATTAGGCCTACATTGTAGCCTGTTGTTAACTGTGGGCGTCTGTAGCAAAGCAAAATGCTCACTTAACGAATTCTGAGTTAATTATATGACGTATTGGCTCCAGCGGGATGTACTACTGGCATAAAAGTTAATAATACTACAGTGACCGGTGAGTCTACAGAAACTGGATGATTGTCATATCAGAAATGCCGATTATCTTTCACTTGGATCGGAGACTGCTCGTGATAGAAATCATAACTCAGATGTCCAGACAACGATAAGGCTGTGCTCACAAGGAACGAGGCTGTAAAATGTAGCATACGGTACAAGACCGTGGCACATAGATAAAGACAATGCAGTACAAGTGTGTGACTATAGCCTATTTGGCTGCTGTCCTTAGAATGAACTAAATGATAAGTGTGTCCTGCAGAAAGACGATCAGATTATAAACAATGAAGTTTGACAAGAGTACTGTTGACACAGACGGTTGCACTTCCTAGCTGTTCCAGATCGATAACTGACATCAAGAGGAACATAAACTTTAATACTATAACCAGTTGAGAGTACTCCTGAACCTCCCATCTACATATCGTAGAACTCGAACTCCTCACGACTCACCACCTGACCGTGGAAATCTGAAAATTCTACGCGTCCGCCTAAATCTTAAGTTTTGATAAAAATTATTCTGTTAACATCAGTTTTAAAAATACGAGTAAAATATTCAGCTCCACGTGTATCAAAAACCTTTCCCGCAATTCTTACATTACTTTATAAATAAATTAAATGAGCTGTGTAACAAGCACTGGATGCATCTTATACTGAGTATTGCTTAGCTTTGCTTATTTACCTTAGAATGTTCAATCAAATATTATTATATCTGCTATGGATTGGGGTCAATCATGAGTCTAATTAGATAATACAGCAATATCCTAGCCCAACTGCTCTATGTAAATAAATACAAGGCTAAGTACATGCTGAAGGCTACATTTCATAACCATTCATAGTGCAGGACGATTGATTGACAGGTCGCCTTTGACATGCATTATAGATTTGTCTAAATATAAGCAAACAGCAATCAGATATATCAATTGGAGTTGTTGGATAATACTATGTAGTATGTATCTATTCATAGTCAGTTGATAGTAACTGGTCTTAGCGCTCTAACTACAAATGCGTGCTAAAAAGTACAAAAGTACTGATTGATTGATTGAAAAGTGACCAATACAGCTCGTCGTCAAAGTCATATAGCTAGATATTACTTTACGTACACATGGTCAGCTCGTCCTCGGTAGTTTCTAACAGTTACAGGTGCGCGGCTGTTCATGTGATCAACAGGCTAGATCTATGGTCCTACCGATTAAGTGGCATTATTTAAAAACACCAAATCGTGTAAACCACTGAGTTACTCTCGTCCACTTATCATATGGGTTCTCCTGCGAAGTAAAAATACAATCACAATTCAAATAACTTTTAAACCGCACACAATTGATACATCCTAATATAATAACAAGACTGCATTAGGAGGTCATTAGGCCTACATGAAGAATTTGAAGCAGAAGAACAACGGGAAAACTGTGCTTGATAGACAATATAACAATAACCATAACCATCAGTTTTATTGCTCCAAGATACAAGATCATAAATTGACAATATGCATGTTTAACATTTCGGTGGAGACAAGAGGAGATCCAGAAGGGACCGTGGTCCCGTTAGGTAGGGCCACCTATACGTACACAAGGAAAACATTTCTAGATGGCTAAGGTTTGACAATGAAACTTAACTATAACAACACAGTTAAACAGAAGCAAACATAATAAACACATTTAAACATGATAAGCAATGTAGGAATCCAATTAAACGTCCTGCTCAATAATCCATGTTCTTAAGTGATGCTTGGAAGACTTTAAGCTTGGGATATAAATTATGACATAAGGGGACTTGATATTGGCCTAGGAGAGCGAAGGTCATTTTTTTGTACTAATCTCTGCAAAATGGCTGGCGTCAGGATCTGTTGATGATGTTGATCATTATAAGAAATGAATTAATAGATCATGTCATGACCTCAAATGCAAAGATAACGCTGTGGAGCTTCTCAAAAACTGAGTCTTAAGGTCAAACAGCACGATACTCTTCAACACAAATTTGCATGATAATATATGAAGTACGCGCAGCGCTCGATAAGCACACCTGTCTCATGCTCATGCATACGACTGCCACTTATACAATAACATACAGGTTCCTGTGGCTTATGCAACGTCTCTCGTAGATTTATAATGGCATGTGCTTTGATATGTATATGCAAAAGATAGCAAGCCGACTTGGTGTACGACAACCGATTCCCGAACGCTATATCTAGGGCTCCGTGGTTTTTGCGATTATGCGATTTCACATTTTTTGCATAAACTGGCGGTTTTCGCATAAATTCCTAAATGAAAAGTGTTCGCAAATTATTGCATAAAGTTCAGAAATTTCGGTCAGTGTCAACTATCATTGGTTTTTCCAGACTATTATTAGCCCATTGGGGACTATAGGCCTTATAGGGGCTATAGTTTACCGATCAGACGACGTAATTATTGATTACTAGGACCCGTGGTCTATGCAATTATGCGATTTTTCGAAAAATTGAAGAGAACTGTTCGCATAATCCACGGTGGCCTGGCAATAGCCATCGGTTACTTTATTGGTATGTCTGCGTGAATGTAGTCCTACACGAGAGCTGCTTTCTACTTTATGCTGAGTAAGCAAACTGAGCCTAAATAGATAACATTTAGCCTAGCAGAAAGATAATATTACCTTCCAAGCCCACAAACCTAATAATAACGTTGAGCCTTTTATCGACCACCGTTTGGGTCAATTTTCAACTCTGTTCAGTTAAAGCACAGTTTATATCCCCATTTGAGCGATAACGTGCTAGGTTTAAGAAAGTTTCTTAACTTGGTTACGAAATAAAATTTAATTTGACCAAATAAATATATTTTCTCTTGTGATACGATTTTAAACGAAAAATGTATAATCTCAGGTACTTTCTCGATAGCGTTGTATATGAGGAGATCTTTGACAAGTGCATCGTCGTGAAATGGGGAGTTCCACTGAAACACCAATTGTTCTAGAACTTCACGTTGTCCTACCCGATTACTGTTCGTACCTTATAAAGACACGATCAGACGTACGCTCTTATTGGTATTCACACAAGGGCCTGCATGTAATATATAGGCCTTAGAGTTAATTAACTGGTGTTCACTTGTGTATTCCTGTATTGCGGTAGTCCGTTGTAAAACGGGCAACTTGCTCTGAAAGAACTGTAGCGTGTGAAAGGAATTCGACGTGAAAGTAGGGTAAGTATGCAAACTTATGTGTACTTACTGACGAAATACAGTGTGCGGTAACTTAAGATCAGGATTTCGAAAATACTGACCAAAACTTTCATGACTGCCTATTGCCAAAGCAAGTCTTAAATTGTGTACAACCGGAAACACATAAATGCTTATTTAACAGCTGATAGTTAGTTACTCCTAGAGGCGGGTTAAGCTGTTCCTGCTTGGCGTGCTGAGAAACTTCTGAGATACATTTTTAAAATGGGAATTTCTTGTCAAACCGCAACTCTAAACTAAAAGCTGTCTATTGTATTGCACACAAAGGTGATACAGGAAGGACAGATGCCGGCGTACTGAATTAATGCAGAGATGTCAACATCTAACCAATTATTATAGGCCTACACTGTATGTGATTGTTTCAACTGCCTAATTCAATGTAAGGTTTCCCTCTCGGGATGTCTGCCAGGAGCCACCCTAATCGTTAGACCCCATAGATTTGGCTGGAATCCGTTGACAATCATTCGTGTTCGCCCATCACACGATTCGATACTGTATGCGATTAATGGATGATGTTTTTATGTGTCCCACTTACGAACCGTGTGGAGATCTCCATCGAAGGTCCAATGCTCCGACGGTTTGAAGCAACATTTCCTGTTAAACAAATATATCTATCAGATTCATTAGGACCCATAATAAAAAAATAACATAATAATAAAAAGTACCAGTTGGGTCGGTGTGTTCCTAAAGGGTCCTGCTTAGATAGTTAACTTGGAAGCGAAGCAAATTTTTACGTGACGTTGAAATCACATAAATGTTATGTGAGAAGAACAAATGAGTGTTGTAACAATAAAAAAACGATGGTTATGGTTATAAGAAATGTCTTTGTCGAATAAGGATCTTTATCATTGCATCTAGCTCCAAGAACTCAGGTCAGGCAGCGCCAGTCCCAAGCCTGGATAAAGGAGGAGGGCGACCCTAATGCTCTTTGTTATCACACGCTTAAGCAAAGTGCTCATATTGTATAAGCGTTCTTAAATACAATCTGTATCTACGTAACAGATATAACCCACGTATTTACTTATGAATATTTGGCCGGTATTTGCCTATTGAAAAAATATCTATGAATCCGGATTAATGGTTTGATTTTGTATCAATGATTTAAATTAAACGACATCCATTTAATAGTCCAATTAATAGAAAGTGTTCAAGTATCCTATAATTATATAGTCGCGTATTCATCATGGAGCATTTTCTCATTCTCACGATTTACGGTCTATTTCGGTTGAGTCCTGTCTTTGGGATAAATAGTACAATGTTATCATGATTTTACATAGATTTTGAGAGCCAACGATGGACCCGGAAGACGCCGATTACAAGTGTACTCTGACGGAGTATAGTCTGCAGAAGGCTATAAAGGAACTGAACGAGGATCCAAAACAGAGACTTGGTGCCGTACAAACTCTAAGGAAATGGATCCGTGAACAGCCACACTACACGTGCAGAACCGGTCAGCAACCAATCAACATAAGCAATTAATAGAAAACGTTTGACCATATTTTAAGGCTCTTTGCTACACTCATTTATTCAACTGTTATTAACCTCCTTGTGCTCGTTATCTGAAAAATTCTATAGCGCCCAGTAAAGAACAAGCTCATTCACAAGCGTCTAAGTCAAAAGATAATTGATAGGAGGGGAAAATCGGTTACAGGTCAAGTTCGAAAGGGGGTTGGGCAGGCAGAGACATTCGACTAAGGTTGATGATAATTAGAGCTGAAGCAGCGATGACGAATAGGGGAAGAGGGAGTGACAAGGAGTGACAAGTGGCAAGTGGGATTTAATAAAGAGCCGTGCTTTCGGTAGCATGAGGTGATAATGCCCCGGTTTAAGCAATGAAACTTTGAAAACCGCGCAAACAGCGCGAACAAGTAAAATATTCATTTTGTAGAGTACATAACAATAGCTGATAACAACAATCAGCTACAGCCACATTGTGTGCGGACTTTGTAAGAATTATAATTACGTTCAGTTGCAAGCACTATTTCTTTGGCGTTTATAACAAAATATTTTTGATATTGAAAATTATTTTCAATTGATTATAACTTATCGTTTTACCTCAGTGCCTGAAGTCCAGTTCAAAAACATTGTGAAGTAGGGCTTTCAAAACATGAAAAAGTTATTGACAAAACATACTTTTAATTGGAGTCTCTGTATTTTTTGCCAAAATGTGACGCGCGACAAACCGTCTGCCCGGGGTTTTATAAGAAATCGGACGTCGGTTGTGGTTACAAAACGCTGTCGGATAATGTTAGAGACTTTCAAGAAATTGGGGCTTTGAATGGCGTAAATCCGAAACTCTGGGATGAAGGCATCGGAATTGAAGAAACTTGCAAGAAACGACGTGCATTCTGGCACAAACAGTGCAGAAGCCTACTGCACAGTACTTCTCTTGATCGCCTTCGTCATAAGCTTGGTCATGCTACAACTGATACACGAACAGATCAGACAGAACCTCCCTGACCTTGAGGTAGCTGATGACTGCGACTATGAAACACCTGCAAAACTTGCTCGAGTTACCCGTTCTTCGTCAGGTTTAGTAGATACTGCATTCTCTTCTCTGTTTCTTTTGTGAAAAGAAGGAAAAGATAATAAAAGGACAGTCATGACCAAATCCATCTCTGATAAAATACGCAGTTGTGCCGAAATTTTAAAGGATCATGTACAAAACTAACACAAAGTCTGGATGATCTTATCGCAATTGAAGCGCAATATCACCCCGAGTGTTTGCTTTATTTTTATAGAAATCCTCTCGTGCGCAAACACCTGCTGTTCACTTGAATCCAGCAGAAGAGTCTCATGTGCAGGTTAATGCTCAGTCACTCGCTTTTGCGAGTATAGTTTCTTATATGGAAGATACAAGACGGGATGAAAGCACTCCCACAGTTTTTACGCTGAGTACACTGATAGATCTATATGTGGAACAACTGAAACTACATGGCTTACAAGTTGCGAGTAGAGTCCAATCCACGAGATTCAAAGACACACTGCTTCAAAATTGTCCCGATCTAACTGCTGTTATGCATGGCCGAGATATTTTGTTGACATATAATGATCATCTAGGTATTACTTTGAATATGTTGAAACATAATGCAGATTCTGATGCAATTCACCTAATGCAAACAGCGAAAATGATACGAAATGAACTATTTAGATTCAAAACATCTTTTAATGGTTCATTCCAGGCACAACAGGAATCTGTACTTCAAAGTTTGTTATCTTTAATTACTATGTTATTGGAAGGACCAGGATTTTTCAATGGAAATGACAATCACGCTGCACTGTCAATTTCACAGTTGATTATTTACAATTCTGTCAAAAGACCAAGGAAATCTTCACCTTTGTGTACCCTTCAGACATCGTCCGTTGTACGCCACTCTCGAAATCAGGAAACACCACTGCCTATCTATCTTGGCATGATGCTACATTCAGCAACCCGTAAAAATAAAATTGTTGATAAGTGTTTTAAACTTGGCTTGTCAGTATCTTACGATAGAGTGCTTGAAATAACAAATCAGTTTGGCAACTCTGTGTGCGATCTGTATGGTGAGGAACAAGTCGTTTGTCCTCCAGTTCTTCGTGGAAACTTGTTTACAGTAGCAGCTGTTGATAATATAGACCACAATCTCAGTTCTGACACAGCTAGAAGTTCCTTTCACGGTACTGCTATTTCACTTATGCAGTTCCCTACATCTTCAAATGTTGGTGGTGATCGGTCTGTGAGTCATAATTTTGAAAGTGCTTCCAGTTCATCATGCAATATTGTTTTACCAGTTTCTTATTCGGATGTTCCGCCATGCATTTCACTTAACTTGTGTGCTATTGTTCCTCAGCTTCCATATCTTCTGGTTTGTTCTAATAGTTGTTCGGCTCTGATCAACTATAGGTGGTTGACAAAAGTCAAAGATAGCTTGAAGGATGACACTGAGCCAATAAATATCACATGGGCTAGCTTTCATGCTGACATCAGCATTAGAGACAGTCAACCACTTCCAATTACTGCAATGTTTCCATTGTTTCACTCTAGTGCTAACACAGTTGCTATGATTAAACATTCACTATCTGTTGTTTCCAATGCAGTAACGAAGCTGAATCCCAGTCAAATACCCGTTGTAACTTATGATCAGCCACTTTATGCTTTGGCAAAGCAAATTCAGTGGCATTGGCCCAACACATTTGGTGAAAATAGATTTGTTGTTATGATGGGAGGACTACATATAGAGATGGCTTTGCTCCGAATGTTGGGTCATTGGCTAGATGGTTTTGGCTGGGTGCATTGCTTGGTGTCTGCCGGTGTTGCTACATCAGGAGCTGCCACATCATTTATAAATGCTTCTCATGTTAAACGAACTCGCTATGCACATACTGTTACAGCTGCCATTCTATTTATCTTTTTGAATCGTTGTTACTCACAACACTGTCAGGGTTTGTCTGACCAATAAGAAATGTTGTCATTTGAACTTTGGCGTTCTCACAGAGCTAAAACCTCAACCCAATTTAAATATTGGAACACAGTTTTAGAGCTTGAATTAATGGTGTTAACTTTTGTTCAATCTATCAGAGAAGGTAATTTTGAACTATACGTTGATTCTTTGCGCAATATAGATAGCTCCATGGTTTTTCTCTCTTGATCACACGCATTATGCACGTTGGATGACTGTTCATTTAAGGGATATGCAGAATCTGAAAGAAACACATCCTGACATTGCATCTCAGTTTTCTGCTTCATATTTTACTGTCTCTAAGTCAAACCGACGTTTCTCAAATATTTCAATTGACCATGCTCACGAGCAGCTGAATGCATTGATCAAAGGCGATGGAGGTGCTATAGGTTTGACCGAGCATGAAGCAGCCCTTAGTCGATGGATTATTGCTGGACCTGAGATCATAAGAATTCTAGATGAATTTGAAGGTTGTTCAAATTCTGATCTGCAAAAGCGTTCCCATCACGAACAGAAACCGTCATGCCAAAAGCGTTACAAGCAGGATGTTAAAAACCTAATAGAAATGTTTGAAGCAGAGTCCACTTGATCAGACTTCTTCTGATGATTTGCTGTCTTTGGATTCTCATATCATAGCTGACAAAGTCGTTTACACGACTGTTAAAACAGCTCTTGAAATAGGAGTTGCCCAAATGAAAAAGTTCATGGAAGACCGATTCCAAGGCACAACATCAATTTTAGAACCTTTGACAAAGAACAAACTGTCACTGTTTACATATAAACCTACATCCCATGAAAAGAGTGCTGCACTACTGAAAGTATCTGAACTAAAAACTGACTGCGAGCTGTTTTCCCGGCTGTACATTGCTTGCCAAACTCGCAATGGTGATCTTTCAGAGTTTTTCAGACATGAAAATCAGGCATGTCCACCATCTTGTTCTCAGCACGGAACGTTGCGATTTGGTACCAAGTCTGATTTGTTGACATGCTTAAAGTCCTCACCAAGTACTTCTACTGATTTTTCCGAACTTGTTGAAGACACATTAGTTTCAGATGGGGCTGTACTTGTTTAAATGCTTCAACTTAGCTGCAGCAGAACGTTTGATGATTATGGTCAAAAGGTGTTTTTACCATACATCAGATCAGTTTTGAACAAAGTTCTTCGACTTGATATTGTCTTTGATGTTTACTTGCCTGACAGTCTGAAATCTATGACACATTGTAAAAGAGGGTCTGGAATGAGAACACGCGTGTCTTCAGATACAAAAACACCAGCAAATTGGCAAGAATTCTTAGGAGTTGATGAAAACGAAACAGAGTTATTTCATTTCCTGGTAGAACTAGTCACTATTGCAGATTTTTCTGACAAAATTGTAGTGGCTGCCTATGACAATCATGTCAGATATACTCGTAATCAGGGCTTTGATTCCACTACTATTGATCCATGCAACCATGAAGAGGCGGATACTCGAATCATACTTCATTGTCTTCATGCAGCTAGAAATGGATCTAGGAAAGTTTCAATACGAACAGTAGATACGGATGTAGTTGTGCTTGCCATATCTTTTTTTGATCACCTATGTCTTGATAAGCTGTGGATTCATTTTGGTGTTGGTAAAAATGTTCGATTAATTGCTATTCATGAACTGTCGCATGCACTTGGCCCTGAGAAATGTTTAACATTACCTATTTTTCATGCATTAAAGGCTAATCTGGTGTGTACAGCACTGTGTCAATGTGATGGTGAATGCATTAGACAGTGAAGTAAATGCTCACAAAATTTACCATATTATCTGTAAACTGTCAAGCTGCATTACCGAATTGGAGGCTCAGAACTAGAATTAGACGGGTCAAGACTCAACATTTCTTCCCATATACAGCAGAATCATGCAAAGCAGTAGTTTATTTATGATTAAAATTGTTGCCAAAGCAATGTTCAAGTTCTATCCGGGTTGACTGAAACTTCAATACCAAAGGCAATGCTGCAGAGCAACATACCAGAGTTCATTCTTCAGATCACCTACAGTACCTTAGCAAAATTTCCAGAGGCTTAGAAGCCAAAAAGTGTCTTGAGGGTTTTGTTTGCACCTGCAGTTCGTAATAAAGCCTGCTAGACATTTATTTCAGAGGTATGAGGCATTTTTCTCCAAACTTCAGTCAACATTAATATTATTACATTTGAGGTTAAATGTTTAACATTAATGTATAAAGGACATTCTTTAGGACTTGAACATTTAACATTAGCCTTTTCACTTTGATTATACCGACATACAGTACAAGCCAAGGGATTTTAGCAACTTTAGTTTTTTGGTGTATAAGTAAACTGTTTTGAAGCATATAATCATATAATTGCTGTGAAGTACTTGAAACTGTTTCCTGATATTAGTGACTGTCAGTTTGGCTACTCTTCAGTTCTGAACTTTTTAATGGAGACATTGCCAAATTAAATGGTTATATATCTTTGTTATATCAAATGCAGCCTTAGAATAGGTCTTGGATGGAACTATTAAACCTTATGAAATCTTACTTCCAATTATTGTGTACACTCACTACTTTTCTTTATTTTACCAACCAATAATTTATTTAAGCTCAAAATTAATTTTTTTTAAATTTTTTCAACACTTATTATAGTGGAAACCCTCATATCAACCAAGCAAAAAAATTTCGATTTTTTTTACAATTCCCAGCTTGTTGCTGTAGCAGGTCTTCAACTAGGTTCCTACCTGATTCCAAATATATAAATTTTTTGCTTGTTCTCATAAAATACTCAATGTTACGAAGTCCCAACGTACTATGAGGGTTTTGTCAGTGCGTAGGATCGAAGACCGTGCAAAGACTAAGTTAATATCAGATGAATGCTAGGTGAGCACTGGGTGGGAATCATTAAACTGGTTTAACCTCAGCCCATAACCGGTTACCTTTCTAGTTATCTGATCGCTATTTGTTTCTTTATCAATTAACTTGTTGTTATTAATCACTCTCCTATCTTTAAAGTTTTTAACGTCATCTAGGATAAAATAGTGAAAATAGAGAACTCGTCTGAGTAGAGATTCTCTTTTATCGGTTCTGTATAGGCTACGCTACAGTCACAAGATAAATATCCTAACTTGCGAAGTTACCGTTGCCAGTGTAAGATTGGATTTACCTCCTGAACCACATACTTTATATATTCACCTGTTCATTTGTAGACCTAATTGAAATCGTTGGTGATATTATGCAGCGCCTATTGCGACAATTCACAGAGATACTCGTGAGTCCTGACCGTTAACAATAGACCCCGATCAACTAGTCAACCTACAGATCGGCGTATTCTTTCAACAAGGGAATCTGCATTATGTGGCTTATACAGGCATCTTAATACTAGTCTTTGTCGCTAGGAGCGCCTCTGGTAATGTATCTTGGAAAGGCGCTACAGGAGCATTATTGTTTTTTGTCTGTCTGCAGAAAGTGCAATATGAACGTCACTATTACTATTGATCAAAAAAATCTGCATTAAAAAATTTAAAATGAATTAAACTACTTTCAGATACAAAATTCCTTTTGGCTATTCTGCGACGCGCCAAGTTCAGTCAGTTGGTAGCGAGAGAATTGATTGAAAACATTCTTTCTGCCCGAACCACCTGTCCGGAATACATGGCCAATCTCGACATTCAGGTCAACGCTTTGGACTTTATTGAAAAGGGGTATGCGTCTTAAACGATCTGTGAATTATATAAAAGTTTTGGTGACTTTACGTGTCGTAAATTCAACCTTTGGACTCTGTGTTTTCGGACTTAGCATCTTGCGGAATAGTCACCAGACGAGAGATGTATTGACAAAATCTATGTTTAGCAGCGATTATTGGCTATAAACAAGAGGCTGGTGATTACGAAACGGGTCTTTTGATTATCGTCGAAACCTTAGTCACCGCTCATTAATTAACTGGCGCTACTTGATTGGGATGAATGAAGATTGTATTCGCTCATTGATTGACTCTCGTTCGTCAGGACATTATATCGTTAGGCTAGTAAGGGCAGTGCTTTTGTGATGGGAATATAAAGACGGCGCTATAATAGAGCAGTGTAGGCCTAATGTCTGGATACATACATGAATGCATTAATGCAGGCAGACGGATGGACATGTTGGTGACATGTCATTTGTTGCATTGAAATGAACATTTGAAAAAGTGCCGCATTTCTTCTCAGGTAGCGTTTAAGAGCATGCAGAGGTTGTTGGTCTTCGCAGCTATTAGTTGATGCTTGTGATACGGCACATAATTATGTTCATTGTATTTATTTTGATATTATGTTCCAGATGATCGACATCTTATGTGACCTTTTTTGGCAGACATTTATCGTTGATTTTCGTCGTTATTTTCTTTATAGCCTTTGCGTCTGTCCTCCAAAGTTGGACAATGAAGGTCGTAGGATTATTATTTTCCGACCAGGTAACATGAAAATTTTACCCTGCAACTAACTCCAATATCGTATATAAATTAATTATATTCTATACAGATACAACTTAATCGCTTCCTTAACGCTTACAATGAGGCTTTTCAGGCAAAACATTTTAGTCTGAAATTGCTCGTTGATGCCATGCACTTACTATGGTGATGTGTTGACAGATTTTGTTATTGGATAATGTCAACAAAATAATATTTGGTTAGACTGAGGATTGTGTTAGGCTTCAGAAACGAACATGATTGACTATCTGTAACGCATACATTTACTGCTTAGACCTACCTTTAAATGCTAAAGAGGTGACGTTCTCTCTGTAGGCCTGTATATATATATATTATAAGCCTAAGCTTTTGAAATAGCTTATGCGTCGTTATGATTGATTTGTCGTCTTTGAAGAGAGATAAACGCCAAAGCAATAAAGCCTTTTTTAGGTAGAAAGTTAGAACATTGAGCATTCATGAAAAATGCGTTTGTTGCATTCGATCTGCAATTTTTAGATTTTCATTCAGTGTACGAAACTTGCATTCGTAAATTTACGAAGCAAAATACAACGCAGTTGTCGCTCGACCCATACAGATTTAATGACGCTCCCAATCCAATTTATTTGTTTTTGAATTGAATTGCAAACAGCGTCGAAAACAATGTTGCCCAACTGTTATATGAATTTGTACTAAATGATAGCAAAATTATCAGGGCTGAATGACCTACAAGATCCGCGATTCGACCCGGTCAACGAGGTGAGAGCAAGTCTCGCGATGTGTGAGATGCTTCGAGATTCAGACGAGAACGGGTCAGTCAATGGAGTTCTATTAGTTTTCGATTGCACCGGAGCTGGAATTAAACACGTGACACATGCAACCATGGATCAAAACATGAAGATCTCCCGAATATACCAGGTATATTAAGACTTTTTTTGACAGTTTTTATTGAAAAATCTATAACACCACGTCATGCCTATCCGTCATTCAGAACAATCATTCCATTGAATCCAGTCAACCAGAGTAAGTAATTCAGTTCATATAGTATGGGTTATTTAAGAACAGGCAATCGAGCTCAAAAGCGCGATATGAAATAGTAATTAATAATAATTATTATTATAATCAGCATGTAATAATGAATAGCAATGATATTGTTGATAATGATGATGGTTGTGATGTTGATGTTGTTGGTGCCGATGATGATGACACGATTACGATGACGATTATAGGAAGTGCTACCCAATGAAGGGTCTCGTTTAGTTCACTGGGTGCTCAAGCTGGAAATGCATGAACTGCAAGATTCTGCTAACGGAAAACGGTTCGTTGCTGTTGGCCTGCATCCCAGCTTACTTCCAGCTATAAGAAATATCGAGCCTTCAGTTGCATGACCATTGACTAGACGTCTTACCACTAAGCCATGCTAAAAGTAACACGGGTGTGTGCTACTGCCAAAGGCTATTTACTTACTAATAGCGCCACAGAGTCTCGGTCGGAGCCTCATTCGTCACAGCTAAGGAGTGCTAAGTAAACTCTAGATCAAGTGCGGTCATATAGCCTACTGCACAAAATGATTGTTCCTTTCGAGAGAAATAAACATTTGCATTTGGTGAATAATATTTTTTGATAGTGATGCATGACGATGGGGTGGGCATGCTCACTGAACGACTTCGCAGATAGAATTCAATATGTTCTGGACTTCATAAGTCATAACCCGAATATAAACTACTTCTCTCTCTATGACTCGCTTCCTACGTCGGCTCTTTCTGTGTAGTCTCTTGCTTTCTTCTTGTCTCTTTCTCGGACTCACCGAAGGCATGGGGGGAATTGTTGCAGCGCCGCTATATTTGCTCTTAGATTAGATTAGGAAGCTAAGAAGAAATCCATTCAGAGTTTTTTCTAGGACTGTAACCCAGAGCGAGTCAAAGCTTTCATCTTCTACAACGTTGGACCGATAATGGAGGTTCTGATGAGTCTTTGGAGATCCTTCCTGAAGAAGAAAAACCAGGAAAGGGTGAGTATAATTTAATCAGATAATTCGAAGGTTTACATGCTTTGTGCACATTCGTTTTGTATCGTACAGGGTGTATGCATACATGCGTGTATGTACGTATATATATATTAATATAAATATTTTAATGTCTAAAATGAATAAATGTAGTACCGTACGCATATATATATATATGTGTGTGTGTGCATATGGACCCTACGTAGGCATACAGTGACACGAATAATTAAATATTTCTTATATATACAATTTGACAAGTTTGCAGCTAGCATTTGCATACATATCAATGAAAATAAATCAAGACATGCATTTATTCGTAGGTTGTATGCAGCGCAATATTATACTGTGTTTTGGGGCCCTATAAAATATAAGCCATATTATTGCAGTATCTGCTAAAATTACAATAAAAATATCGTCATATGACAACGAATAGGCTATTTTTAGGCCCTATGATTTTGGAGCTATACCCAAAAAAATGCACTGGAGTCACTGCGATGTACCTAAAATGGCGTTGGTTAAATTACATGTTATACATAATAACGACCCAACTCATACCTGTATGTTACTAAAGCAATGATTTCATTTAACTATTGCGCAGATTCTAGTACATGATACGATGGAGTCGATGTATAAGTTGATCCCAATGGAACTATGGCCTGATGAATATCTGCCTGATGACTACAAAGGTCCATCTGCTGGTTCCATTGCAAGCATTGCAGGTATGTCTTTTATTATCTCTTTTTTCAATTATCCCTATTATTATTATTATTATTATTATTGTTGATATTATTATTATTATTATTAAACTATTATTTATAAGACGCCTAAGCTAAACAAATTTTTCTCCAAACTATTTTGCCGGGTGGCAATATTGAAGATTTGCTAATGAAGTCCATTCGGCCTGGCCGGCAAACGCACGGTTTCCATATTATCTAAGTTTATTTCTTTATTTATTTTGAGAATTTACATATCGACCTTTCAAGACATCTACTCAGAAGCGATCCCGAACCAACCCCGGTCGTCATCGTGTGGCATCAGTCAGCTTGAGATGAAGATCGTACTCGTCGTCTGAATTGGAGAGACGCATTGCTAGTTCTAATAAATCACTTATGCTGCACCAGATCAACAATTTTACCATCTGGCTAGCAGTAGTGGAGTTAAATTTTCAGACGCAAGTGGAAAGTAGCAGATGAGATTACGATGGAAAGCCAGCTGACAATAGGAGTTTTTCTCTAGGCTTAGGTTACTAACAATTGCAACATGAATGTGCCATGGTCTTGTCAGTTCGAAGCTGGTAAAAGGCAGCTATGGCTTTTCTCAATATACTCAATATACCGTTGTTTATCTTATCTTTGCAGCCGATCTCAGGAAACGATTCATGGATCCAGGAGTCAGAGCCCGAATCTTGGACTGTACAAACGAAAAGTACAAGATAGACGAGTCCAAGCGACCGATTGAAGCCGGTCCTAGCGAGTCTTTCCGAAAGCTGAACATCGATTAGATAGGCGTTTGTGCGGGAATCCGTTGAGTCGAAATCAGACTCTCAGTTGACACGACACTGGTTTGTTATCGATGCTTTGAATGCGCTGAAGGATTCTACAACAATTTTGGCGATTATTGCTTTTGCGAAGAATTTACCAAAGACTGTGCTGAGTGTTAAGATTATTAATGTCGTCTCTACGCCTGCTTTGTTGTTTTTCCTTAGTCAGACAATAGGGCCTACCTAATTAGTTATTATCTTATTGAAAATTTTTATTTTGTGGATGGTCAGCTAGCCATTATTTCCTACTTTCAGGTAGTGTTCTAACGGCACAGGAAAGGCTCGATTGACATTAAGTAACTTGTAAACCTACAATGTGTACATCTGATTGAGGTACAATTTTGTTAATATCTTATTATTCCAGAGTTGTCTGACCTGTTGATTTTGTTTTTTTAAATACACAGTTCTTCTAAGTATAATCAGTCGTGATGTATTTTATACTTCTAGTTAAAGTTGCGACGTTCGGATAGTTTTTGTACATGTAGCAATGATATTGTTAATGGTTGGAAAGCTGATTATAACACTTAATATCTTGCTTCAATAATATATGTGTCGTAATTAGAAGTCACAAGCGACAAAACAGGTGTTGACCTTTTCAAATTCTTTAGCGCTAACATGTTCTTCGGCTTTACTTTGTACTTTCAACAGTTTTCCACGTCCTATTTCAGGTATCGACTCTATGTATGGATGCAACTGCGGCCTAATCAGTGATTTCTACAACCTTGACATTCTTTTATCCATGTCTCGATAAGCAGACTTTAGAAGCATATTCCAGTTCTAATCGATCAACAATTTAACTATAGAATAATATTATTCTAGGGTTTGTACAGGTGGTCACCTCTTTGTACTTGTTGAGGTCATAAATGCAGATTTAGTTCTTAGTGTAACGACTAACAACGCTATCCGTTAGCTCTGTAACCGTGATTATTCTGTACATTACATTACAATAGATAGCCTCGAACAGATTATATATATAGATCATTATTATACATTAGTTTTAGATGAACATTCACTAATTCAGACAGTATAGGTTCTGTCGGTCACTCGTGTAGGCTCTAGCAGTTACAATCAACCCACATTCTAGGGATACTTTGAGTGGTCAGTAGTTGGCCAATCAAAGTAGTCTGTTCTAGGATAGGCCAGTTTCCTCTTTGGCTGAGGAAACTCACTTATATGCTAGAGCACTGTTAGGAACTTTGCAGTCTGACTTCCGAAGAACTCTAGCTATCTTGTCAGGCTCGTCAACTCGTATCATCTTAGGGTTTGGACATTATCATCTCACCCATACTCGCATTAGTAAGTATATGTAACAGTTGTGTATTAGTCACAATCATTATATATATATTATTATTATTACCTCTTCTTCTCTGTATTTAATAAAGATAAGTATTATTCTAACTGTCTCTTCATGTGTAGCTAGTTTCCCCTAGCATAATCTACTCATCAACATCTAATATAATAGTAGAGCTAGTTTTAAGTAGAACCTTTAGCGTTCTTACAGCTCTTCATAATCCACTTGCAATTGGACCTTGCTCTCAACTTCTTTTCGACAGACAAACAACGGCGATATAGGTTTGGACACATAGGAAATGTACAACAGGCGATAACGTTCGTCTGCAAACTATCTTCTGGTCTATCTTGTCTAGGTATATTTGTGTTTGCATAGCCTTTAGGCTTGCAGGTCTACCTACTCATCCGCCACACAAGATTCTAACTACGAAATTACCTCAATTGTAGTCAAACGTATGGTGCATGTAAATTAATTGCCTCTGTTACAGTAGACATCATAGGAGTAGAGGCGTACCGAAGGGAGTCGAGGGAGCGAATCGCTCGTTTGTCATTTATGCAGGAGTGGCAAAATAATTAGGGTTGAAAAGAAATTTAAATGAAACAGCGGCTGTTGGATTAACAATGGTAAAGTGTGAGAGAAAGAAAGAACGATAGATAGAAAGTGAAGGAAGAGAAGTAGGAGGTTGTCAATTTGTGAAGTCGGATTGGCCTTCGTTGATCTTTATCCCAAACCTCCGCCATGGGCGGAGTAACTCCGAGAATCTACTTTAAGCAATATCATGTTACATCATCGCATGTTAGTTTATCTTACGATACATCGTGTTATGTTATCGTATGTTAGCTTATGATATGTTGTATTATCTAAGACTCTAAGTCATCGCATGTATTAGCCTGTATTTCGTAATCTCATGTCATGTCATCGTATGCTTATTCATGTTACGTTGTATCATTTCATGTCATCTTGTGCTAGTTTAAGTTACGCTATGTCATGATACGTTACTATACGCTAGGTCAGGTAATGTCGGGATATGTCATTCTATATTCCATATTATGTTAGGTTTTGCTTTGTTAGGCTATGGTGATTATATTCAATGGGTGGTCGGAGGTCCATCAACTCCGTAAGATTAATTATAATTGTTCATGTTAAGGTTCTCTATGCACTTGTTCGTTATCTTTTGCATTGACCCAAATCGAGAAACCTTGGATGAACCTACATGTATAGCCTATGTGCTGAAGTAGCATGAATATGAAAGGTTATTGAATGCGTATGCTCAATCACGGTATTCTTATCGTCTGGAGTTGACCTTAAAGATGCGATAAGACCGCAGACTATCTGTAAACAAAAAAGGCATAGAGATCCGTCAGAGTTCATAATCTATAGACACAGTCATAAGATCTTCAGTCGAAAATCAGTGCAAACCGTGTTCTGAGCGGCGTCGGTGGGCACAAAGCGCATTGCAATAAAGCAATTCGACATCAGATTCGTCTAGAGGCAAGTATCGTTTTGTTTATACAATTTCTTTAAACAATTGATGAATATCTTATTTATAATTTATTTAGGTGCTATAGACTTTGGTCAAAAAACAGAGGGAGCAATCGATCTATTTGGATACACACCGCAGAGTCCCTGTACCTAATTGCCCACTCATAATTTAACTTCATTTGTTTTGCGAGTAGTTTAGCGCTTAATTTATATAATACGTATTTTCTTGATGAGCCAATAATTATTGTAACTAACTCATTGATTGGCGGCCATTTAAAACCACAGTGTGGCTCCCAATAAGCACAGGGTGTCACTATTGGCCATCAATTAAAACTATTAATAATCTATTTTGTTGCGCGGGCTAAACTGTTTGTTGAGGTTTGAAGGTCAGGCATTCGTTCTCCGAATACGAACCAATTTTATGTTAGGACAGAATGTCTGATTTAGGATTGAAAATGGATCCAGAAGACGCCGATTACAAGTGTACTCTGAATGAGTACAGTCTGCAGAAGGCTTTAAAGGAACTGAACGAGGATCCAAAGCAGAGACTAGGAGCCATACAAACTCTTAGGAAATGGATCAGAGAGCAGCCACACTACACGTGCCGAACCGGTCAGCAACCAATCAATATCAGCCACTATTTATTCACATTTATATACTTTTTTGCAGATTTTCACATAAATTCAATACAATGTATATCGTTGTTTATCTAATCTATCGTAAATGCTATGATTGCCTATTTGAAAGTAATTAAAGGCTTAACCCAGAGCACCAGGTAATTTACGATTGATTCAAGTTTTATTCATTAATTAATTCATTATGAACATAATATATATATATATATATATATATATATATATATATATATATATATATATATATATATATATATATATATATGAAAAGACACGATTTTGTTTAGTGGTTGAACGGGCAAACGGAGTAATGAGTGAATGTCGTTCAATTACCTATTAATAATCAATCTTACAAACTTCACCCTAAAATTGTATTGAGCTAAATGTAAATTATGAAAACGCTAATTACTACACTATGTTAACTTGCAGATACTAAATTTCTCCTGGCTGTTTTACGTCGAGCTAAATTCAGTCAGCTGCTCGCCAGAGAGTTGATCGACAACATTCTGACAGCTCGAACAACCTGTCCGGAATACATGGCCAACCTCGACATTCAGGATCCCAGCATGTTGGCGCTGATAGAACTCGGGTTACAAATACATTTTATTGCGCTAGTACCTAATTAAGAATGAACTCAAATCACTCTAATCAATTAAATCATATGTAATTGCGTGCAATTCAAATGCATGGGCTTTTTGGTTCCCCGCACAGGACATCGATGATAGCTGATGCTAACGTCCATCTATTGTCGATCAGTAGGCCTACATTACGATTGAACTAACCACAGTGTCGGTCAGATTACTGTGTGACGGAGCTTTGCACCCAATTTGATATGGTAGGTGGTGTATGTTTACGTTGGCATGAATGTGAAACACAAGGTGCCCGGTCACATGCGAATAAAATAAGAAATTTTGCCATCGGAGAGAGGCTAAGCCCGATTACTATCTGATGAAGTAGGCCCCTTCGAACGATGATTGATTTCAGTTAATTGGGAAAGTTGCAGGCTGTTCAATATGTGCTAAAAAATACCCATTTGCATCATTCGGGTAATAAGCTTGGACCAAAAATTTATTGTTTCGACATTGACTAATTCACGCTGGTTTTTTCCTCTTAGAGCCACCGTTTATTTTCCAAAGAGAGACAAAGAAGGTCGAAGAATAATTCTTATAAGACCAGGTACAAGATACGCCCTTTGGCAACTAATAACCTTACAATGACCTTTATATTGACCTGGAATCGACGTTACTCACCACCTACTCTCAGTTACTGAGTGACAGATTGAAAAGGATGGAAAGTGTGCGTGTGTGTTGTGTGTGTGTCTGTGTGAATGTGAGAGAGAGAGAGAGAGAGAGAGAGTGAGTGTGCATGTGTGTGTGTTTGTGTGTGTATGTGTGTCTCTGTGTGTGTTTGTGTGTGTGTGCGAGTGTGATAAAGAGAAAGATGAGATATAAAGAAAGAAGAAAGAAAGAAAGAGGATATGAAAAATACACGGTGAGCGTGTTAAGAACTAAATAGCATGAATAGATTTTAACTAAAACTCGGGAAGATCCAGGCAGGACCTTCATTCACTTCTTGCTTCATGTTCTTTGACGTTCTGTAAAGGCGTGAAAGACCTGAACAACCCACATTTCAGTCCTGTTAACGAAACGAGATTTGGTCTGGCGATGGGTGAGATATTTCGAGATGTGGACGAGAACGTTCAGGTGAACGGCTCACTTCTCGTCTTTGACTGCACTGGAATGGGAATGAAACATCTGACACAGGCAACGATGGACCACAACAAGAAGACTTCGAGGATCTACCAGGTAAACTTTATTCAGTAAAACAAATTGCTGCGAGTAAAGACAATTTAATATGCAGGAACATCGCTTAAGCCAAACGCAAAGGGCATGCATGATATGCATTGCTATGGCCTTCATCTTTCTTAGGGTAGGCAAGTGATTCGGGTAGTCAGTTGTGTCCCTAGTCCTCTCGTTCTGCTACCGACAGTGTACAGGTAATGCAGTCGTTCATGGCCAGTCCGTGAGTGTATAGGTTCGCACGCTAACACATGGACACTCATCAACTAGGTCATCGAAGCACAAAATTAACTGAATATAAGAAATGTGGCGTCATACTTGAGTTGCTAAAATGATGCCATCACCACAAAACTGCTTATACCTGGTTGCTGAATCATTTGTGACCTCAGTGAGAGTCTCTTAGTAATCCAAAGAGAAGTGATCTACGGTCATATCCGCCAATTTAATTAAAACAGTCTAATGCTCTTACAAGTTGTGAATCCGTACACAGTAACCGACTGAGTGGAGGTTTGAACGCGAGCTCTCCGCACTAGGGTGGCATTATTTTGCTAGTGAAACTAACACAGTGCAAAGCTCATTAGGGATTGTAAATCACAAAATGACTCTCTGAATATCGTCACATTAATCGCATCGCATAATATTACATCTTGCATATAGCTGCGCCTTGTATAACGTAAACTGGTTTGGTAATTGCCTCTTCCACGTGTGATCTCTGCAGGACTGTAATCCAGAGAGAATCAAAGCCTTCCTCTTCTACAACGCTGGAACGTTCTTCGAAGTTTTAATGACGTTTGTAAAGTCATTTTTTAAGAAGAAGAACCAAGAAAGAGTATGTTTCCTAA
Source organism: Bimastos eiseni (assembly GCA_959347315.1). Taxonomy (NCBI): domain Eukaryota; kingdom Metazoa; phylum Annelida; class Clitellata; order Crassiclitellata; family Lumbricidae; genus Bimastos; species Bimastos eiseni. The sequence continues at coordinate 5,074,425 of OY365807.1, read as the reverse complement.
ACAAAAATGACGTCTTTTCATGAATCTAATCATATTTATTCAAGTTAACTTGAGTTCGTCGAGTGTTTTGGTATCAAACTCTTGAGCCAATAATTGCCGTGACTTGTAAAGAATATTGTACTTTGAACATGATCCGTACATAGACACATCAACAGTACACACAGTCATAACTATACTCGTATCATACATTATTTATTATATATATTATATACAATATATATATATAAAGAGAGAATGACAGACAGACAGAGACAAAGGCACATATTGATCATCAATCTTATTTTCTTCATTCATTTAGAGGAACCTGACGATGAGGTTGAGGAAGAAGAGAATGAAGAATAGAGGATGGGGACTGAGTGAAGAGGGGAACGGCGGAGATGTGAAGGTGAGGGGAGTGGAAGCGCCGTGGGGCGGATTGAAAAGAAAGGAGAGGGCAACGAAAGGTGGAATGGGAGAGATGATGATCAAAATGGAATGGTAGTTGAATGGAAGGGGAATCGACAGGGAAGCGGAGTGGTAAGATTTGGAAACAACAATGGAAGTTGATGGGAAAGGAGGTGGAAGTGGGGGAGCTAAACTTTATCTTGCTTAGACACGTAAATATCTATTACTTACATACCTGCATATTTTACATAGATAGTAGTGCAGTTTAGAGAGCCTTTCAACACCAGCAATTTAAGTAAAATCGACCTCCGACAAATAAATGTTTCTTTAGGCCTATAAATATATATATATATATGAATGTATTGTTATATATACGCGTCTGCATACCAGTATACATTGCCCCGAGTAAGTTTCAAATATCTAACGACTTCTATTTTTAATACATTTAGTGCACCCACATATAACGTCAACTATACATTCGCAAGGATTCTTACAGTCTACCTATGGGTTGTTTTCTTTGTTGCTAAAAAGCGATGCATAATTCTGTCAATAGATTCAGGCTCATGATACGATGGAGTCGCTGTATAAGGTGATCCCAATGGAACTCTGGCCAGATGAATACCTCCCTGATGACTACAAAGGACCATCGGCTGGTTCCATCGCAAGCATCATGGGTCAGTATTTCGAAATTCTATGGAATTTCGCATACCCACTTAGGTCTTCTATTATAGGCAGCAAATCAAATCCAACAAAGGTGATTAACCCTGCTTAAATAATAAATTGACTAATAAAATGAATGAAATCTGTCTTGCTTAGCATTCATCATTGTGAGAATTCTGGCTCTTTTCGACATTAACTGTGACATCAGTTGCAACGTCGTCTTTAAGGTCAATCGTGGATGTGAAACTTCGCTTGAACAAATTGACTTTTACTGGCGAAATACAAAACAGATGCTTAAGAGTTGAAGTTAGGAAATGCACCTTTTCGTGATGACCAACTCCGGAAGTTGTGTCTAATGCGCTAATGACGATTCAGTTCCTCTTTATAGTCATTATAATAATAATGAGAATAATAAATATAATAGTGTTTGTTATTATTATTATTACTATTATTATAATATAATAATAATATTATTATTAATTTTGTTAATGATAATAATAATAATAAAAATAATAATAATAATAATCCCAGAATAATAAGTTTCTTCTTTCTTGATTCAAATAACTGACAAGTTAGCAGGATAATAACAATAATGATAATTAGTTTTCATCCAGCGCTTCAACGCAGTTGCCTTCAGAGGCTCTTTTGTGCAGCTGTAGTTTAACCAAACAATAGTAATAATAATAATGATATAATTATTTTTATAATGATTAAATTGTTAGTTGCGATAGCTATATAATCTAGCCAGTAGCAACAATATCTGGGACAACAACGACAATAACGAAATAATGATAATAATAATTTTATTAATGACATTAATGGAAATCTTTCAGCTGAAGTGAAGAAGCAAGCTATGGATCCAAAAGTGAGGGCTAAGATCTTGGCCTACACGAGCGATAAGTACAAGATAGACGAATCGAAGAGACCAGCTGATTCCAAAACGAACGAGTCTTTCCGAAAGTTAAACATCGATTAGACAGACAATGACAAACAGCCATCTTCGGCCAACGACCTGACGATATTGCCATTGGAAGGCTATTCGCTTTCCTTCTATGTATTTGATCGGCTTTACAATTCTTCAGGCCCAAGAATAGTGCAAGGCATTCCTAACATAATACCATGTTAGCCTCGCCCTTGTTAGCCACAATGCTTGACCTTCCGGATCTTAACCGGGCGCAAAAGCTGACCAACAATCCGGATTTTGTAGAATTCAGTTTTGTAAGCGAACACGCAGTTTTCAACGACGCCGTTTGCGTTGTGTCCACTCACATGTGTACATAAGTATGTAGGCCTACTTTTATCACAATAATTCGGGCTTGTTAAGAAGTGTTTGTGGAAGTGGCATCTGAAGAGGTCTCATTGCAATTGACTTGATTCAGTTTTCCTCTTGACTATGAGAGATTGTCTTTACGAACTTTCATCTGTTCTAATTCCAATGTTAACAATGCCAATCAGGGTATTGCTTGATCGACTAAATACTGTATAACGTCGTATTCTATTTTCGTTTTTTCATTCAAATGGAAAGAAACCGACATGAGGCTAGTTCTTGGAATGTAATTATGTTTGCTCATATAAATTTATATGTTATTTTTCGAATGGCGAGGTAATTCCAACCTTTATAAGTACACGACAGCCGGCAGGCCCGTACCGAGCTATAATTGCGCCCTGTTCCTAGCATCAATCTGGCGCCCCCACATTTTGAAAATAGTTCATTTTATGATATAATAAGTTATTCCATCCTGAAATTTGCGCCCTTTCCACATTTTCGCCCTGGGCCACGACCCTGTGGCCCCCCTCTCGGTATGGCTCTGTGAGCAGGCTTCCAACTACATATTAAAGATGTGTTTGGTCATGATGAGATTATTCGTCTGCCTGATAATAATATTGTCACGTCCGGTTTCAGCAAAAAAGTCTACTTACATGGAATTCCTTGAGGCTACCAATAAGATACACCGATGCCCTTGAGAAATTATTGACTTCTCCAAAAGCTCTAGACACTTCCGATGTTACTGACATCTCACTTCAGTTGAAGGCTGTGATACCCTCAGAGAATCTTCTCGCTTTGCCCCTAAATCTCTTCAGCCAAAATTGCTTTAGCGCAAATAGATAGAACTTTCTCATGTTCTTGACTTCTCAATAGCAAGTCTCTGGAATCCTGACGTGTAGCGCACTTTCTGAAACTAACGACCAAGCACCAGTTGATGATACTGAGCAAAATTAATGTCCAGTGAAGGCTCTGCCCAAGGTTTATATACCCCGTGCTCTCGAGCCTGTACGTGTACACTTTGTGTTATTAGGCTATCGCTCCAAGTACCAATCGGGAACCGTCGCATGCTATAAACTGATGTATTCGCTACGTTTGACTAATGAAACCAAGACATATCGAAATATGATTACGATGTTTGATTCTTCTGATATCTTATACAGGCCTATGGATAATTTGGATATACCACCAAGCTATGGCCCCATTTACGAAGCCCAATTGCAGTCCAAGATGTGTGGTGCATATTGGAGTCGTTTATTTACTTGTCATTCAGTCTTAGTCAGTCACCCACACTTTCTTTCCCTCAGAGACCTTCGCTCTCAATACCAAAACCAAACCGCAATCAGGTCAATACCCAGAAGATCAAGACAGAGAGGCAGTCTGTGGTGGTAGGCAATTTGAAATCACATTTTGATAACACGAAGGTCTCATATGGATAGCGTATGGCTTACATGTGGATCACATAGGGACTACATGGATCGCTGAAACTAAGAAATTGTGTAGTACGTAGTTAGGTAAGTCATTATGCTAAACAGGAATCTTGAATTGGAACCTACCAGGCATAACATATAGGCCTATCATTATGACATGGTCTGTGTTTGGTCTCAGAAAGCGTCTGTCTTCCAGTCAATATTAGTTGTAATTTAACAGGTGGTTCCGTTTTGATATGTTCCCAGATTTCTACGAATAATTATCTAGAATCAGGCAGATCGATGACACCATGCAATCATTACTCTTCCATAAGCCCTAGGAAGCTGAACTTTGCTCTCGAATTACCATCCGATAATCTACAGTGGGTCGTTTTTCAATCGTAGTGACTGTAAACGTATAATCTTGAAGCATTACTGATAAGCTGAGCTCATGTCGTCAGCTTTTTTGCGGTCGCCTACGTCTATTCCCGAGGAAACTGTTTATGGTGACTACGTTTTATGGCTAACTTTCTTCTGCTCCATAGCTAACCTAGTTGCATGTTTGTCCTACTTACCTATTGCATCATGTCCAATGCGGGTTGCGTTCAGCGGAGCTATATACATAAACATACATAGATATAATTATTTATATTGGCACAAAAGCGCATAGGCCTAATAATTACGAGGATATGTATACGCATACCGTTTATAGTTATATCGTTGGCAATGCTGTAGGGAGGGCATAGGAGAGGGGAGGGTTTTCGGGCATCGGAGTAAGATAAAAGGTTGAGTTGAAATTGGATTACGCTTGAAAAGAGACGCAGAGGAAGCAGAGGAAACGTGAATGAATGTAAGATCTAGATAACAATTCCTCTTGAAGTGACCAGTGAATGAATGTCTAATTGCGCCCCTGTTTGGACTTTGACAGTGCCAGTCCCAATCCTGGAGAAAGGCGACACCAAATCATCTTCGATATGGAATGGTGTCGTTAAAAAATCAACAACAGCTATTTAATCACACATTAGAACAACGAAGAAGTTGATGCAATTGCAATGGACATAGAACTAAATTTATTTCGATTAGAATGGTTTATACACCAGTTCTTAGGTATAAAATGGAAGTGGCGAGGTTTCCTGAAACAGTTTAGAGTGAGACTACACTAGGCCACAGACAATTATAGTTGTTTAAAATACTGACAGAAACACCAGCAGGCCATATATTTCAGAGTGCGCACCAGTGGAATGATTCGACTAGGGTGTGTCCCATTCGATACTGTTGTGGTTGCTCGCCCCAGATGCTATACCTGATTGCTGTAATGAGATCCACAAGCTCCTTCATCGTTAGTCTATCGCTGTTATCCACTCCGGTAGCACAGATTCAAATCCAGATCATTCATGCAACAAGGCCACAGATAATACAGTGCTGTACTCCCTACCTCTTTATTATCTTCTGTGACGGGGTGATCAGGATTGGTCAGAATTAATAGACAGCCAGTCCGTATTAACTGAATGCAACTGCACACTTGTAAGCTACTATGAATGCATAATAATATTGTAACTTGATGTTTTTTGTGTTCGTGTAGGCCTATTCAATAGTTTATTATTTATTACTAAATATTTGGAACGTGTCACAGACTGTCTGTAATCAATATAATTGCATTGAACAAATTTCATAAGGGTTTTGAGCGTCCGTACTCAACATGTGACAACTTGACAAGATATACATGTACTACGTTGTAAGAAGCATGTATATATATAATGATCTGTATATTGGTGAGAGCCAACAATGGATCCGGAAGACGCCGATTACAAATGTTCTCTGACGGAGCATAGTCTACAGAAGGCTATGAAGGAGCTGAACGAGGATCCAAAACAGAGACTTGGTGCCGTTCAAACTCTGAGGAAATGGATCAGAGAACAGCCACACTACACCTGCAGAACCGGTCAGAAACCAAACAACCGTTCATCTATTAGCACATATATTCTATCTATGCAGAACCAGTCAGAAAAAAACCACGTCAACTAGTAAACTACTTTTCATTTAAATTCAAACATTTTGTGGCATTTCTTCGCAAAGACTCAGTTGCCTGGTTAATTTATCGTAGGCCTAAATCGTTATCGGCCATTACAAATTGAAAGGCACTAATTAATGACAAAACCCGAGTGATTTTCAGCTAATGCCGGGAGACAAGGGCGCATATGTTGCAGTTTGTAAGAGAAATGGCAAATCGTCTGTTTGGACAGATCTTGGTAAGATTTTTTGAAGATGCATAACGGTAGTTTTTAAGGTCGAGAAGTGATATGTGGCTCATGATAGTTTAACCATGCGCTACATTATAAAATGGTCAATAACTGCATGGTGTTGAGATATAAAATGTATATTGAGGAACGTTATGTTAATTTGCAGATACTAAATTTCTCTTGGCCGTTTTACGTCGAGCTAAATTTAGTCAGCTGGTCTCCAGGCAGTTGATTGACAACATCATGACCGCTCGAACCACCTGTCCGGAATACATGGCCAACCTCGACCTTCGTGATCCAAGCATGATGGCATTTTTGGAGACAGGGTAACAATTGCTTAAATTGCATACATTAGTGTTTGATTAGTGTTCAACTTTTACCAGGCAACATTTCATTCAATTGCTTCAGTTCAAAAGGCATGCACATGACAATTTAATATCATACAACGCATTCCTTACAGCAGGTGCCATTCAATCCACTATATCGCATTTCCGCTCAAGTACCACCGACCAATCTGAGGTAACAGGTTTCGCTCGTAGCTATCAGACCTCAAACCTACAAAACCTTCGTAAGCTGTCCACACTAGGACTCCTTAATCCGAGAATCAGGGCATTGGTAATAAGCGTTAATTAAAGAGTTGCTCTTTTTTCCTTATTTGGCGCTCTCGTCTCTAGGCATAACAAGTGACCCGCGTTTGCTAGTTGTTCGAAAGCCTTTCTGACGTCACTTCCTATTCTAACTGCGGGCGACCCCTGAACGGTGAAACCATCCATTCCTGCTTCTACGTTCACTATCAATTCTAAACTTGCTGTAAGCAGTCAAATGTAATTGGGCATCTCTTGGTTAGACTGAGATTGCGAGCCAGCCTGAATGTCCTGGTGACTCAATGTAAGCCTACGTACGGATAAAAGCTCTGATCTTGTGGCGGCGTTATTCAAATAACTGATTATAAATGCAGATCATCTTCGATTATGACACAACGTCTTTAAACTGAAACTATCAGGGTTGACCGTCGAACAACTTGACTAGTTTCACGTCTGATTCAATCACGTACCATTATGCTTAAGCCTAACAATTTCTGCCTATATCGTCGCTGTTATGGATCATTAGTTAACGGAAAGCGCACGACAGGAAGCTCTAAAAATACATGTAGGTATAGGCATATTATGGATGGATGTCCGTTCAGAACCTGAAACAATGCGAACTTAAGACATTTTGAGTAATTCGCCGTGTGTTGAACATTAAATTACCGTCTAAGTAAATTTTCTATTACTTTTTATTCCTAAGGTGTCAAGTTTTCTTCCAAAAGCGGACAAAGTGGGTCGAAGAATACTTCTTATACGACCAGGTACAGTTTACCAACGTCCTGACGATGCTGATGATGCTGAATCTCCTCGTTTATGGTTAATCATATGCATTGGAGTTCTCAGAGATAGACAGACATTTAATCAATCAATACTTAGAGATTCGTCATTTATGTGCTAAAAATGTATGCTCCATCCGTCAAAAATAACCTGATGCTCAAATAATGCATGAACTATCGAACCTCATTGAATTCCTGTTTTTCCTATTGTTTGGCGTTTTAAAGGCGTGAAAAACCTGAAAGACCCAAGATTCAGTCCTGTCAATGAAGTGCGATTTGGTCTCGCAATGGGTGAGATGCTAAGAGATGTGGACGAGAACGCTTTGGTGAACGGCACTCGTCTCGTCTTCGACGGAACTGGAATGGGAATGAAACACGTTACGCAGGCAACGATGGACCACAACAAGAAGATGTCGAAAATCTATCAGGTAGGAACATTCGCCAAAATCACTGAACAGTATGAAAGCATATAATTGGTCGGTTAGTTGGTGTTTAGCAACAAAATAGCAAATACGATTAACGTCGACCTCCTTCTTTCTCCATGTTTGGGACTGGCACAACCAGAGTACGGGCAGTGAATGAGGCTTCAAGGAGCTAACAAACAAGTACACAAAAGAGCATTTGCTATTAAGCAAATCGCGAAAGGCATGTTCAGAAGTTCAAACGGTTGAAAGGTTCTCTCAGTCTCTATTTCCCTTTGTCTCACTTTCCGTCTTTTCTATAAATCCACATGACATATATATATATATAAAGATATGTATAATATATAATATATATATGTATAATATTATATCTCGTCTCTTTCTCAATATCACCCAAGCCATATGAATGAACAGCGACGGCTCTGAGCAATATTTCCTGAAGGCCAGCAGACACTTTGAATGGAAACCAGAACCCGTGTCCTTCGCACTACATTGGTGTTTGTTGGTAAAATTAATGAGAAGTTGCCATCCACAAACTGGACTTCCGAATAGGATCACATTAAGCGCAACGCATACTATTCCACTGTGCATACGACATGGATTTCCATTGTAGGCTGTAACGTAATCTGTAATCTCCCTGGTTTGGTTGATTGTCTCTTCCACGTGTGGTCTTTGTAGGACTGCAATCCAGAGCGAGTCAAAGCATTCATCTTCTACAATGCTGGAACGTTCTTCGAAGCCATGTTCTCAACCATGAAACTACTTTCCAAGAAGAAGAACCAAGAAAGAGTTCGTGTTCAACAAATACAACATCCTCTTGATTACTCGGTAACCCATAATATATTATATTCATACATGAATGCCTTATTACATAGACTACAGGTATACGTAACTCAGTAGCAAATATTGTAAGCCGCTGCTACAATACACGACCAGATCATGCTCAACAAACCATTGCAATGTGAAACACGATGTAATATTTTATTATACGATGCATTAATTTTGGGCTCATTCACAATTATCGGTTATACCAATCCATCTTGTCAAAAAGTGCATCTGACAAAAATTTTACGAGTCTAAGTCGACTTGTTGGCTTACAATTGTGTATTTGTATCTAACACGTTCTTACAAAACATCTATACTTATCGGTAGTATGCCTATTATTATTGGAAAGCCCGTTATGAAGATTGTTTGACTTGTGGCATTAATAAGACATCATACAGCTGCTTGAAAATAATCAGAATGGAGATTTCATGTTGAAGCCGTTTGGCTTGAAAACCACTGCATGAAATGATGATCCTGTTAACCCATACGTCGCTTGGCTAGTACGTGTTGGGCCAACCAAACAGCCTGCGATGTGCCTGTTGGCGGTCGCAGACGACAACCACCTGTAACTTCAGTAAGTCAGTTGTCCATCAGATTCCTCCATTCGGTAAACTCGTGTTTTCTACTTCCTTTCTCGTCTGTTATTAGATTCAAGTACACGATACGATGGAGTCGCTGTATAAGGTGATCCCAATGGAGCTATGGCCGAATGAATACCTGCCTGACGACTATAAAGGACCTTCTTATCAAAAATGACATCACGTCACAAGTTCCTAGCCCCCCAAATCAAACCAGATGTCCAGAATGTAATGCAAATTTTTTTCTAATTGTCAATTTTTTTATTATAGCAATAAAATATTTGAAATTATAATAGTAGAACGAAGAAAAATGGAGAGGAGAAATAAGTACCCTTTAATGATCACTATCCTATGCATTCCTCAAGATGAAAGACTATCACAGTCATAATTAGTGTTGTTTAATTGTGGTAACAACTACAGCTAATTAAATGGAACTTGTTTAAATGAGCGTAAGTTTTTAATAAAATTACGCATTTTGATGTGATGATGTGACGTCACATTTCGTTGACCCCTCTCCTCCTTATCACACATCGTCACAAATTTGTGACCCTTCCCCATAGGCGCATGACGTCACCTATGGACGGCCCCTAGTGTCAAAAAGTTAAGAGACTAAAGATTGCAAAGGCAGAGCACCAACATGTTAAGTCGACAACAAATGGTTCGTGCACGGTGGTCCACTTTGTTCGTCAAAATAGAAGTTGGATTAGTGATATTAATGATGCTGGAATAGAAATTGGATGGGTGAACGAAATTCTGCCAAAATAGATGCTATTTAGATGAACATAATGCCTACAGAAATAAAAGTTGGATCATTGAAAAGAATATTTGCCTAAATAGAAGTTGAATTCACAAAAATGGTTCTTGCTGAACCAGAAGCTGGATTTACAGACGTTATTATTATCAATCCAACTCCTATTCAACCAAATACAATGGGCGAAAATTAGAATTTGTTAACATTCGTTAGGCTTTTTGTCCATCAACTACTATTTAGTCGTCAATTATTTGTTGTAATTTAAAGCGTAGGCCTACAGAGAGTTGCCATCCTTTGTGAAATTGTCGACAAGGGGCCAGTGGCGCCGGCATCGTTTTGAAAGTTGTAAAATAAAGTTTGTAAACGCTTGAAGCGAGAAAATTTTCCCTCCTCTTTTTTCTGTTGATAATAACGTACGCATATAGAGGAATCGCACTGTTGTATGGACGCTCATGGACGGCGTCCAGGTTCTGCTGGCCAAATAAGTGCCTGGACGCCGTCCATGACCGTCCAGGCACACTTTAAGCCCTGGTCAAGACTTAACTCATCTAATCTAACCAACGCCGCTGGTTAGCGAATGAGGGGAATAATCAACCATGTGATGGATGCATCCGGAATTGATCTCGCTTCTCAACCATATGCTCTTCATGTCCGTGTGTCATCCATCGCTGTACGCCCCAGGTTGTACACTGCATAGTCAAAAACTAATGCTCGCGAATAAGCTGGTGCTCTGTTCAGGCATCAATGATGCACTAAATGGCATTGCGTCAAGTATCTAGATACGTGTTGTCTATATTTTGATCCGAGGTAAGGCTTATGACTGGAACTACTGCCTGGAGACAATAACAATAGATGCTCTTTGCAAAGAGCATCTATTGTTATTGTCCGTGCCTTTGTAAAGACGTGACTATGGAACAAACGATCAACAATTGATGACGACAAGCGGAATGTGCAGGAAAGACTTGCCCAAGGATTGAAGGATGACACTCAGTAATCGATTCAGAGCTGGATCGAACACACACATTCCGCGTTAGGAAGCAACGCGTTACGATTAGTAATGCACAAGACGTAAACCGATGGTGACCAATGCCAGGCCGTCGACAGTTCAATAACAGGTGAATAAAAAATTTGTACCAGTTCAGGTCAATTACAGGTCAGTAAGAGGTCAATGACTGCAAAAATATCAGGTCAATTACAGGTAAATAACACGTTAATTCGTGGTAAGTAACAGGTAAACCATAGGTCAATAGCAGAAACAACAGGTCAATACCATGGAAATTGGAGTTCAATAACAGGTCAATCAAAGAAAAATAATAGGTCAATGACAGGTCGATAAGAGGTCAATGACAGGCCAATAATAAAAGATCAGTCGGCTAAGAGCGGATAGGTTGCCCTTGGATAATAAATAAGCCGTCTGTAAAAGGTAACATTATCATCATCATCATCAATTTTAATTCAACGGATACCAATTAACGTTGAAATGGCAAATATTGATCTATTACAGATGCGTCATGCTGCTAGACTACACAATTGATCCCCGTGGTCTTTGCTGACATCACCTGCAACGGCTGCCTAAGCCGTTGTCAGCAAAGACCACTAGGCCTATGCGGGTTGACAGATAATGTGGCCCAGGCCGTTTTATAGGCAGGCCTTCTTCTCCATTGATGTCAAAGCAATAGGCCTGACAACAATGTCCCAGTAGATGAACCACCACGATAGCTCGTCCTTAATCAGGCGCTGAGCCGAGATCGGGCAAAGTTTACCAAACGCCCAACTGCACTCGTTTAAAAATCGACCTTCCCGTTGTCAGAAAATACAGAGCAGGCGTAAATTCAACCGAAAACTTTAATAAAAACGAGTTGCGAAGAGAGCAATTTTCAAAAGTAGGTCGGTATTTTTGGTTCGTTGAGGTTCAGGTAAACATGATTTGTTGATGAAATGATCTGGTTATTGATTTGAAATAAGATTGCACAGTCCTTTAACAGATGGATGAAGGTTCTGGAAGAGTTATCTGAAAGCTGTGTGTATTCTTACGCACTATGGGCCTAATTTTTGTGCATGCTAGCAATTAACTGCAATATTAAGCAGTAAATTGGCACTGACGTTACACTAGACTATATATTGTAATCACCGCCTGATTTGCATTCTGTAACACAATTGCAGCTGAAAAAAAATCAGATTTTTATCATAAATCCAATTGTTTTATTAGTGGTGATCACATAACAAACCTTGGAAAAGCTAGTGGTAAAGACGTACGTGGAATAAGATATGCACATAACGGTATTGTGGCCACAGTTTTAGCAGACAGATAGACAGATAGACAGACAGAAAGACATGTATACAACTGGATGGCATAAGCATAATATCAAGAATAGCGTGTTTCCTACCAACAAAATAATGTACTTTTCAATTTGTATTATACAATGATCCACCCGTACCTCTCGTATTGCAACGTTGTGTTGGCATCTAATTATAAAAATACTAGATTACTGACATTATACAGACATTGCAAAAATGAGCTGTTCGCGTAATAACAGGTTACTATGATTCTGAACGGAAATTTTCTAGCCTCTCTATCACCATTCACGTATTAACTGTATCTCAAATAAATTCCCTACAGACTAATGAGTTCATGCATGAATACACTAATAACCTGCTTCCATCGTGTTTTGATAACTACTTCATACAAACATCATCTATAAATCCATACCAGATTCGCTGCATTGACTCTTACAGACCAGCCTTTTGTAGAACAAACACTATATATAGGAAATTTGCTATAAGATATTCTGGTCCTCTAATTTAGAACATGACTCCAGTCGACATTCGCTTAGCTCGAACTACTGAAATATTCAGTAAGAAATAACTACTAAAATATTCAGTAAGAAATACAATGGTTACTTATTTAATGTTGCCACTGCTTAGATTTGAGGTGCCGGTCTTTTCTACAGTTAACTAGTTAAGTTATAAGTTACCTTCGTACTATAAATAAAATTCCTTCCTGATGCTTATATTTAATGTGAGAAACGTTGGGTCCCGTTAGCTGGACTTGGGTTTTCTTTTTTCTCCCTGCTGGTCTTCGGCTGCTTTTTTCTGTTTCATATACTTGTTATTGCTTAATTTTGTCATATTTATCTTCGGTTGAGGAATGCAATAAAAATGGTTGGTTGTGGTTATGGTTATGGTCCTACGATAGCAGAATATAAATGCCCCAGATCTGTCTGTATGAATGGCTGTTTGCTTGTCTGTCTATCTGTGCCTCTGCCTCTCTTTATCTCCAAATGTGTCTCTTAACTCGTTTCCGCTGCAAATTAAACATCTCAGATTCGAGAAGGTACTCTCGAATGACCTTAGATCTGACTTGGGGTAATTATTGCCCAAACTGCGCGAAAGGCTAAGATACAAAGACCTCCGGTATGTTTGCACAATGAGTAGGCTAACTGAGCCATGAGGACTTGCTCAAATGCCCCACACAATGATCGTATTGGATGCGCACACACAACTCGCCAACTGCCTGTATTCAGGCAGTGTGCCAGTCCCAAGCCCTGGCAAAAGAGGAGAACGTCGACAATCATCTTTCATTCTTTGCTACATAGTAACTAAATAAGCCACTAATCCCAACACTGCTTTATAAGATCATTGACTCTGATTCAAGCAGGCTAAAAGTTAGAGCAGTGGTAGGTTTTTCTATCAGTAATGGTTCTATGACAAATCACCCCAGCGACAATCCTTGCAAGCTCTTGCTTCCATGAGCAATTGTATAAATAAACCAAGGAACAACTAATAATGTTTCTGCAGTTGTGCTCCCCTCTGTAATTGAAATCAGTCAGTAATGACTCTCGCTATCATAATTTTATCGCATTACATGAAACCAACCGCAAACATTCTTAATTAACAATAATATTGAAATTATAGTTTGTCCCGTACACCTAATTGTCCGAAAGCAACCAGCACACAATATGTAGCTGATGTTCCCAAGTAGTCCTCGTCATGACTTAAATCAACGTTGGAATCTTGTATTGTGAAATTAAAGCACAGTTGCATTTCTGTCCCAAGGGTTTTGGTGATGGATCCGGAAGACGCAGGATATAAATGTACGTTGTCAGCCTATAGCCTGGAGAAGGCGAAGAAGGAGTTGAATGAGGACCCAAAGCAACGAATGGGTCAAGTTCAGGTTCTTCGCAAATGGATCAAAGAGCAACCTCATTTCACTTCTAGAACAGGTAGGCCTTGGTCTACATAAAAATAGGTCAAAAGGATCAATGAACAGTTTAATCTCAAAACTTGGACAAATAGGTCAACGTTAAACTAGGTCACATCGATTTCAAATGTAATTTTCGTAATTGCACGTGACAGAACATGTGGCATCTCAACACAGCTATAACATGTTCCCCATAGCAGAACAGACGAAATGTTTCTTTGTTTCAATTAAATGCATTTCCCTTTGTAACTCCTTGTTACAAGCAAAAGTATTTGCCACGAGTAAAATTGCATCCATCATTTTGTAAATTTCTTGTTACAGACAGGCAAACAGTGTTCTCTTAACAAATAAAAGCATTAAAGCATTCCATTCGTAAATTAATTGGTACGAGTGAAAATATTTCCATTTGCAAATTTGTTGTACCACACTCAGCTGGGAACAATAGCCTACCACACAGTAAATGTAATTTGCTTCCTATCAACATGTTGGCTGATTAGGCCAACAAGCCTTTGAATGATCGAGGTTATCGATTGATTGATGATTATATAGCAACAACTCCCGAATAAGTCCATCTTATCATCATATACTGTCATAACTTGACCACTGGAGGATTGCTTCTGATTAAGGTCTTTCACTTTGACCATCTATCTATGACTGCCCTATTGAAACCATGCAACAAGACTGCGAAGTTAATTGTTGTTTCACAGACACCTTGTTTCTGCTGGCGATGCTTCGAAGAGCCAAGTTCAGTCAGCTAGAAGCGAGGAGGCTGATCGAGAACATTCTCACGGCGAAGACTCTCTTCCCTGAGTATATGTCGAATATTGACCTTCAAGACCCAGGCGTCCTTGCTTTCGTCGAGAAAGGGTCAGCAATATGTACATGTATACCCCTAAAGACTTGCCTGACTGTCATCCATAATATTAGCCTAGCCCTAGAGAATGGCCAAGATGCCAGGCTATATCTGGTCTAATCTAGATTCTAGACTCATCGATAGAGAATATCTGGTCTAATCTAGATTCTAGACTCATCGATAGAGAATACACGCTGATTTAATCGTTGGTTGAGTCGGAACAAAATTGAACAGAATGACTCGAGAAGGGAATGAGAAAAAAGTATGCCGGGAACGTCTTACACAAAGACTTACATGTCGCTGTTTGGTAGAAGCCATACGACGGTGCCTTAGTAAGTAACATAACATAATTCTATTCATTTTGGTAGGCAGAACCAGTCAGATCCGATCCTGGTAATCGAACTACCTTCAACAGCCCCTATGACTCGACAAAGCGCAGGTTAATGAGCCCCAAATCGGAAGCCAGCCCAAGCAAGATCTTAGAATATTCTAATGGCGACTTCATGAACTATAGACGACATTCTACTATCATCACTTTTGCAGCATGTTTCTTCATTTCCCACGTTTACTTATGGTTTCTTCTCTGGGTTCTTCTTCTTCTTATCGACTTAGTTTTCATTCTTATAATTCTATAATCTTTTTTTCTTCTCTTTCTGTCATATTTTTCTTACCTTTAACCCTTTCTTATTTCTTTCGTCAGTTTTGTTTCTTCTTCTTCTTCATCTTCTTCTTCTTCATCATCATCTGCTTCTTCATCATCACCTTCTTCATCATCATCTTCTTCTTGTTCATCATCTTCTTCTTCACCATCATCTTCTTCATCATCATCTTCTTCTTCATCATCTTCCTCTTCTTTTCTGCTTCATTTCAGTCAATTCATTTCTCCTTCCTATTTTTCCTCTATTGCTTGTCATTTCACTTTGGTTTTTTTCTTTGGGCAGTTTATTCATGATTTCATTTCTATATCTATACTTCCAGAATCATCGTTTATCTGCCAAAGACTGACAAAGAAGGACGGAGAATGGCCATTCTTCGCATAGGTATGATCCTCGATTTTCTCTAATTTTCCTTAGTAACAAAACGATCAATTATCTTTCTTCATAGTCCAAGCATCATCTGCACCACCACAACCACCACGTTGATCATCATCCTCATCATAGTCATTATTCAACTGTTTCGCGTCGAAGTTTAGGGATGGTTGTAGTCGCAATCATAGTACAAGATCATTTATATGCGTGTATGTATGTATGTATGTATGTATGTATGTATGTATGTATGTATGTATGTATGTATGTATGTATGTATGTATGCATGCATGTATGTATGCATGTATGTATGCATGTATGTATGTATGTATGTATGTATGTATGTATGTATGTATGTATGTATGTATGTTTGTATGCATGTATGTATGTATGTATGTATGTATGTTGCATGTATGCATGTATGTATGCGTTCGTACATGCATGTATACGTGTGTGCACTGTGCATGTATGCTTACCTCACCTTGTCACCTTGTGCTGTTATTTCTTGGAAATCTAGCGACCGCCATGATCAATCCTCTCCATTTTTTCTTTCCGAAGTTGCATCTCTTAATTCCTCCAGGCTCATTTCAGTTTTTTCATGTATCACATCCATCCACTTTTTCCTTGGGCGCCCTCTTTTCTTCCTTCCTCCTTCACATGTCAGCATCATTTCTTTTTCCATTCCATTTGATCGCATAACATGTCCGAAAAACCCCAGCTTCCTTCTCCACGCTGTTTGTTGTAACGTCTCATCATTCTCGACTCCAATCTCCTGCGTACTTCTTCATTTGTCTTCTTCTCCGTCCATGATATTCTCTGCATCTTTCTCCATATCCACATTTCGCATGCGTCGATCTTCTTCTCCATGTTCTTTGTCATTGTCCACGTCTCACAACCATATAGTACTGTAGGAAAGATCATTGCTCTCACTAATCTATTTTGTGTCTATGGTCACATGTTTGTCTTTCAATATCTTCTCCAGTCCGTTCATTGCAGTTTTCCCTATCGCCGCCCTTCTCTTTATTTCCGAGTCACATTTTCCCTCTTTTTCTATCAACGATCCCAGGAACGTGAAGCTTTTTCCTCTCCGTCTATCTCGAAACTGTCCCAATCAGCTGTTGTCATTATCTTTGTTTTCTTTAAGTTGAAGTATAGGCCTGCCTTCTCACTTGCTCTCTTCAGTCTTCTTAGCAGATTTTCCAGATCTGCTTTCTTCCCTGCCAGTAGTGTTGTGTCATCTGCATATCTTAGATTATTCAATGTCCTTCCTGCTATCTTTACTGTTTCAGTTGCCTCCTCCATTTCTGCCCTCCTCATTATCCTTTATGCATACAGGTTGAAAAGAAATGGGAACAGAATGCACCCTTGCCTCACCCCTTTCTTGATTTTAAATTTGTCTGTATCTCCAAATTCTGTTCTTATCACCGCCTCCTGGTCTTTGTACAATCCATTTAGTAGTTGTATCAAGTGTTTTGGTATTCCCATTTCTATTAGAGTTTTCCACATCCGTTCGTGGTTAATGCAGACAAATGCCTTGCTATAATCGATGAAAAATATGTGTATTTTTTGTCCATATTTCCTTTGACTTTCCATTATCCACCTCATGTTGGCAATATGCTCACCTAGATCACTGAAATCGGTAACTCAAAACCTTTTCAGGACAAGGCTTCTTTATTCAAAATCATTCAGTCAGCGGCGAAAGGTCTTAAGTTTAGTAATTTTTCTTCCAGTTGATTCTTCATTTTTATTGCAGGTATACCGTTTTTTTAATGAAACTGCATTGCTGTGACTATGGCTAAATTCTAAATTTCAAGATTTAAAACAACAGATAAAGAGTTAAGCATGCAATTATAATTAGTAGGCCTAGTTAATTTTACAGATATTGTCAGAATATGATATCTAAATATTGCGCAGACGCGGCTACTATTACAGTTTCCCGGCATCACTGGTGCTGTTATCTACGGAATGTAACGCAATGTAAATGTCTTTTCCTGCTGGATGAAGGTCTCATGGACCCGGATGATCCACTGTTAACTCCAGTCAACCAGATCAAGTGCAGCATGGGAATGGGTGAGATGCTGCGGCTGACAGACGAGGACACCTGTGTCAACGGATGGCAGTTTGTCTTGGATTGCACAGGAGTCGGTCCCAGACACCTGACGCGGATGCCCATGGAATTTCACCGGAAAATTGCAAAGATATTCCAGGTATATATATAAAAATTTTAAACCGTTTGAAGTTGTCCCCGTAGGGAATCGGTAGGGAATTACCGACTAACTTAGTGAGTTAGAGACTGGTTTAACGACTGAGTTGACCAAGTACTTTCAACGCGACGTGTTTGCCAGTGAAAAAAACGGAATTTTCGTTAAAACGATTGCAACCTCTCAGATAAGTTAAGTATTTACTGTGTAGCAAGCAGAAAAACTTTTGATCAGCCATCGACTGTTTGACTGTCAAAATCAGGCAAAGGCTTGTTGGCTCATACTATTACAAGCGTCTCATAACACAGTTATTTATTGCTCCCCAAAACAGAACCACAACAACACAGTACCAGATTTCAAAGACTCATAGCAAAATGTTCTGAGGTGGGAGTGACTAAAATGGAAACTGAAATGGTAACATAATAAAGTATTGTCTACTGTAAGTAAGTTTCTAAGTAAACAATGAGACGATAGGAAGTAGCTTTGGCCTGTTTGACCTTCAGAGGTCTTTAAATAGGTAAAAATGAGAAATGCTATGAACATCGGTCAAATAGTGAGACCACTACTGTTATCTTAGTAGCGAGTATTTTCGGATATTTGCGTGAGCAAAGATCTGTCAGTAATTGGAGGTTCAAGGTCGAATGGCCGATCTGGTATTAAAATAATCATCAAAGGTGAGAGATAATAATGCATGCTTGCCTCGAAACATGAATTCACCAGTTATTTGCAATATTTGAATCTGATCTACATACTTACATACCTATGCATATATGAAATACACGCATACACATATGCATACACGTTTATACATATGCATTCGTACATGCATTCATACGTAGCCTGTGTGCATGCATACATACATAAATGCACGTCTGGATCCAACACGAAATCAACGCTATTAATTTCCTAGGACTCGAACCCTGAGCGCGTAAAGGGGTTTCACTACTACAATGTTGGAACGATCATGGAGGTATTGATGTCAATGGTGAAGCAATTCATGAAGAAGAAACACCAGGATAGGGTAAGCATATGATCCTACCATGTACACGAATACATAGGGCCTACATACCATCGGTAAGCATTACGATCTTTTCATATGTATACATACATATCATCGGTAGTCATATGATCTTACCATATATGTATACATGCATAGGCTACATACCATCTGTAAGCATGTGATCATACCATCGGAGTTTATCATTATGTATCGACCCAATTTTTTTGCGCCATTCTATGTACCATTCTCTCCACCATTCTCTCCGCATTCCCTCCGCCATTCTCTCCGCCATTCTATTTACCATTCTCTCCGCCGTTCTATTTACCATTCTCTCCGCCGTTCTATTTACCATTCTCTCCGCCATTCTCTCCTCTATTCTCTCCCCCATTCCCTCCGCCATTCTCTCCGCCTTTCTATTTACCATTCTCTCCTCTATTCTCTCCACCATTCTCTCCGCCATTCTCTCCGCCACTCTATTTACCATTCTCTCCGCCATTCTATTTACCATTATCTCCGTCATTCTCTCCGTCATTCTCTCCGCCATTCTCTCCTCCATTCTCTCCTCCATTTTATTTGCCATTCTCTCCGCCATTCTCTCCGCCATTCTCTCCTCCATTCTCTCCTCCATTATATTTGCCATTCTCTCCGCCATTCTGTTTACCATTCTCTCTTCCATTCTCTCCGCCATTCTCTCCATCGTCCGATCAAGCAACAAGCAGTTAATGATTTACACTGTTGGTTACACTTTCAAAGGTTGATTCCTTTGCTATTATTCTTATTTTTGTGTTACTTTCTTCCTCTGTTGCCTTTATATTGCTTTCTTTCTGTTTCTTCCTTTCTTCCATTTTTAATTTCTCCTTTCTCTCTTTACCTCTTCGGCTCTTCCAATTCTTTATTTCAGGCCTCCTTTCCTTCCTTCCTGTTTCTTTCTTTCTTTATGTTCTCCTTTCCTTTCTTACTTACTGCCTTCCTTCCTTCCTTCCTTCAAGGTAAGAGTCACTCTCGTTGAGTTACCCTTCCAACGTAGATAAGGGCCAACGTTGTTAAGTTGCTTTCGATGCATGGGGTTTTAATTGTAATTGTTTCATTCGCTAAGCTGCAAGTACATGACACGATGGAATCGCTGTATAAGGCGATTCCAATGGAACTGTGGCCCGACGAATATCTACCCGATGACTATAAAGGACCTTCGGCTGGTTCCATTGCAAGCATTGCAGGTAAGCCAATCATTTAAACATATTTCAGGCTATCACACAATTTTTAAGTATATGCAGATTTATGACTGAATACAAAATTCTAGACAATATATTCAGATTAAGGATAATATACAAATTTATGGCTACGTATAGATCTAGGACTAAAATAAAGACTTACGACCACGCGATTATGTTTACTAAAACATATTTAGGATTTATAGGCCTAATTAAGAAAATATACAAATTTAGGAGAAACAAAGATTGAGAACTAAATACAGATAGAGGACAAGGTGAGAATTAGGACTAAAACAGATTTGTTATTAAATGCACATTTACGATAAAATTGTTACTAATGACTATACAAAGATTTCGACAAATTTTCAACTTAAGACCAACCCTTGCCTTGATATTAAGAAGGGGCTAAGTGTAATCCCTGATCCATTGACGGGCTGTCATCAGACTGCGTCGCTGTGTCGTACTGTTTTCTTGAGTTCTGGCAAGTTTAAGAGTAATGGTTGTTCAAATATCTAGGCTTCAATGGTTACTAGAGGTCGATCTCAGTCGATCTCAGAGGAAGCTAACCACCGTTATATCATGCACTAGGCCAACGTGATAACCACAGCAACACTGCATATGCAGAAATATGCATAGGTCTACTTACTATTTGACGTGCATGCGTGCATATTATTATGATCTAATATTCAGGCCACTGCAATTTAATCTTACCCTTAATCTATCTTACCTGAAATAATCATGCGAATCCCATAAAATCCCATAATTACAAAACAACCTTTTCCTGTGACATTACGACATAACTTTACAGATAGGATTTTAACAGCTGCTGCATCGTTCGTTTCTGTTGTTTTTCAGCTGAGCTTAAGAAACGAATGATGAATCCAGCTACGAGAGCCCGAGTTCTAGAAATAACAAGCGACAGATACAAGATCGACGAAAGCAAGAGACCAGCTGACCCAACACCAAACGAATCATTCAGAAAACTCAACCTAGACTAGTCACTTTGCCCTACGAGAAAATGTTCACGTCTCGTCCAATATATTCCTATATGGAACTCTCGCAGGGCCAATCCCCATCTTGGGCACACTGACATTCTGAACCATTAAAAGGACAAATGTGTTAAAATGAATATGTTTATGCATGTGTATCAATCAATCATTCAATCAATCAAAGAAACTTATTTGACTGATCAGCAGTAATTTATAAGAAATCCACAAAATAGTAAATAAGTCTAATTCAAGTTGAGAAATGAGAGGTGTCATGGACTGAGCTAGGAGGCTGAGATAAGCCCAGGAGACCCAATTCGGGGCCAAAGGTTCCGCAAGTTTGGGCTATATTATGAATGTTGTAGCAGCATTATTTCGACACTAGGTAAGCGTGGAACATAATGACGGAAAGAATTGCCTGGAGACTATTATACACGATCGAGGTAAGCGTGGAACATAATGACGGAAAGAATTGCCTGGAGACTATTATACACGATCGAGGTAAGCGTGGAACATAATGACGGAAAGAATTGCCTGGAGACTATTATACTGACGCATGGAACGTCAATAATATTGCAACCATTGCTGGCTAAGAAACAAAGGATCCTGAATCGACGGTGCAAGAGCAGATTGTGCTGAAGGATTTGCCGAAGTCCTGCGCACAGTAAGCAACTCAGAGCAGGATCGAACACGTACACTTTGCGTTCATTATTCATTAAGAGAATTTATGTAGGGGCCTACATAACGGCGTTGTAACGTAATGTAATGTAAACAAGCCGAGGTCTTGCGTTACGAGGCTAGCGCTCAAACGAAGCAGTTACACTGTAACGATTAGTAACTTTAATAGAGCAGGTGTCAAAGGCCCAAACCGTCAACCGATGGTGTGCCAATGCTAGGCCGTTGACAGGTCAATAATAAGGTCAATACCAGATTAGCGCAATACCAACTTAATGAAGGATCAATAATCCGGTCAATTACACGTCGATACCAGATCAGTGCCAGGTCAATAACGGGTCAATCATAGTTCAATAAGAAACAGGTCAACACATGACCAAATGCGAATACGAGGTCAATAAAAGAGTCAATAAAAGTAAATAGCAGGTCAAAACCTAACAAGTAAACAGATCAATGACAGGTCGTTTACAGGTCAATACCAGAAGATCAGTCGGTAAAGAGCGGAAGGACAGCCTGTGGTAGATAAGCCATCTGAAAAAGGCAACATCAATTCTTCATTATTATCCTCCTCATCAATTTTAATCAAACCGAAAATACCAAACAACGATGGCATTATGGTGCGTCATGTACGTTGTTAGACCATACAACTGACCCCCTTTGCCTTTGCAAACATCATCCGCGACGGCCTAGGCCCAGGTCTATGCGGGTTGTATGACATGTGTTCAGGCCAGGTAGTCTGATAGGCAGGCCAAGAAGGCCTGTCAAGCGTTTGAAGGTTTGATGTCAAAGCAATAGGCCTGTCAACAATGTCCCAGTAGCTGAAGAGCACAACAGCCCGCCTTTAATCATGCGCTGAGCAAAGTTAACCTCACGCCCAACTTCACTCGTGTAGACACCAGTCTTCATTAGGACCGTAAGCAAAGGACGGACGTAAAATCAACCGAAAAGGTTCAATAAAAAATAGTTGCAAAGATAATTTTTTGCTAATTTAGAAAGTAGATCGTTAGTTTGATTAAGTCGGCTGAATCGTTGACACTCAGGTAGGCCGAAACTTGATTTTGTTTACGAAAAGACCTGGTTATTGATTTGAAGTATAGCTGTCACAATCTTTCGAAAAATCTACGAAGATTCTGGAAGAATGAATTGAAAGCAATGTATTCGCACCCAACGTAATAATATTATTGTTGCTTACCAGCCATTCCAGCCATACAAGGTTTAACATTAGCTCTGAGTATTTCGATCACATTTTGTGTATGATTGCAATTTACTCCCATAATCTGCAGCGACAAAAGACAGGTTCCTAATATCCAGTTGCTTTATTAAAGGTAACCACATTACAAGTCTTAGGTAAAAGATTTGAATCAGACGTACCTGGAAAAAATTACATGGAACTGTATCATGTCCATAGTTTCTACAGACAGACACACACAGAGATCGACACACAGACAGACACACACAGACATCGACACACAGACAGACACACACAGGGATCGACACACAGGCAGACACACACAGGGATCGACACACAGACAGACACACACAGGGATCGACACACAGGCAGACACACACAGGGATCGACACACAGACAGACAACTCGATGTTCTTTACAGAAGCCGAAAATAAGTGCTCCGGCTCTGTCTGCTGACTATATGTTTGTCTGTTTCTCTGTTCCTCATCTCCTCTCTATCTCCCTCTGTGTGTCTATCTCTCTATCTCTCTGTCTCTCTCTATCTTTCTGGCTGTCTGTCTCTCTCTATAAATCTACCTCTCATCTTTTCGCAGCTATATGTTAAACATCCTCAGCTACGAGAAGGTACTCTTGAATATGAACACCTGAAGACCTTAGAAATTAGCTGACTATAATATTATAGGCATGACTACAGTCTTACATGTTAAAAAATGCTCTCAGGGTTTTGGTGATGGATCCGGAAGACGCAGGATATAAATGTACGTTGTCAGCCTATAGCCTGGAGAAGGCGAAGAAGGAGTTGAATGAGGACCCAAAGCAACGAATGGGTCAAGTTCAGGTTCTGCGCAAATGGATCAAAGAGCAGCCTCATCTCACTTCTAGAACAGGTAGGCCTTGGTCTACATTAAAATAGGTGTATTGAAACAATGAGCAGCCTAATCTCAGATCCAAGACAGGTGGGTCAACGTTCAATAGGGTCAAATGGATCAATTATCATTCTCATCTCACCTCGAGGGCATATAGATTTACGTTAAAGTTAGTCATATCGATTTCCAATGTATTATTCCTGATTGCACTTGACAAACCACGTGTCATCTCAACACAGTTATTACATTTTTCCCAGGAACCTATCGCTTTATCAATATCATGTGTCATTTTATGAGCTGTCAACTTTTATGTTCAGTCCCATATTGCCTCAAGTGCGAGGAGAGGGAAGTGAGGCGAGGGAAGAGAAAAGTGGTGCGGAAGTGGATGGGAATGACTTTGCCGTCTTAGTACAAAGTAGGCCTGAACATATAGTGCAGAAGTGTTACCTTCTACCTTACCCTCTCTCAACAGTGGTAGATGACTTCTCACTGCGAAGTTAATTGTTGTTTCACAGACACCTTGTTTCTGCTGGCGATGCTTCGAAGAGCCAAGTTCAGTCAGCTGGAGGCAAGGAGGTTGATCGAGAACATTCTCACGGCGAAGACTCTCTTCCCTGAATATATGTCCAACGTTGACCTTCAAGACCCCGGCGTCCTTGCTTTCATCGAAAAAGGGTCAGCAATAGCTACAGGCATACCTGACTTGCAACTGTATAGCATTATAGCGTAGACCTAGCGAATGGCAATGACGCCATCCAAAATCTAGTCATTTTTAGACTATTAACTAGCGGCGTAGTAATACACGAGGCACAAGTCGTTGGTCGAGTCAAAGCAAAATTGGACAGAGTGAGTCGAGGAGGAAATGGGATAAATAGTATGTTGGAAAAGAAATAGTCTCATACAAAAACTGATCTACTTGGTAGAAATTTGAGTCGATACATTAAGTGATTGAGTAAGTAGCATTTATTCATTGTGGTGGGCAGAACTAGTCACATCCTGTTTTGCTCATTGGACTAGGCCTATCCTATGACTTGACACTACAAGCCGAGCGCTTTAACCAATAGACTACTAAGTTCTACAATCGGCCACCGGGTTCTATTTGGGTTATGAACCACGGTGAATCACGGGTCAGCAGTTATAACAGCGAGACATGGACAGAATGCACAAGGACCCGAATAACGAGCTAATCCCAGCAAAACCAAGGATTCTTACAAGGACTTCATGAGCTAAACGACATTTAGGCCCTACTGTCATCCCTTTTATGACCTTTTTCCTCTTTCTCCCGTTTAAATTTTAATTTCTTCTCCGGCTTCTTCTTCGTTTGCCTTCATATGATTCTCATTATTTACTTATTTTCTTTATCTTCGTTTGCTTTCACTCTTTCTTCTCTTTTACCAATTATTCAGCTTCTTCTTTTAATTATCCTCCTCCTCCACCCACTTCTTTTTCATTTCAGTTTCATAATTTTTCCTTGTTACTCTTCCATAGTTCGTTATCTTTTGTTATCTTTTTCTTTTTGAGATGTGTCTATTCATGATATGGTATCAATACTTTTGTTTCCAGAATCGTCGTCTACCTACCAAAGACTGACAAAGAGGGACGGAGAATGGCTATTCTTCGCATAGGTATCATGGCCCTCGCGTTTCTCTCATTTGAATCAATTTCTCAACGATCGATAATTATTTCATTTCACGTTCCAATGAATTTTCATCGTCATCATCGTCATCACCATCACCCTCATCACCATTACCACCACCACCACCACCACCACCACCACCACCACCACCACCACCACCACCACCACCACCACCACCACCACCATCATTGTCGTTACTAACAACACCAGCATCATCATCATCATCACCAATACCACCATCATCATTATCAACGACAGCAACAACACTATCCCCATCATCATAATATATATATATCATCCTTAACATCGTCGTCGTCGTCATTCAGCAAACAAGCGTTAACCATTCAATCAACCATCCAGTCAACCATTCAGTAAACCATTCAATCAGTCATTCAGTCAACCATGCATTCAGTACTTACCCGCTTAAGTGCTTACCCGTTTAGGTGTAGGCTCTACTATTCGACAGTTTGAGATATGGTGCACAGTTGACATTTCTGAGTATTTCCGACGCGTACCTGTCCTCACTGTTACCAGGATACTGAAAACGAATTCTCTATGCGTGGCCCTGGTTGGGAGCGTTAGCGAATGGAGGTCTTGAAGAGGCGCCATTGTAGTCTTAACTGACTGACTGACTGACTGAGTGACTGACTGAATGACTGACTGTTTGATTGATTGTTTGATCGGTTGATTAATTGACTGATATTAACGTGTGTTTTCCTGTTCAATGCAGGTCTCATGGACCCTGATGACCCACTGTTAACTCCAGTCAGCCAGATCAAGTGCAGCATGGGAGTGAGTGAAATGTTGCGGCTGACAGACGAGGACACCTGTGTCAACGGATGGCAGTTTGTCTTGGATTGCACGGGGGTTGGTCCAAGACACTTGACGCGCATGCCCATGGAATTTCACCGGAAAGTTTCAAAGATATTCCAGGTATATTGAAATTTAGTAAAATTCCTATGGAAACCGCTTGAAGTTGGTAACGAGCCATTCACTACGGAATCACTGACTGACTTAATGAATAAACGATCGACTGACATAAGGACTTAGTCGATTTAATATTTTCTACGGACATTTTCCTGCACAAAAACAATTGCCTGAAGTCATTCAACGTAAGCGCAAATAAACTAAGTATACCCTATGCAACAAGTAAAGAACTTGGGATCTAATATCAACTGATTATTTTACTGTTTTACATACAAAATAAAACATTTTTATTGTTCCTCGAAAAGAAATACGCTAGCACAAGATAAAATTTCAGATCAATGCTAAGTCGGAATACAAAAGGAAGACCTGAAGGGACCATGGTCCCGCTAGGCATGGTCACCGATGTAGGGATTGTAGGCCAATTAGCGCGGTATGGTGGATGTTTATAGCATGATGTTCTGAGGTGGAAGCGATTTAAATTGAAACTGAAATTGTTACATAATTAGCATTGTCTGCTGCTAGAAAAAATATTTAATAAACGAAAACAAAACAAGAAGTAGTTAGGACTATATTATTTTATAGGGAGCTTGTGGTCAAGTAAAGTTCACAGAAAGAATGTGACAGGCTATGAATATCGTCAGAAAGGTTGTTCCAACTAGTGGAACCAGTAGACCCTACCGTTATCTTAACAGAGAATATTTGCGGCTGTTAGGACGAGTACTGTTTATCACTGGATGTTGTTCTAGTACTTCAGGAATAGATGGCGGATCCGGTGTTAAAATAGTCGGCAAGGAAGCGAGGCAGTAAAGTATGCTTATGGGGTCAGAGCGAAATATAAATACCAGTTTGCAATAATCTAATCTGATCTACATATACTACGTGCTTGCATAGACGTATACACGCCTGCCTACCTACCTACATACATACATACATACATACATACAATACATACATACACATCTGAATTCATCATTACGCAATAAGCACACTATTTTTTAGGATTCGACCCCTGAGCGCGTGAAGGGGTTTCACTATTACAACGTAGGAACGCTTATGGAGGTATTGATGTCAATGGTAAAACAATTCATGAAGAAGAAACACCAGGATAGGGTAAGCATAATTACGACTCTATAGTATCGGTATAAATAATAATTATGAAATGACCATCGGTATCTAGTTACCATTTGAGTTTATCATTAAGTTTTATCACCATTCTCTCCATCGCTTCTTCTGGTCAAGGCAAATGTTTTTTACTTTGGTTACCTTTTCGAAAGTTGGTTCTTTTGCAATGTTTCTTATTTTTTCTTGTTTCTTGTGTCTCTTTCTCCCTGTGTTACATCTCCATCTCTAATTTCTTTTCATATTTATCTTCTCTCCACTCCTTCCATCCATCCATTCATCCATCCATCGATCCATCGATCCATAGATCGGTCCATCCATTCATCCATCCATCCATCTATCCATCCATCGATCCATCCATCCAATCATACATCTATCCATCCGTCAATCCATCCATCCATCTATCCATCCATCCATCCATTCTTCCTTCCTTCTTCTGTTATCACCTCTTCCTCGTTCTTTATTTCCTTTGCTGTAACTCTATTTTCCGTCTTTACTTTCATCCCTTATTTTCTCCTTCCTTCTTTTCCTCCTTCGTGCTTTCATTTACTTCTTTCCTTCCTTTCTACCTACGCTCCTGCATCCTTCATTTTCTCATTTTCTCCTTACTTCCTTTCTTCCTTCGAGGTATGAGTCAGAGTTGTCCACATGTCGGGTCGACCCACTTGCCGGGTCGGGTCGACCCACTTGCCGGGTCGGGTCGACCCACCTGCGGGGTCGGGTCACG
Organism: Bimastos eiseni; assembly: GCA_959347315.1. NCBI lineage: Eukaryota > Metazoa > Annelida > Clitellata > Crassiclitellata > Lumbricidae > Bimastos > Bimastos eiseni. The sequence goes on along the minus strand of OY365807.1, from coordinate 5,045,913 downwards.
ATTATCTGTAAATTAGGCTGGTCGAGATCTTGGTTGGTCGAATCGAGTCGGGTCCCAGACCCGGACCAAATTCGACCTACCAATTTTTGCAGAACTTACTTAATCTTCATACTGATTCGTTACAACTTATCTATACTGAGCATGCTTTCATTGGCAACAGATCCTCAAGGCACCTGAGTGAGAAAGAACAACAGAAACTCCCCCCCCCCCCCAAAGCAATCGCAAAGACGAGTGAACATGATCCATGCAGTTGAATTATGAGACAAATAATCGGATGCCAAAACTCAGGGCAACCGTGGATTTGCTTCTTTTAGCACCGAACTCGGTTAAAGCTGTCTTACGGAATTATTTCTTATGAATTTAAGACAATACACATTGCTTGACTTGTGAATGTTTCATTCGCTAAGCTACGAGTACACGATACGATGGAGTCGCTGTATAAGGTGATTCCAATGGAGTACTGGCCCACGGAATATCTACCAGACGACTACAAAGGACCATCGGCTGGTTCCATTGCAAGCATTGCTGGTCAGTCAGTTCCTCACAGATTACAGACTACAAATGACCAAACAACCCATCGATTTGTGTCAATATTTGCCTAATTAAATCAAATTATTCCATGAAATTCCTTCCAGCCCTTGGACGTACGGGCGTACGTACGTGGCTGCTTTTTTAAAATGAGGACGTCAATTCATATGGACAGTTGTGGTGAAAATGAAAATGACAGAGGTCAAATGGTAGCTGTTGAAACTGAATATATAACTTCATTGGACTAAATACGTCTGATAAACTGTCATTTTATGCACTGTTTTGAGATGTTTAACATACATACATGAATTTACATAGACCTATGCAGACAAGCAGTTATGTATGCATGTATGTATGTAGGCCTATGCCTACATACATACATGCACATATGGACCTACATACATTAGTAGATATACACAAACATTCATATACACGCACTCATTGATATATACACAAATATATATATACATAAATACTTATATACATGGGTCCTACATAAATACATGCATACATATACATACCCGCAATCATACATTATTATATGCGCGCATAAATAATCTAATATATTGAGGTCATTAGGCCAACAATTTAATTGCATCCTAATAATCTCAACTGAACTAATTCTACCATATTACGAATTCCATAATAATCTTATATGAGACAGTATATGTTAATGATATTAAGACAACCACATCTTACGATATTACGATAACCACATAGGTTATTAACAGCTGCATCTATTGTTTTTTCAGCTGATATGAAGAAACGAATGATGGATCCTGAGACGAGAAAACGGGTTCTAGAAATAACAAGCGACAGATACAAGATCGACGAAAGCAAGAGACCAGCTGACCCAACACCAAACGAATCATTCAGGAAACTCAACCTAGACTAGTCACTTTACCCTACGAGAAAATGTTCACGTGGTGACCACAATGGGTTCATATTCCCCTATGGAACCCTTACAAGGTTAACCATCATCTCTGGTGACTGGTATACTGGCATGGTAAACCCAATGATAGAGGCGCAAGACGCTGAACTATTCAAATTTAGGCCTATAAACATTGTCAGTTTCATCAGTATATGAATGATCACTGTAACTTTTTAGTCAGTTTACTAAGTTACGAGCAGTTCATAATATATGAAGATTCGAATTCTATATGCACATTACAAATGTCCAGATACAGATACAACATTGCTAGAGATCCATCGTGTGCGTCTTGACTGAATTCTGAAGACAACATGAAATCCATGTCTGTTATAATGATATTCATCATCACTCTGGTATGACTTCTGGCTTGCTCCTAAATTGCCTCATCTATAATAGTAGTGAGACATATGTTCCCGTATATGAACTCCATACATGTTTCTCAAAAATTGCCTCTATTCAGGGAGCGATAGACACATGTAGGGCTGTAGGCTATACACGTATCATGTAGCTGAAAAACTGGTGCAAATTTGATAGCAAAATTTATTTTGAACAACCGTATTTAGTATGTTGAAGAGTTCTGTATTTAGGCGTTTTGCTGTATACAGTTCCGACTTTTCTCTCTAGAAAAAATAATTTCAAACCATTAGGCTGACGCTGTGAAAGCCCGGATGGCAGCCACATTCACTGGGCCGAAACAACGGCGTCTAACTATCTCGCACCTCAAATGGGAGATTAACTCCCAATCTGGCAGATATGTATTTATCTTCGTATTGTTCAAGCTGTTATTATTAATGGAAATAAACAACGACTTCCAATTATGACCAAGCTGTTAACCGTAGAATATATCTCATAGGTGGAGGGAATGGTGGAGGGAATATATCACCCTTCTGGCAACCCTAGAATATATCTCACCCCACCCTTACCAATTCCCTTGGTAGATTCCACTGGACTCAAAGCAGCAGCCGTAGAAACTGATGAGATGATGAATTTTGAATTCTAGAGAGTGCGAATGGGGGAAAGAGCGAGATTTCATGAGAATTGGGATTTTAAGTACATGTAAGTCAGGGATGAAAATTTTTAGGGGCGTCATAATACGATGGGTGTGCGACGGGATGTGTTGTGGATCAGAGAATTTGCTCGCCAATCCATCGCACTCGATAGGAATTTCCACTCGAAACAACAAAGTCTCACCTCTTCAAGAACTCTTATCACGATTCATCCGATCATCCACCTTTCAATTATTGACCACTGTCAGGCTACGCTCGCCTCAACGGCTAAGCCTACTTTGCCTCTTCTGACCCTCTGGAAGCCAGACTAGCATCCTCTTCGTACTATACTCAAAGGATAACCTCATGAATTAACACAGCGCTCGCGAATAAACTGGCTCCCTGCGCTTGCTTTCGAGTGGCGCTTTAGAATTTGGGGATTACGATTACATTTACGAGTTAATCTATGAGTTTTAGTCTAGCATGCAATAGGTATGTATGTATACAGGTCATATAGGCCTACACCCTACATCCAATTAGTGTTTGATGGATGACTTAAACTTGACCACGTTAATAGGCCTACCTGTTAATTAACAAAGGAAGAAATGAAAGGTCTAATGAACTTCATTAAATGAAGAAGGAGACAGAATAGTTTATAGTTGAAATTGCTTTCTTGAGGGCTTGTACAGCAGCCTCTCAACAGAAGTGTAGACCTGTGATCAGAGGGCGCCACTTCACGGCATATGCATTGTGGTTTTTAATTGTTTTGAGTGCGTAGGTAGGCGTAGAGGCAGAGACACTTTTATAACTATTTGGTTTAGGCCTGTAATGTTCTGAGACTGAGATTTTCATCAAAGGTAACGCCAAGAGATTTTCTGAATGTAGCCTATAGCGTGGAGGACCGGTGATTGCGACCTTATTTTTTTGGAGAGTGTATACATGTAGACTTACGTTGGTAGTGGCGGCGCTGCATGGACGCAAAATACGCAATTGCGTCCAAAAAAGGATAAAAAATCACCAAAATGTCAGCAAAATTTTTTTATGGAAATTACTGGTCTTAGTGGTCCATACATTTCAATATACTAAAGCTAAAAATTTCATCTTGTGCGGAACATGTATATTGCCGCTATTGCGTACCAAATTTTCAAGCGCTGGCTATTATTGCGTACTAAATTTTCAAGGCCAGCGCCGACACTATACGTTGGTGATGTTTGAAAACCACCGTTTTTTTTATTGAATTCAGAATTTATTAAACTTGAATTATTAGACCGGGATAAGCATGTATACATCTATAGTCTGATGATGAAGAGGTAGTCGATGCATCTGGCAAATAGGGGAAATTGAAGAACTCGAAAGTTCTCAACTAGGGGCCCGTCCGTAACTGACGTTACTCAGTTTGGACGATTTTTGACTCTCGGGGAGAGGGTAAAAAAATACGTCATACGTCGTCACAAATGCCGTGACCCCCTCAAATATGACGTCACAAAGCTCTGGCCCCCTCCCGATAAACCAGATGTCCAGAATTATACTAGTATTTTCTTAGAAATATAAATTAAGTAGGCGTACTGATAACGTGAAAATACTTAAAACTATTTAGTAGAACGAAGAAAATGGAGAAAGTACAACTATTATCCTACACTCATTATGCATTCCACGAGATAAAAAGCTCTAGTAAAATCATTGAATTTAAAAAATGTTTAATAATAATAACTTGAAACAATTCAGACTACTCCCAAGCAGGAGCAAAATGCTCCTTCATGGAATAAATAGAGAGAGCTTGGATCTCATCTTCTTGTTCAATAGATATTCCAGATCCAGCACTACTTCGTCTATCCAAGCAATACTCTCTCTCTCCATTTTCTTCCTTTGCACTTACGCCTACAACCATTAGGCCCTACTTTATTTTGCCGACGTGCAGTGACTTTTGTGGCCTGATGCGTTTTGACAGTATAATTGATTCCTGCTTGTGTTACAGAATATGGCTGCCTTACTTCCAGTAACCCCAAAATACCAACAATTAACCCTAAGAGTAGAGGACCCAAAAATTAAGAATACGATTACAATAATTAGTGCTGCTAAATTGCGGCAGCAGTTGCTTCTAATTTAGTGGAACTTGTCAAATTGAGGGACAGTTTATAATAAAGTTACGCCGTTTGATGCTTGATGTGATGATGACAGTGTGACGTCACATTTCGTCCTTTGTCACACTTCGTCACAAATTGATGACCCCAAGGCGCGTTACGTCATTTATGGACGGCCCCTTGTCTATATAGCCCTAGGCCTACCATAGACATAGATGGTAAAGTCGTAGACACTTCTTATCTCCGCTGTGTCGGCTATTTGGAACCGTGGCGACACTTATAGATGATGGCATCTTAGCAACGACAATCGCGGTCCTCCCAATCGCAGGTAGGCGACGTGGATGTTCAGATATAGTGAGTGTCACATCTTAGTCTACTACTCTACCGTCTTTGGTTCTACTGCTGGTTGTCCTGCAATGCACGAATGGCAAGGTCTAAAAGAAATTCATTTTCTAGATCAGAATGGTAGCTAAGCTAACAACCGATTTGACTGATTGGCCTTGTCTAAACAAGTCGGAACACTTAATGTTGAATTCTCATCCGTCTGGCTCATATTCTAATGATTGGTAATAGTGTGGGTCCATTGCGGCAGAGTCGTACAATGCAGAACCTCTTAAAAATTAGCTTTGACGTTATATAAAATATCACATAGGCCTAGGTGGTAATAGAAGTTAAAGTGCATAATACCTGGCTCCATATACATGACTGGTCATTTCTGGCGTCGATGGAAGTTTTCAAGTTTAAACTCAAACTCATTTATTTTGTGTGTAGGCTACTATGATTAACGAATCGTCTTGTAATGCGTCCTTTAAGTAAGACTCCGTTTTATTAAGGCACGTATAAATGAAAGTTGCATTGTATTGTATTTTATTTTATTGTATTGCTTACAGGTGAGCACAGCGTTTTACATGTCTGTCACTAAGAGGAGCCAAACTACTTGGGCGCCATTTAAGGTGCATGACGTTCATACAGACTTTCCAGTCTTGTATTATACTAGGTCCTTGGTTAACTCATTCCGTGCTCACTCCGTTACATACAAGGGGTCGTTGGTAAACTCGATCTGTTATCGCTTGTATTCGACGTTTGAAATGTGGAATATTCTTAATTTTAACGAAAATGTCTAACAGTAAACACGACAAAGTCAGTGGGGAAAAGGTAGAGACGACGTCTCCGAAGGCAAAAAGCGGAGATGAATCGGAAGAGGAGTGTGAAGTTCTCGAGGAAAGCCCCTGCGGCAGATGGCAGAAACGCAGAGAAGAGGTAGCCTCAGTTTACATAATGTTACACGACATTTGCTTTGCGCCAGTATAGCATGCCTGACCAGAATTTGCTAACAATAAGGTCGTTAGATTGCACATAGCAGTTATATTTTGGCGTAGTGGCGATGATGCCGATTGGTCTCGCCGCGTAACATGTTCAATTCCCACCCGTGGTTTAATTGCTAGTTTCCGTAGAATATTTGCGTTTTTCCTGCCCTGCCTTTGAGACTGTACACGATAATGTATTTTCGGGAGTAATAATGAGGGTTTGCAAGTTACACATTTGTTTTGTTGAGCGTGCCCAATGTTTGATAATTCAATTATACACTGCTTTGCAGTGATTAAAATGTTTATCGATTGCATAGTAATCAGATTTTTTGAATTGCAAATCAGATAAACACTCTCGCTTGTACACACTTTTGTGAAGTGTGTAAACTACTTTGTTAACTTGTCTTAATGCTGATCTTGGTTTTAAACATCGTTTCAGGTGCAACAGAGGGATGTGCCTGGAATTGACTGCGCCTTTCTTGCCATGGATACGGAAGAGGGTGTGGAGGTCGTCTGGAATGAGGTCCAGATTTCAGAGAAAAAGTCATCGAAAGTTCAGTTGGTCAGTTGGGTTTTGAGGCATCGCTATTGCTGACATCTCATAAAAATGTGTCTACTGACGATTCACCATTGTGATTTGTTAGAGCTCTTACATTTTTGTGATGACACTCAACCTACTGACGTGTGGCTTTGAACATTTCAGTGTGACACTCTATGCCTCTGACATGTTAATTGGCAGAATGCCAGACACGTTATTGGCGATTCTCAGACTTTTTCTGTGCCAGCATGTCTTTTGACAGTAACTGAATAGTAAACATGTGTCTTCTGTCCAGTTATTCACTCAGGCTGTTCTAAAATGTATTTGATTGACCTGGCTTTTGGGCTATAGACCCCAGTGACACCCATTGCTTGTTAAACATATGGTGGTAAATGGGGTGCCAATATTTTCATTTGTGGGTGACTTCCACTGTTATTTTCTATTGGCATGTCTGATACTATTTTGCCGAGTCTAATTAACCCTTTTGACAATTGTTGCAGTTAACGTTGCTCAAGATGGCTATCGCTTCTTTGTCTCTGTTTTGTCTAAATGATAACAATTACGACTTTTTCTGGTTATCGTTACCTTACTTACGGCTGTTGTTGACACTGCATGAATTTTGTTTGAAGTAATAATAACTTGTTAATTTTAATGCTGGTGGTTTATTTTATAAATATTAATATTGTATTATTGCTATCAGAGCATGATTCAATGTTGTTTTAGGCTGTTACTGAAATGCGTAAATTTTCTCTGTTCGTGGTAATTGGTCTTAGAGCTATTGTAATTGTAAAATTGATCATTTATAAAGCACCACTTGGTGATTTGGAGTAGCCCCAACCCCAGTTAGTGCTGTCACTAACAAGCATATTGGTAATCAGGCATTTAGGAAACGGGAAGAGAATGGATGGAGATCGCAATGCAAAACGCTACCGATGCCTTTATCCTAAGCCACCTATTCATTATATCGTTTTGGATTACTTACGGTAAGCTGCATGCGGTGAATACATTTGAGACTATGTTCCAGTTCATAGTGCTTTGCTTTTTGATTCAACAGTAAGCACCTCTGAGTATATATCTTGGAGGAGTGCTATAGAAATGTTCAATTACCTAGCATTATCCAATGACATTGTGCCAATGACCCTAAGAATCTACATGTTATTGACTAGCTTGACCTTTTACGCAGTCACCCTGTAACGGAAGACTCGAACCCAAGCACTCCACTTTACGAGGTTGTTGTCAAACTAACTAACCACGACGAACAACCACGAGACAGATGGAAATAAGTTTCTTCTCTAACCGAGCATACTGAATGTGAGGTAACTGAACGAAGATCCATTGTCTCCCAGTGATTCATTGAATATCAAGAACTTTCCCAAATCATCATGGCAAGTCATTCAGCAGACTAAGATCTGTAACTGGTGCATTGTCATTGGATAATGAGATGTAGTAAATATTTATATAGCATCCCTTGAAGATGTCTACTCAGCGGCGCTCTCAACACTGTAAACTGTTCATCTCTTATAATCAAGTTCTTATTTTCTGCTATAATATCAATAAATCAACCAGTTTAACAGCAATAAGTTAAGTTGTTTAAGATTCACAAAGCACTGGTAACAATTGGGGGCACCAAAGGATCTAGATTCCGCTAATTAAGATCACCTAAATGATACTTATAATTAATTATTATGCATGTGTTATACATAACACTCTGATATTAAGTTAATTATATTAATTGGTATTCACAATATTTTCACAATAATGACCACACATTTTCTGAACTATGTATTGATGTACACACTGACACTGACTTGGTATGCACACTGACAGGCACCTGCTGCCGATAACGTCCACGAAATCCAGGTGGGTTGACTTGTCGTCTGCCTTTCTCGCTTTCGCTTCATGTCTTGTCTTGTGTAACTTTTCCTATCTCTGATTATCTTCGTCTGATGCAACAAAGTGGTGGCCTCGTGTGTGCCAGATTTCTGCATCATAATTAAAGTGGATATCGGGGGAATTAATAAATTTTGTATCGGTGATGTTATTGTTAGTGATTAATGTAAGTTATCAATTCCAGTAGCATTTATTTTTGTGGCTTTGTAAAGTTTTTCTTACTTTGAGCTGCGTGATGCTTGTTAGAAATCTTTTGTTTGAAACTTTCGCTGCCTTGGAAGTTTTCATTCTGCATGTCTATAGTTCTGACTAATATATCTGTATAAATCACATGACAGAGCGGCATCAATATCACATATTTCTGATTAGGCTCATACAGCTTGTAGCCGATATTTAGAGATTTTGAATTTTTTCTTTTTGATTACTACTGTGGGGGAGAAATGTCACTGTATCATCACTGGCTGCAGTGGGACATTACTATGTGGAGGAGCCAATGCTTGGTATTGTTAAATAGTGTGGTGTGTGGTGATCCAGCAAAACTAATTAAAAAATTTACATCAGCACATATTCTGTCAGATTGTGATTATCCCAAGAATCTACCGATTGTTGGAATAATCAATCTCATTGCAGATATTAGTAATGCTCTATCTCATGCTTTCGGTGGATAATGCTTAGCTCTGGCTTGATCCTGTAATTAATATGTTTATGAATGTGATTGATTTTACTCATAATATTGTTCTCTGCATTTGTGACCTAATTGTTGATGTAGTTTAAGTCAACGCCCAGGCATTTGCTAATTACAATAGCCAAGAACTTTGTTTGAAGTGGTGTTAATTCTTCGTCTCAAATTCCATTCAATACCTATGCAGAAGAGTTGCATTTGGACTGCACCAGTCAGTGGGCCATGCATTGCTACTTAATGGCATGGTGCTGTTAGTGTGTTGCTATGATTTAGTGAAGTTGCAGAGATGATCCTGTAGAATATCAATCAATCAATCAATAAAAAAATACTTGATATAGTGCCCCTTCAAGATATCTACTCAGAGGCGCTCCCGGCCTAACCCTCGGCTGAAAAGGACAGTTTTAAAAATTCTTTCAAAACAGCCGAGTAAAAACCGGCGTGTTCACACGCCAAAGCACCACCTAGCTTATCAATATAAATACCATGAATTAAAATTTGAGTCAGTGACCGTAAATTGGAAACAGAGAGCCGTGTGAACGGTTTGAAATTATGCAGTACACTGGTAATGTGTTTGGCCTTTGCCTCTGTCTTCATGGTTTCATTCTTGTAGTTCTGTGGTTCCTATTACCTTATTTGCACCTGCCAGCAAACAAATTTCTGTGCATGACTATTTTCTCAGATTCCTGTTGATTTTTATTTGACTGCTGTTTCTTGAATACCAATATCATGTGCTTTCCCTCTTTATTAGTACTGCTTGTTTTAATGACAAAGCTGCTGATTGTGTATTATAGTGATTCTTTACTGATCACCAATCAACTGTGTTGTAATTTCAGAAAGTTAATTACATTTTGTGGCTGCGTGTATCCTCGATAGAAAGAAATTTTTAATTTATTGCTACCGGAGGTTGTTGTAAGTAAACCTTTGCTTGCAGAGAGTAACCTTGACATACTAAATGAACATTGTTAAAAGTGTGCATCAACCTATGATCTCAGAGTAGTTGACTGTAGTGCAGAAATGCTTGGATATAATTGGTTGAGTTGTAACGTTTGCAACCTCGCCATAAGAACATTCATGCAGAGACCTTGATCAGGAACTGATTAATTAACAATGATGATTAGGTGGTAGTATTGTATAAATAAACAAAGGAATAAAATGAATTAGTATCAAGGTTCTACATTTGGGAATCTGCCCACAAGCCTCGAGTTCTGTGGGCATCAGCCAGAGGTTTCTCAGTAGTTCTGTAAAAGATTAAAAAATCACAGACTGAATTCACAAAAGGAATATTAAGCAGAATTCTTTACAGCTTTCAGTAACTAGTATACTGAAGTAAGTATTTGTAATGTAATATAATTTAATCTGCACCAGAGACATTCAAATCATGGCTGAAGACCTAGCATCCTAAACAATGATATGACTACACCATTAAATTTTGAACTCATTTACAGCACCATTCCTTTGGCTTCAGCTGTACTGGAAGTCTATACAAAGCATCTTATTTTTATTATTATTATTATCATTGTTGCAAGTAATAAATACATGTTAACCAGAGTTTTCTGTTAATCTTTGTATTTGTTATACATGTTACTTACAAAGGAGAAGATCAAGCAGGTCTTTGACAACCTCATCGAACTAGAGCATCCAAACATTGCCAAGTTCCACAAGTACTGGATGGACACTACAAAAGATCGACCTCGGGTACGTAATAAATGATCCCACTTCATGTGTATGTGAGTGCCCTTTCGGGTATCTTGCTTGACTGTGTAACTAAACCGGATTCTTGTGATACCCCTTTTATCCAACTTTTAGAACCTAGTAGTAATAGGTATGAAGAGGTGCATCCTAAGAAGGTGCTAACTCACAAAGTAACCCTTGACAGATTATGAGGGTGTGCTTAAAGCTACTGGGAAAATAATCCTTCTTGTATTTAATGAATTAAACTAGCATTTGTGACTAAATAGGTGCTTTTTGCTTAGCTTTGGAGTAGCTCTTTAATAATTTGGAGATTACGAGACTGTGCATTGGTCTTAAATTTAGTGCATCGGTTTGGCACAGTCGTAAATTTCTGCTGTGCCACTGTACTTTTGGTACATATTCCCGCCGTTATTGAATTTACTTCAGTGTATATAAAGTAATCTTGATGCTTGTGGGGCTCTAAATTCTTAATGGTGAACGATATATAATGTTGGATTTGTTGGTGCATTCTGTAACATACTGACGATTGCAGGTTTGAGCCTGTTGAGTGTTAATTGATATAACAAATTTGTGTCAAGTTGTTCTTGCAATCTCATTCACATCTCAGATTCAGATTTACTGACCATTTATGCATGATGAATAGATAAATAAATTAAATTGATGTTTGACACGATGGTAAATTGTAGCATGGAGACTACAGTTCGAGTTTCCCTAAGAATGGTTACTTAGAACAAATCCTTCAATCGTGATTAGTTGATTACTCAACACCAGAGCTTAATGCTTTGCTATTGTTTAATGAGACATAATTAATACATGACAATAAAAATAATTAATGAGGCTCTTACTTCTAAGTCAACCATATTTCACAGTTGTTTACGGTCCAACCATATATCATATTTCAAAATTGTTTTCAGTCCTGTTAACCTTTTAACGACCAGCTACATATGTTTTCCCATACATTTTAGTACACGCTGGTTGTTAAAGGTCATTCAGCATAACGAATTCTCCTTTCTCCTTGAAAGATTGTAATTAATTTTTTTTTGAGGACCATTGTCGGTCTTGGCAGAATCAGCAACCTTTGTCTTATATTGACTTGGCAAGCAAATTGTAACTCCATTTCTTGAATTCAACCTACTCTACAGCATTTTGTAGCTTTTTAGAACTGATTAAGTTTCTGCAAGATCAGAAAATTGTTTATTCGAAGTCACTAGGAAAATTGCTAATTGAGTTGTTGACTGTCTGGCTGAAAGTTGCTACCGATTTATTGATTACATTGAGTGTTCTACTTATGTGTTGATTGCATTGGTTATACGTTTGTTATTCAATTATTTATTGTTTTGTTCATTTGTTGAAATGATTGATTTTTCCATCTGCTGCTAGGTCATCTTTATAACAGAGTATATGTCATCCGGATCCCTGAGGCAGTTTCTGCGTAAGACAAAGAGAAGCAACCGAACGCTGAAGGTGATACTTAGACCTTACTTATGTACATAAATTCAGTCTGTGTGTATTTATCTATGCAGAAGGTGAGATTACGAATGTCCTACAACAAATTTGCATTAATGAGTTCACACTGCATTTCATATCAAATATCTCTTATCAGATTTCTCAGTTTTAATGAATATGTCATTTATATGTGATTTAACCATCTTTATTCATATCTTCTGACAAGATAGCAATGCTTATGCAAACAATGCAATCAAGCTTCAAGTAAGGATGGTGTACAGGGGTCCATGTAGGAATGAAAGGATCCTGCTAGCTAGGGGTTGCTATATACAGTTGATATTATAATATTTTTAAACAGGATAGACTACAGTTTGCCAATAATGTTTCCAGGAAACGATTAAAATCAAATCAAAAACAGCAGGCTTAGCTGAGCCAGCAATGAAATGGTAATTAAGAGGATACCAGAAAATTTAGACAATTGTGATTATGTACATTTGAACCAAATTGTTGTGGACGTGCCTTATGATACCGTGGGTTGACCACTTCATCTGATAAAGAGATAATAGAAATGAAGTCTGCAGTGTATAGTGTAATGACGCAGTTCTTGTGTATTGCATTGACAAATATAGTGTGTTAATTTTGTAGCTTTTGGATAACAAACCGCTTCAGATAGAGCAAATGGTGTGTGTAAACCAGTACAAGTGTTAGCTACAAGTGTTAGCTACAAGTGTTAGCTACAAGTGTTAGTGTTGTGTAAACCAGGGCTTGTGAAATTGTGAATGAGTTCAAGCTGTTTAAAAGAATATGGTTATATGCAGAATGTTTGTCTTGTTTTGTGAAGGCATGGAAGAGGTGGTGTACACAGATCTTGTCTGCTCTTAGGTAAGTTGTTTTCCTTATGGGGGGGCGATAAAATAAGTCGATGGTTCATCAGTGCTGCTCCTCCATAAACCTGATTAGTTGAAAGGCTCAGTCAAACAAGACGGACGTCCAACCTATGGAGGATGATGGGTATATCTGTATGGTGATCAAACATATGATGATAAGTATTGATCTAATATAGCATTTGAGCATGTATGTGCAGTTTACAGGACTTCTTCAGATTGTGAATTGTGAATTAATATAAAAGCAATGCATAAATAAATCTGTATAAAATAAATAAAAGTTTTCATGAAGAAGGTGCAAAACTAATTGTTTTGTTAATTTTGTTGTACGTTGGAGTTGTGTTTTGCCTTCTGTCGTAGTTACTTGCACTGTTGTGAGCCTCCAATCATCCACGGTAACCTGACCACCGACACTATTTTCATCCAGCACAACGGTCTGATCAAGATCGGATCAGGTCAGTGTTTGAATTTAATGATCAGCCAACAGCAGGACTTGGTTTGTGTATGAGAGTGTTGATCGACTAACACTAGAGTCAGGATGGTGACATTAGAAAGTTATGATCAGCCAAAAGTAGGATCAATTTGATGTCAGGAAGTACTGATTAAGTAACATGTTTGTCAGTTTGGTGTTAGAAGATGGGTGATCAGCTAACTGAAGTACCAAGTTAGTCTTTTAACCCTTTAACGACCAGCGTGTACTAAAATGTATGGGAAAATCTATGTAGCTGGTCGTTAAAGGGTTAACTTATTGATCAACGAAAATTTGGGTTAGTCACAGGTCAGTGTTAGAAAGTATTGATCAAATAACAGTAGACCAATTTGAGGGTACAAGTGTTCATCAACTCACAGTAAGATCAGTTTGGTTTTTATAGAATAACTAGCTTTACAATCCAGCTTTGTGAGGGATTGAAATTTGGCGGGTGCACCGCTTTGCCCCTAAAATTGTTTCGTTCTGCTGGATAATGTCCGATTGTCAGTGTTATATTTGGCGAGCGCTCGGGATCATGCCATGTTTTATAACTAACGTGCCTGATTTGTATATCAGGGCCTCACCTCAAGTGAAGTGAATGCTTATGACAACCATTATTTAATTATATTTAATTAAACGTTTTGGTTTTTCAGAAGTAAAAATGTTCAAATATCGTAATCTAAAGGAAATTGTGTGGTGAGAATAGTCAGATTGACCTCTGCCTTAACAGGATCAGGTTATTTTAATAAAGTCTTTATCAACTACTGAGTGGATCTGTTTGGTGATGATCAGCTAATAACAGGGGTTATGATTGGCATATGTGTGCCAGGTTGTGTACATCGTGGTTTCGTGTGAATGTTTAGTTGCACCTGACGCGATTTACAATCACGTCAAAACCTACCGAGAAGAGGTGAAGAATGTTCACTATGCCGCACCTGAATATGCAGGTGAGTCTGGTTCAAATCCAGGTGTGATATCTTGTTGCATCATATTTCATTGTCGACCATTGCATTATGTATCTTTTATAAATATTATTGATGATGCGTTGCTTGAATATTCTGTTTTAAGGTAGTGCCGGTATCAGGATATTACCGGTAGAAATATATTATCAGAATCAAGATATTGCCGGCATCAATACAATTACCAACATCAAGATAGTGCTGATATGAAGGTAATACTGGTATAAAAGTAGTACCAATATCTGGGTAGTATTGGTATCATGGCAGTAGTATTGGTATTATAATACACATATAATAAGTTTTCTTATAAACTCGTGAATGCGATTGACAGTAGAGCGTGATGTGCTTTAGTGATTGGTGCATCTACTGTGTCTCACAGCCAGGAATATAACACGCGACTCTTTGGACCAATTGACGGCTGTGCTTTTTCACTGGCCCACGGCTTGGACTCGCTTATGGGTGGCTATCCCAAGGGGCAGAGCATGTAAATGAATGATGAATATTTTGTGGCTGTTGTTGATCTGTTTACTATGGGTGCTTTAAATTTTTTATCTTTTATTGACAGCTAGCACCGCTGTGACAACCGCTGTTGATGTTTATTCATTTGGAATTTGTGCTCTGGAGGTAAGATTTCTTATATGTAGCAGGGACATTTGGTTGGATGGCTTTTACAGTTAACATCCTTAACATGCAGATGATTAACACACCAGTCTGTTTTGCACACAGTTCCAATGCCAAAAGATTGACGTGAGAGCATCTTTAGCACGAGGAAGTTTAATGAAAATTATTGGGCTGATGTAGTTACCAATTACGATGTTGAGAATGCTGTTGAAAGTTGCCACCAAATTGCACAGATTTTATTCAGCACGTACGCGGACTCAATATCTGAAGGACAAAAGTTTGCAAGTACGTAGATGTTGTCCAACTAGGATTGGACTGTTGCATTATCCCGTTCAGAGGGATGACGTACAATAATAATAATTATTATTTTCATTTGGTTTTCAAACCGACAACAACGCAGTATGATTACAAATGATGACAAGTTATCATGGGAGTCGAATTTAACTGTCGGCAGCCACGCAAAGAGCCCATTACATTATACTTCTAATTTAACCAACGGTACTGCCTAGCGAAAAAAGGACTAGTCAACCTTATGGTGGACATGATCATCGTCCTCGGTTCCTCAGCTCTACGTCCCAGTGTGTTATCCATCGCTCTCGCTCCCCTTGGGACCTGGAATGGGAAGAGACCAGCTTTTGGCCACCTTTGTTGGCCTCCTCTCCATAGGTGCACATCGATTTCTCGGATCATTAAAATTTTATTGATGATAATGTCCTTACTCACACTGAGATCTGCAGGCATTCCTCTGAATTCAGCACTTCCTGATCTCAATTAAAGTCTCTCAAGATAAATAGGGACCTACCGGGTAGACAATTTCCACAAGGTACTGAATCCGAGTATTGGAATAGTGGGTCGCTGCTACAGCGGCCACTCTGGCAAGTACCATTGCCTCAACAATCGTCATCAATATTAACAATATTCTTATGAGAAATAATGTTGTACCTGTAATAAATTAATAATAATAGAAATAAAATTTTAGCCTTTTATTTGTTTATTTTATTTGTTTATTATTTGTTTATTAGGTTGCCCTCTGTCTTCCTCCTTACAATGATCTACCTACCTTTTGTAAGCTGCTAAAGTCATTTCTCTTTGGCTGTGGCTGGGAGCACCTCTGAGTAGTTTCCCTTAAAGAGGTGCTATATAAATTATGGAAATGAATGAATGAATGAATTTGTAGGAGGAAATAGGAAATCGATGAGATTATTTATTGAATTTCGAATTTTTTAATTATAATTTCAGTTTTTTTAAACAATCTGCATGTGTACTATTGGCTAAGGAGAACACTTCTGAATTGTTGCAAAAATGGGATATTCGGCCAAGGTGAATGTCCGAGCCGATTTCCAGTCTGTCCCTAATGATAAACATCTGAGTTCTGATGTTGTGTTATTTTCATGTCAACAGATGGCAGCGATGGAGCTGCCAGCCAATGGCGATGCAGCTCACAGCGTGGCCGATGATGTCATCGTGAAAGCCCTTGAGTCAATAGAAGACAGTCTTCAGAAGGTTATTACTCGTGTATTACGTTCTCAGAATCTCTTGCATCTTCGTACCGCACCTGTCTGCGTATCGATGTTAGTCGGATATCGGCTGATGGCACTTGAATCTCTTCACAGAAGAGATGTTATCTGCAACTTCTTCTCGTTCATTGCACTCTGTTCATTGTCTTGATCTTTTTGTTCCTATGATTTCGACCCAACACTTAACGTTTGCTATTTTTGGTCCATCTACCAAATGACCTTCCTCCATCACTAAGGTCTTAACTAATGACTGGATTCTCTCCATCGGCTTCTCACTCTTCAACACATTAACGATGAGCGTGTACTAAATTGCATGGGCAAAACTATGCAGCTCGTCATTAATGGATTGCAGGCGGTTCTTTTCCCTGCGGTTTCCATGCTTAGAACGCCTCTGAAAGTTATTCTGTTAGAGGCGCTATATAAATCTAAAGATGTGATATGATAAAATTAGGGCATAACCGAGTAGACAATTTCCACCATGGCGCTGGCCTTGAAAATTTGTTACGCAATAGTGGCAATACGCATGTTTCGCATTTAAAACCATATTGAAAGATGTACCATAATTTCGTTAAAAATTTATCTTTTATCTTTCTTTTGGTATGCAATTGCGTATTTTGCTTCCATGCAGCACCACCACTACCAGCGAGTAAAGCCTTGTTATAAAATTTGAAATATGAAGGTATCAATGACATCTTTACTTTCTAATGTTTACCGGAAAGTGGGTGGAGCCAATTCAAGCTGGAAAATTACTGATTTGGTTGCCACTACAGGAATGCAACAAAAAGAAATGAAAATATATAAATTAACATCATTATTTCACAGAAAATTCAATGGAATGTTAAGTTCTTGTTTAGTTAATCAATAACTTATAAGTAAGTTCATTAGTCGTAAATTTATTTGATAAAAAAATTTAATTTTATCAAAAAAATGATTTTATCAACAAAGTTATTTTTAGCTATTTGCGGGTGTAAAATTTGCCGAGGCGAATATTTCCGAATAGTCTAATATTCGGCTGAGGCGAATGTCCGAGGTGATTTTCGGTTATGCCCTAGATAAAATCTAAAGATATGATATGATAAGATGGAATAATAATCTGATGGATTGGTTTGTCTACATAATTATGTGTGTTGATGTCCTTAGTCTTTGTATGGTCAATCTTACATAATGTGACCGCTCAGCTTTGTTTAAAATCTAAAAGAAGAGTATTACTGAGATTTGGGTGATTGGTGTATTCAGTTTTTGATTACTGCTGTCTTGATTAATACTATATTAAATTTTATATTAACGTTTTTGCTGGCTGATGTTTTTGATGTCTTTTTTTAAGTATATTATGTTGATTGAATGTTTGATTGAAATTGAAATGCTGGCTAATATGTTGATTCTTTTGTTTGAAACGTTTTGTTTTTGAAATGGTGACTGATTGACATTTTGATTGACTTGTTGATCGATTGATTGCTAGGACTTCATTGCCAAGTGTCTGGAGAAGGGACCGAAGAAGCGTCCCACGGCTCGTGAGCTCCTCTTTCATCCGGTTCTCTTTGAAGTTCACTCGCTGAAGTTACTCTCTGCTCACAAGTACATCAAATCCACCAGTTAGTAAAACATTCTCAGTTCGTTCAGTGGTCGGCTGTAATTTTCTCAACTGATGTATACATGTGTCCAATCCAATGCCTTGGATTATTCTGATTACAATGGTTTTCGATCTCCTTTTGGGCCTATGGACAAAGCTGTGCTCATTGTGTTGTGTTTACAGATTTCTATAGCGCCACTCCAAGTTCAACCTAATCGAAGACACTCCCGGTGTGAGAAGCCCTGTAGAAAACAGTCTTAAAAGTATGGGAAAAAACAGAAGCACCCCAGTTAAAAGCAAAGAGCAAGTAGTAGAGGGAATATCACAAGTCTTTGGTGCACAATTCCTTCAGTGTATTTATAGACATAAGTCATTCGTTCATTAGGAAAACTTGTAAGGCACTCCTTCAAGATTTCTGCTCAGCGGCACTCCCAACCCAACCCACAGCAGAAAATGACAGACTTCAGACTGTTCTAAAATGAGCAACTCCAGAGTAAACCCACGCCTCACAGTATGACCAACATCACACCGCTGCATAATTGAAGAACATGTGAATTGAGCCAAAATCTCGACTTGGCCGCAAAGTGAAGAGAGTGACCATAAAGACCCAAAGCTGTATCTTTGACAATAATATATATATTATCTAGCCCTAGGCGAGATAATCGCATAGGGCTAACAGAGCTCTTACAAGTGTGATCTTGAATTTCTTTCGGTGATCTCTGTTTTGTTCTGCATGATTTAATTGTCTTTTTTACTCTGCATTGTACAGAGGGAACCGCTGATGATATTTCATCTCTGACTAATTTTGATGTTACGAAAGTTCTGGCAGAAATTCCAGCCCACAACGGACATCCTAGCCTGCCATTTAGGTAACTAGCAGAACTGTGGTTCATTCTAAATCTACAGCAGAAAGTACAGGGAATATTTAGGTATTTATTTATTTATTACAAGGATTTATTGGTCTGAATGTCTAAATAGTCTGTCTCTATTTTATCAGTTTAGCTGTCTTGTGTTGCATTGCATTTATCACGTTTTATTCAATCACATTGTCTTATAATCACATTTTGTCTTGAATCATTCTGTCTTAAATCACATTTGTTACATTGCATTGTCTTGAATTCTGCATTTTATTAAATTACTTTATATTGAATCGCATTAGATTATCTTGTTTTGATTTTCTCGAACTTGTTTTTAGATCTTCTGTTTATTGAGCATCTAGCTGACTATGCTAGGTTTTATTTTTTCAGCGTTCCACAGTCGAATATTCTGGAATTGGAGAAGTTTCTCGAAGATGTTAGGTAAATTTGACTTTACATGTAACTTGCACCTGTATTGCAAATGATGCAGTTGTGTGTAAATGCCGATCGTGGAATTTAGGATCTGTAATACGTTTGTACGATTCTGTGGTATGGCTTAATTTTTTTATGTATCCCAAAGTTAATTGTTTGAATCTGATCTTGTAACAAGTGGTAATAAAAGCCTTTAGCACTAAATTTCCAACTTATGGATGTTTCTCTTCATAAATATTAGGGATGTACCGAATATGTGACTTTCGGCCGAATACAAATAGTGTACAAAATAGGTCTACCGACAAATTTAAAATTTCAATTCAGTAAATTTAATACATGGGGTCCTAAGCTAAGAGTAAACAGTTAATTACATGTAATTTTTGCAGATGGTGCTTCTGTCAGTCTGTGTAAAGTAGGAATGAAAAAATTTAACTGAACTTATAAATGAAACAGCTGACACTGACAGTCACGAACTGCTCATAAGGCTGCTTGCATGTTTATCTAACTATCCAAGTTAAACTTTAGGTGTCTTGACTTTATACTTGTTTAAATATGTCTTTGACTCTTGTAATTTGAACATCCTTTCGTACTGATCGCTTGCGACACATTAATTTTACCCGAGTGATCAAGCTTACATATCGCTCAGATAAATTTTTTCAGTTTTTTTATCAATTCCTAGGTAAATAATAGTGGCATATATATCATCAGATGGTGTTGTGGATCTTACTCTATTGTTATACACATGTTTATACATTAATATTAATTTTTTTTAGAAATGGTGTATATCCTTTGACTGCGTTTGGTTCAACGCGTCGGGTCGCTCCGCCACGTGTTGCCACTCCAGAACAAGTGGAGTCTGTGAAGAATGAGGCCAAGGAAACAATTGAGCTGGAAAACCGAAGAGTGATACGACAATCCTGCCAGCTGAACAAGTTGGCTGACAGCCTCACGTTCCAAGTGTGTTCTGCTCCACAGTTGTAGTAAAATTAAATCTGCTTAAAAACCGATTATTAAGATGCAGTGGTGTTGAAGTTAATCTTCATGAGTTGGTTTCATGCTATGATGTGAATTATGATTGATGTTGTTTGGTTTTTTATTTGCTTAAGCTTATTAGTTATTTCTTTTGTGCCATTGTATAGGCATCAACCGAATGTTGCACCTTCTTTATATTGAGTGCTTTGTTTGTATAAAGTACTTTGTGTAAGGTGCTTTTTTTCATAAAGCACTTTGTTTATATAAAGTACTTTGTTTATAGCAAATACTTTGTTTATATAATGTGTTATCACTGTTCTGTTTATGTAAATTACTTTATTTATATAAATATTGCTTTGCACGGGGTACTTTATTTATATATTAAGTACTTCGTTTATTTAGAATATGTCATTTTTATAAAGTGCTCTGTTTATATGAAATACTTTGCTTATATATGTAGTTAGTATCTGTTCTGATTGCTTTCATCCATTATCCGTCTTCCAGTCGCTGTCATTATCTTTGCTTGTGTTATTCCAGATGACTTTGCTGTTACGCATGGATGATCAGATGAATCGCCAACTCACCTGTGAATTCACCTGCGAAGATACTCCAAAGTCTCTGGCAGATGAACTCGTTGGGTTTGGTTTCATTAATGAGGTATACTTTGCTATTGTTATTATAATGAAAATTTCAAGCAGAATAATAATAATAATGACAATATATTTGGCATACCGCTACAAGGGAGCATCGCAAACTGATTACAAGTGGGATGAGCCTTAGAGAACAGATGTGTTTTGGGCTTAGACTTGATTTTATGTTATATTGTCTAGTGGTTAATGTGTTGCAGTGTTAGGGAGAGGTTAGGATTTCACATCCCTGCTTGGCAGATATATTTATCGAGACAATCACCTCGTTATTAACACATTTCTCTCTCAGCTGCAGTTACATAGTTGTATGTAGTGTGAAAAGCATTCTGTTTACCGTGAAATTACATGATTTCCTATTGCATTAACAACCATATGATGACTAAACTGCACTTGACGATTTGGCTTTCAACAGAATGACATCGAACAAATAACGGGACTGATAAAGGATCATCTGTCGCAAGCGGAGAAACATCTTCCGGTGGCGGTGTGCCAACAGTGAGGGCAACCTATCTAGACTGCACGTCACAACAAACATCTGCCTCCCCGCTTTACGTCTGCAGACAGTGGAAGCTACGTCGATCGATGCTCTAAAAAGGGAACTACCGGGCATGGCCTGCTGAAGCTGGACTTCCGTCAGACGCTGTTTGCTAGATGTTGTTGTGAAGCCTTATGCTTTGATTAAATCATTTCCTGCCGGGATGCCGCTAGTGCTCATAAAATTGGTTGCCCGCTTTCTGCGTAACTTTACTCGACTTAACTCCGAGGGGGTGCTTTATATACAAGGCTTTGTATTCTTGATGTGATGAATACGTGAGTCCTTGTGTCCTGTGTGGCACGTGGTTGCATAAGTCTAAGCGCCCTTTCAATGTCTTTGGGACGATTGTGATGAGTAAAGACCAGTGTGGGTCGTGGGCATGGGCCGCTGACTCTGGCCCAGTTTTTGCTGGTTTACTGCAAGCACATCTTGTAATAATTAGGTTTTTTTGCTGTGGTGGCCCAGCTTATAGAGCATCTGTATTGCCTTCTAGCCTGAAACACTCGGCACCTTAGAAATTCTGTTCAGAAGTCAAGTCGAATTTTGCACAAATATTGGTGATTGCTTCAACTTTTTCTTTTCCATTGTGAGCAAATATTATTTCAATGTATAATTAAGAATGGTATATGGTGCTCTTTAACTGCTACCATTTTTGGAGAATTGCTTTGCCATTGCTGATGGTTATTCAGGCTCTATCGTCGTCGCTGGCGAAAAAATCGAGCAATTCATTTTTATAGTTTTATCCATAATTTTGGTTTTCGATTAAATTTCACTAGTACACTGACTTTGAGACTGGGTGGGAACGTTACTCCTGGCTTGCTTCAGTTTCTAAGAAGTATCTCTTCTCAAAGTGTTAAGGATGGTCTAGCAGATTACTTACTGGAATGCCAATCGTCAGGTCATAGTTCAGTTCATCCCAGGATGGTATTGCCTTTAGTTTTCTCCTTGAAATGCAGCCTATAACTTCTTGCTTGAAACAGATTCTTGTCAATATAGATGATGATTCAGTCTATTTGCACACAGGACATTTTAAGATGTGTAAAGCCTTCATGTTTTGGGAACCAGATGCTACAGTATCTACTGGGATGCATGTTACAAATCTACTGGGATGAATGTTACAATATCTACTGGGAGGAATTTTCTGGCATGGATTTATAGTTCTGGTCCACTGCAGAATTTTTCATCGTGGTGTAAGTCTACTGTACGCTGCTGCTATTTGCAATTTCAGGCATGGGCCCCATATTTTTCGGCCATGTTGAAGCTTGTGGATGTTTCAGGGTACTGTCAGAAATGTCAGATTCAAGAGGGAGGAAGCAGGCGGACTGGTAAACTTTTAATGGTGTATTAGATGCAGGGACATCGAATTCCTGATTAATTTGTCAGAATTTCTTAATGCTACATTCTTTTTCAGAGATTCTGTGTTGCATTTTCTTCCTGTCCATTATTGAAGATAATTCGCTTCTCAGACAGTATTTTTTTTCTTCTGGATTTTGATAATGTTCTGTTAATTTAAAATTACTTTGATGCTGCCAATTTACTTTTCCAGCATTTTTATGATCACGTTTGTAGTTTCCCTCTTTTTAAGTTAAAAAGGCAACCCTTGCCAAAACCTTGCTATGCAATGACGTGCCCTCAGAATCCGATTGGGAGGCATGACCACTGACCAGTAACCATTCTAGATCCACCCTTGCCAGTGGGTGAATTTACTGCACATGGCATACCATACTTAGTCAGTTACTCGATGTGAGCATGGTCTGGGATTTGCTCAGTGCAAGCCAAGTTGCACTTAGCACTTGACTTGTAAGCACTGGCTTACAAGTCAATGACTTCCAATTGCAAGCATGCAAAATTGCACGTGTAGTTTTTTTGAATGGTGCTACATTGATTCTGTAGCTGCTATTGTTCTGTGATGATGTAACCAGAATTTTAGATGAAATCATCTTAAGGAAACTAATAATTGTTGAACCAATGAGGCGAAATTGAACGCTGACAAGACACTTAACTAGAACGCTATGATCATTCGGAATTAAATAAAACGCTTTTTCACAAAGAGAAAAAATGACATGGCAACAGTTTAAAGCTTGTGATATGCTATAGAATTTCGTGCCTTTGGAGTGCGTTCGCCATGTTTATTACTGGTTATCTGATTAGGGTGAATAAACTATTAGTAAACACTGTACATGCTTGATGTTGCACAGGGCTCTCATAGCAAGGATGCTGCCAAGCTGTTCTTTCTGTTGAAGGTGCTTAATAACTAAGCTTTGGACAGTTTTAGGCCATCAGCAGTTGGGATGCAGATGAATTTAAGCCAGTTGTTTAAATTAATTTAAGTGTTTATCACTGATATTTGGTCTCATTGCTTAGGTCAAGAAATATGGGAAAAACTAGAAATATGGGATGTACTTAGCCAGTTAATTGGTTATAGTGCTCACGTTGTACCTTGGAGAGTATTGGTTTGAACTAACCCTGAGATCAGTGGCAGCTGTAAACCAAACGTCCAACAATTCACTTGTCTAGTTCCCCAGCCTGTCCGTGGCCCCCTCTGTTGGAAAAGTTGAGATGGTTACAGTGTAGGGACCTTGATGAGCATTTGCTCACAAATGCTCAGAGCCATCGATTGGTGATTGGTTGTGCCACGAGCACCTCGAGTTTCTGGAAATGATGTGTTATTGATTATGCATCATTTGTGATTATGATTACTTTTGAGAGCAAAATCAAGCTGTATGGTTTGTAATGAGACTGCCTTAAAATGTAGTCATGTTCTTAACGCATTTTGATTTTGGGACTGACGAGTTCTATTAGAATTCACATAATAATTAAATGTATTACTTGCATAAGGTACTGGTCTGGTTACGGAAATTTTACTAACATTATATGCAAAATTCGTTACCGCAAATGACTCGCAAACAGTGATTTCTGCTGCTCTTCTAGTTCGAATGAGTTTCTTTGTTGAAATGCTCTGTAGGCCCTAATGGTACAGTTGTGATTAAACTTGCCACATATGCTAATTCTTCTGAGCTGCTCATTTTTTTGCACCATTTTGTAGTAGGATTGAGAAATTGCTGGATTTTATGTTGCAGCTAACATAATTATGTTTCTGCTGTTGCACATCTCTGCAGCTGTTTGGGGCTAATAGAATAAATTACTTTACGATACATTGGCAACCAACAAGTTTTTCAACACAGTTCATGATAAATAAAGTATCTGATCTGTGGAGTTCGTCACAGTTACAGTAAATATTCATCGTTAGAGTCGTTAAACACCAAGCACTTTTCTTCTGTATATGATGAGCAAGAAATTCCAACCCAGTTGCATGATTCAACTA
This sequence comes from Bimastos eiseni, assembly GCA_959347315.1. NCBI lineage: Eukaryota > Metazoa > Annelida > Clitellata > Crassiclitellata > Lumbricidae > Bimastos > Bimastos eiseni. Next base: position 5,021,044 of record OY365807.1, on the reverse strand, counting down.
ACTATAGAAGTTTGAAAATTAATATCTAGAAACTAAAGTAGTTTTTGAATTGATGAGGCAAACTGTTCTGTCTGGACCCAGTCGTATAAATTGCATTGTAATTCATAATTAAATAGAAGTTATAAATTTGTAAGTTAAGCTTATTAGAAATTGGTGTCTTGTTCAAGTATATTGAGATTTAAATTGGCAGAAGCTTTTGTCAATTATTATTCAACCCCAACATAATTGGGCTGTGGGCCTCTAGCAGAGCGCACGCGGGGTTTCATCAGTTGAGGAACAAAGAGAAGCCCGGTGCAGAATAGAGGAGACACTGGTGCAGAGGATCAGAAGGCAGACCTAAGGAGATAGTTACACATTAATGCAAGGGTCTTGAAACCAGTGCGTCAAGGAGCTGGGAGCCGGTGAAGAGATTGCCAAATAAAGGACAAGATGCATATTTTGTTTCTTTTGAAAATACTCATAAATGCAAACATGAGTGACCTGGGCATTTGATAAAGTTGTCTTCAGTGTGTATTTATGAGTTTATAATTTAGATTTAAATTGAACAACAAATTTGTAGTGTTCGAAGAACTGAAGCTTTTCCACAGAGGCGGCGATCCCGCTTGACAGGTGGGGGGGGACACCCAAGGAGAGGCGTAGGAAATGTGGGGGACACATATGAATTGTCCCCTTTCTGTAAAAGGTGAGGGACGTGTCCCCCCACCCGGGATCGCCGCCTCTGCTTGTCTATCATCCACCAATGGACCATCATCATCAATAATATCATGCTCATCTAACCGTCATCCATCTGACTTTCCATTCGAAACTCAAGTCTTACATTTGAAAAAGAACTCACCCAAACTCACTTGATCATCCACCTTCCAATCCTCGACTAAAAGTGAAATCCTCTTAACAGCTACTCTGCCTTCTCTGATCTTCTGACGCAACGCCCGTGAATAAGCTGGTACCCTGCTATTGGCTTTCGAGAAGTTTGGAGAATCATACTGTTTGCTTAAGGACTATACTTCGTCCAATAATCATTTATGTACTCCTTTTACCCAGAGCCTTCTATATTATACAGTGCTACTGTTACCAAAATATTTTTGTTTGAAGGCGCTATATAAATTTTACTATACATCCTCAATGCAATTAGTCGTCCATGGTTGTTGGCGCGGATTTAAAGATGGAGGGTGGCTTCTTCGAGTTACTAAGTTTCCTATCATAATCAGATATGTTGAGATATTTATTTTATTCACTAGTTTTGTGATTTTTATCGTGTTATTCATCGCTAACCACGATCCTTGAAGTGTTTCGGTATGTTTATTTATATTCCTGATCTTGCTGTAGACTATCTAAACGTATACCATATATGTAGGAAATACAAACCACGATAGAACGAATTGACCACAAAGGCCGAAAGTTAAGTGTATTACTTTACCGTCAGTAAAATAAATACAGGCGGTTTGAAGGGCTATGGTAGACAGTTGGTTAAGCGGTTACTACCTCGCACCTGTGAAGTAGATGGTCCCCGCGACTTCATTTTTGGGAACTTTAGAAGTGTTGAGATTACGATTACACCAAGATTTAAATTACAACAGAAACAACTGCACTGTTCCTGGTTGTCGAGTGAAATTGAAATTGAAAAGTGAAGGACAATCAATTTGCACAAGTCACGATCTGTTTACATGGTAAATGTTAAATATTTGATGAAAATTTGTTATTTGCATCAGAGAAACTTGCCCGAATTTTTAGTTTATTGACATAAATAACTATTTTGGAACACTGCATTACTCCATACTTTATTAATGAACACCACTGAACATATTAAGAAAGTTTTCATCTTGTGAGTTTTTGCTTTATTATATTTCTGTTACTTGCTGTTAATTTACTTATGATAGTTTCCAGTAATGTACAACACCGCATTCTCTTGCAATCTGTGCCAGTAGTGCGTGATACTGCTTTATCTTACCATCTGGGATACATGACAATATATTTTTAAGTGAAGTGGCTGCAGAGTGACCATTTCTGGAGAATTACCTTAGGAGTAATTGCAATTGTTATGTGTAGGTTTGTGTAATTTACTTAATTCTGTTGGTTAACTGTCTATGATTGTTTTGTAGTTCTGTAATAATGGTTTTTATAATCAGAATATGGAGGCTAAATCACTTGGTTGGATGATTCATGAGAAAGCCTGCCATCTGCTGAGAACTTTGGATGAACGTATTGAGGACCAGTTTCAATGGGTAACAGAAGCGCTTTTCGAAGCAAAGAAAACATTGGCGGAGTAAGTGTTCATGGTGTTTTTCCACGTCTTTGCCTTCGGACTTATCTGTGTAAGATTTTTTACTTTTCTGTTACATGCCATTGTGCAAGATTCATTTTTGCTTTGGTGCATTACAATGACAGTTTAACATGTTGAAAAGTCATTATGTGAGTGAGTGAATTAATAAGGCATCCAGCTGTGAGTGTAATTACCTTAGACAATGTTGGTTGGTCAAATTTGATGTGGTACCAGTGCCAGTGGCCTACATGGCTCTAGGAAGACCAACACTGCATGTTAATGTTAATGTAATCAGTGTTATCCACTTTGGTTGTTATACTTGTAGTGTGAGCAGTTTGTATTACATTGCTTTTGCTTTTACTTTGCTGTTAGTCCTACGATCCAGCTGATTCCAAAAACTCCGTCGGAGAAGAAGAAGCGTCTGAGGATTTGGCGAAGACCTGGTGCAGTGTCTGGTTATCGCCGCTTTTCCAACAGCAGAATGTCTAATTTCAGGTACCAGACTACGACTAACGGTATGGGATATGTCAGTCCGGGTTAAAGGAATTTCACTGTAGGTTTGGAAAATATCTTTCCAGGTATGGTAAATGTCACTCCATGTATGGGAAATGTCAGTTCAAGTTAAATAATTTCACTGTAGGTATGAGAAATGCCTTTCCAGGTATGGAAAATGCCATTCCAGGTATAAAGGAATTTCGCTGTAGGTATGGGAAGTGTCTCTCTACAGTCCAGGTATGGAAAATGGCAGTCCAGGTCAAATAAATTTCACTGTATGTATGTAAAATATCTTTCCAGGTATGAGAAATATTGCTCCAGGTATGAAGGATGGTTGTCCTGGCTAAAGGAGTTTCACTGTAGGTGTAGGAAATGTCATTCCAGGTGTGGAATATGTCAGTCTGGCTAAAATTAATTTAATTGACATTGGTATAAATGTCTCTCCAGGTATTTGAAATAACTCTACAGTTATGAGCGACGTGTGTCCTGGTTAAAAGAATTTCATTTAGATATCGGAAATGTCTCTCCAGGTATGGAAAATATTTCTCCAAGTAAAAGGAATGTTGCTGTAATTCACTGCTCTGCTCAACAGATATTTATGAACCACCTTTTGTAACATACACCTCTCTAGATCGATTAGGTATTCTTGCGTCCAATGCTCTCATGATGTACCTTAGAATGTCATGTTATGTACATATGTTTTTTCCAGAGGAAGCCACTTCTCTATTAAGAAGTCTTCTGCAGATTGCTCTCTCGACTTCTCCAGCACTGAGACCCCCATCTGCCGAACGGACCTCATGAAAAATTTTTCTGAAACGACTCCAAATTCTTTGTCATGGCTAGATCAACGACAACCCAACAAATATGTCACCATGACATCCGTTGCCGTGCAGACGGACAACATTTTTATCGTACAGAGCATTGAACCAGTCTGTGGTGGCCTGGGATCTGGTGAGCCAGGCATTTCTAAGGAGAGTGGTTGTAAGAATGCAGTGTCCTGCAACAGTACACAATCTGTGAAAAATGTGGAGGACACTTCTGCCGACTTAATCGAGTTTTTGACCAAGGCTTCAGAAAAGTCATGTGACGGTTTCTGCAGTCGAATAGGAGGGGGATTTTGTGTGGTCCACTTTGATGTGGACCATGAGATAAAATGCTTGATGCTCGATCGTGACAAAGTTATCAAAAGGCTTGCCTCACAACTGGTGGACAAGATATTACCATCTTCGACACCCGACGAGTGCAGACAAGTTGCATTACTGCAGACGAAAATTCATACATTCAGACATGATCAGAATTTGCATTCCATTGTCCTCACTTTTAAGAAGACATTTGCATCTGAATGTTGCAATGGAGGCAATGAAACAGTGTTAAATGGGGATACAAGTGAGGCACTGCAGAACAGAGGCAGTGAAACAGCGTTGAATGGTGATTCAAGTGAGGCATTGCAGCAGATTAGCAAGACCAGTGGGCAGCCTCTGAACGGGTTCCAGAACAAAGCCGATCGCCCAAACTCACTCGCAGAGAAACAAACGTTGAAGGAAAGCTTTGCAGGCAACAATCTCAGGTCTCCGATAAAGATATCTGAAAGTCCAGTTACCGAAATGGTTGATTCGAGGATTTCAGAATTGGGAGTTGGCTTTCCGGTGGAGCGACCCGCAAGCATGTGTCGCTCTTCGTCTGTCTGTAGCCTGAGCAGCACTGGTTCCAGGTCCTTGGATTCGCTTGACGTCCGAGTAAGCGTCGGCACAGACTGTGAAAGATATTCGACGAACGAAAATCGTGACAGCATTTACTGTGCCGTCGCTTATGATCCAAATGAACAGAAGACACATTCGATTGCTCCGGCTGCAATGATCAGAAGTTGCGATGTCTCAGGAATAGAAGTTATCACAGACGATCCAACTGAACGGAGGCCGGACGTCGCTTCTGGTGTCTGCTGCAATCCATCGTCATTTAGTCTTTCAAAAATCTGTGGGACTGAAATTAATACGGACGATGCATTTTCAGATGGCGAGGATGCTAAGGATGCAGCGAAAAAGCCAATGAAACGCCAATCAAAAACTCCAGGGAAGCTCCGTACTGTCAGACAACGACCCTCATATGGTGTCGGACCGCGGACAAGTATTTCAGGGAGGAAGTCGCTACTCAAAGCGAGCGGTGGAAGAAAAAGTCTGCTGAGAGGTCGATTGATTGCAGCCCAGAAAAAAAGCTTTAATACTAATGTGAGTTTTCTATCATCTATAAGATTTTAGGTGTTTTTTATGCTGTGCTGGTTGGTGCAAGGCTAATTATTAGAATCAATGTCTCAAAGTTGCTTGATGTGCGGCACAAAAATCAGATACATTGAGTGCAATGGTGAAGAATTTCTGTTGGGGAAACGAGTGCTGTTTTCTTTACCTTTTAGATGCTTCCTTTACATTTTGCCTTTACACTTTTGTCCTTTTGTTACCTTTGCCTTCTTGTTTTATCATCACATTTTTGTCCTTTCGTTACCTTTACCTTCTTGTTTTATCATCACATTTTTGTCCTTTCATTACCTTTACTTTCTGATTTTACCTTTAATTCATTGTCCTTGTGTTTTCTTTCCTTTACATTTATGTCATGTAGTCTCAAGTTGACAGTTGAAAAGCTGGTTTAGAATTGATATGTTAACTATTTTTAGCAAAATCTGGCAATCAATGTAACACCATCCAAGCCCAATACTGGTCAATACACAGTCAATACTGCCAGAAACAACCAATATGGCTCTGGCTACAGGATTTATAAGAGTGCCAGGCGTCGCTCAAGTGCCTTGGCCGTAAGACCAGCACCAGGAACCAGCGCGGCACCAAGTATGCGCTACCAGGCGCAGAGGACCTCTGCCCGGAAGGATCTGCTGATTGGGGATGGGATGGACACAGGGAAAAACGATGGAATGACCGCAGGGAAAGGTGGAGGCCCGAGACGGTCAATCACACGGGTGACGCCTGTTGCTGTTTCTAGGTTAGTAACTGAAATGATGATTTGGGTCTTAATTGATCTCTTTATTAATCTATTTAGAAATCTGTTGACATTATAAGTTAGTAAGTCTGTAAATGCACATAAAACATTTGAGAGCCTTAAGACAAGCCACCCAATGACTTTGTTGCATCACAAGTCTCTTTTCTGAACTAATTGTGAGATATGTAGGGGACTGCATGTCATATCAGAATTTGTGTTGGGGTGATGGTTGAATTGTAAAGTGCTGGCACAAATTTGAAGGATGCGATACTCGCGCTAACCCTGTACAGTTGACTATTCCTTCCATTCGCTAGGCGTCATTTGTAAAATGAGTGATCGTACAGATGGGAACCTTGCAGGCTGCCACACAGTTAAATTCTACTCCATTGTATTGTATTGTATTTACAAGTAGAATCCTTGTTACTTCTGTATCATTGTATTGTACTACAGTTTGAATTGAATACATTGAAATAATTTATATGCAATGAAGTAATTATGTTGCCCTGGTGTACGTAAGTAGTTGAAACAGTTTGGACGCATTGACACAAAGTCGTTGGGTGACATGCATTACGATATATGACCTAGATAATACATTGTGTTTGAAGAAATAATGCTAACAGTCAATATATAGCTGGTGTTATTTCTTCTAATAAGCTGGTGTTATTGCTTCTAATAAGCTGGTGTTAATGCTTCTAATAAGCAGGTGTCAGTGCTGGCGAATAAGCTGGTGTTAGTGCTGCCTGTAGGTTTACGTTTGCATCAGCATTACATATGTAATTAAAAGTAAATATGAATATATTATAGGTAACGTGTGCTATATATATATATATATGTATATATATATATACATATAAAACGTATTGGTGCTGATTTTTAGATCCCGCATCCAGAAGCTACGTAAGCTGTTCAGTCCTCTCTCAAAGTCCAAGACTCCGACGCCAAACGTTGCCGTGCCAGCATTGACGCCACGTCCGGCGCCACCAACTCTTCCAACCAGACAGAGCCAACTACAGATGTGGAGAGGTGCTGAGGTATGGAAGGGCCATTGCTATAGAGGTCATTAGATTATAGTACCTTTAGAAGTCATTAGTCAGATCAGCTTTAAAAGCTCGATTCTAGCTCTGAAGATTGGGTTAGAATCGAGCGGCTTCTGTGCAGATTGCACATGACATGGAATAGGCTCCCTGCTATGCTTCGACAAATACCTATTAATCAGTCTGCCTCATTTCTCAACGCTCTTAAGACTGTTCTTTTCGGCCGAGGTTGAGCTGAGGGTGCTTCTGAGTAGGCAAACTTGAAGGGGCATTATATAAAATTACTGTAATTTAATAATAATAAATTGCAGTGAACAGGCTACATGGGCAGTGATGTCAGTGACATCAACATCCTAATAATGGCAGCCGAGAATAACTAGAAGGCCAAATGGAATCCTAACTATGTTCTACGAGACCCCTTCCCGACGACTATTCTGAGGCATCATGACCTAGCTACGACCTAGAATCCATGACTTTAACCTCTTGCCACAGTACCATAACATCAATATAGCTAGAGTTTTACACAGGTTTAACAGACCCATTTAGAATTTATTAACATTTATTTCTTCTTCTTTTCCCCCCTAACATTTACAATGTAACCTGATGAAGTTTGACATCAAGATGTTCAAATGCTATTAATTAGATTAGCTATGTCTATTCTGGTCTTCAGATCTCGGCTAGTTTCTGTAACTGGACTCATTTCCTCCATTCGCTATTTCCATGCCATCTTGAAGTCAAATTTTAGTCTTCAATCAGACTTCAATAGTACCTTTAACTCATCCGGAAATTTGGTTTGCACGACGATCCGTTTTATGGATAACTGTGACGATCATAATGTCATGAGTGAAATTAAAGTTTGTGGATTTCATTAGATTAGTACTTTGTGAATTTATCAATATTTCAGCTCTCTGCTCTGGTGCCTGGAAGTCCTTCCGCTGGGAAAACATGGTACAAGGCTTCACCCTTCATGCACTGCTTTAATTCGCCACGTCGCAGTTCGATCATTGAGGTATTCTAATTTTATTTAATAATAATAGTAATAATAATTGTATGTAAAGTAAATTATAATTTACTTTACAATAATTATTGTTCCATTACCTGTGTTTTTCTCAGTTACGTTATGGCTACCAAGGGTATAGTTCTAGACGTTTCGACTGATCCACATTCAGCTGGATTGTGTTTCGTTTGGGTTACTTGACTGGCTTTCACATCACTTTGTGAACATTTAAATTCTGAATGTTAAGAGAAGATTAACTTTTATAGGTTTCATCACGAGCACTGTATTCAAAGTTGGGTGAGATTTTTGAAGCCTTCTTTCCTGCAAAAACACGACATTGGGGCTCTACAGTATGAATGGCAATAGCACAACTGTTAGACATAGTTTATTTCATTGCTCACTCGTCACCCGTTTAATTTGGCTTCATGGCAAGTCTTCTTCTGTCTTCTTTCATTTGGCTATGTTTTTAAGACAATTTATATGCTTAGCAGAATCCACGAATAAAGGGACGATTGGCAGCTGGAACGATTGCATCTAGCAACAAATCAGCAAACAAGTAAGACTGGAAAACTCCATCGTGGAGTGTAATGGAATGCCACTTGTTTCAATCAGTTTGCTAACCATTTTCATCAGAGTTCTGCTGACATATACAATGAATATACATGCATACAAACTGATACATGCACATGCATGCATTTGAAGGTGCATAACTTATAAGATATGTACATATATGCAGTACTTAATTACATGCATGCTTACATGATCAGAAACACATATTCCGCTCGTATTCTTATGAATTTTCTTTTCACACTCGCTTTGCGCACTGGGAGTGTCTCTGATTAGGTTATACTTTGAGATATGCTATAGAAATATTTAAATACAAATACATATTTGTATGCACATACATACATACATACTTTGAGATATGCTATAGAAATATTTAAATACAAATACATATTTGTATGCACATACATACATACATACATACATACATACATACATACATACATATGTACATAGGCACATACTTAATCACATACATAATCACATTCATTATTTATGGTACATACATCCTGGTACGTACCTGACATTCTGCTACTTACATAACATACTGGTACAACCAGGTACATACTTATATACATACATACAACATGTACATAGCATACTGGTATATATACATACTACATATACGTACCACTAGTTGCATGCAAAAATGAAAAACTACCTTGTCTGGTGAGCTACACACAAGTCACAGACACTTTATGATCTTTAAACTCATAAAGAGTGCATGTGTTAATTTTGGAATTGGTTGTATGCTGTGTGGCGTAGATTTGTAAAAGGCAACCAGAAACTGGCTATTCCTTCTTGTGATGCAGAGAAGAGTTCAACCCCAAGAAGTGGCTTGTTCAAACGTTTACAGGAAAAGATGAAAACACCAGGAAAGGACTCGCCACTTGCTTGCCTGGCTGTAAGTCTGAAACTCATTCATTATATAATATATTGATATATTCATTCATTATAAAATTTATATAACACCCACTCAAGATGTCTACTCGGAGGCGCTCCCAGTCAAACCTCGGCGATACACATATGAATGCGATGCAAGTTTGATTGATGTGACAAGCTGCGTTTTTGTCAGCATGGTATCTGAATAAGCAAAATTGATTGATTAATTGACAAATCAATCCTAAGCAACTTGCAGGACAAAGTTGCATTGCTTCTTGTTTAGTATGTGTTATTCTTGGCACAACCTGGCAAATTTTGTTGATATCGTAATGTACGCCTAATACCATTCATACTGCTACCTACCTACTTAATAACCTGCCATTTTTTCCACTTTGATGTGACTAAAACTCAGCAATGTTAGTGTGTTATCTTCATATCTTTCAACTCGAACTGCACTTACTGAGGACTAATGTTTGCTTAGTGATGTTGCAACCAAGAAATTATCTTTCTGTCAACTGTCTTAAATTGCCATAGCTTTGTAGTCAATTCTATTCTATTTACGGACTTATAAAGCACCTCTCACAGTACAACCTAATCACAGGCGCTCAATGCAAACCTGTTTCATAGCGTTTACTACAATACTGGTAAGCTGCAACTAATGTGTGCCTTACCTGATTTTGTATACTGCTTTTGTAGACTGTTCCTCAGCCAAAGGTAGGAGCACCTCTCTGTCACATCAGGGAAACAACTAAAGGCTGTAGTGCTACAAAACCTCCGGATTCAGATAATGTGAGTCCGTTGATCACCATTGCATTCTCAGTTAGTTTCTTTGAGTTATAGCAATTATGTAGTTTAGATTCAACTGTTACATTGCCCTGTAAGACCTATTATCTTCTCAGTACTAAGCTCCATCTTGTCAATTTAACATTTCAATAAGGAGAGTAAATAACTGATCATTTTATTGACAAACTCCAAACCAAAGCATATAATGATCTAGAATTAATATTTGATGAAGGAACAGAAGGTAATGATCGGTGTAGGTTGAAAGAGAAGAAATGATGACATACACGTGCAAAGTGTCTTAGAGTGCACTTCTTTCTATTTGTTGGATACTCAAAGGTGCAACACTTTTGTGAGTTGCATAACATGTGCTATATAAAGTGTCCTCATATACAGTGCTAGGGATATAACTCTGCCACTGTTTGCACTCTGACAGTGCTAGTCTCAAGCCTGGATAAAGAGGGAGGACGACGCTAATGATCTTTTTTATCACACACTGTCGTAGGACTGCAGCTACCGCAGGATATTGTGCCTTTGTTTTACAACAAGTCGTTTAAGACTGATCTGTATCGCTGTAGTTAGATTGAGAGAGACCCCAAGTAATCTTCTTGACGGGCGCTGTATAAATGTTGAATGAATGAATAATGTTTTTGCATTATGGATATGCCTCTTTCTGTAGGCTTCAGCAGAGAATCCCCCTTCACTGAAAGCCCATTCCAGCGCAGCCTCAGTTGTCGTCCTGGAGAGGATTCAAGACTGTGTTGTCAGCGATGTAGGTAGTGTGCCGATTGTAGAAACGATTGAGCTGGTGAAAGCGTCACAAGATTCGGAGTTTAAGATCTTGATCGACGTTTGTTCCCTCGATCCTTCTGAGGATGATCCATTGATCGTCGCGAGCAACGACGCCGTGTCTAGGTAAGAGTTAGCATCATCAGTGTAATGTTTCCATTAACTTGCCTGCTGCAATGGAATAGCAATGGTAGAATGATTATTGAATTACAATAGAATGGTGGTGGAATAATAGCAGAATAACAATGGAATAATAGCAGAATAACAATGGAATAATAGCGGAATAACAATGGAATAATAGCAGAATAACAATGGAATAATGGCAGAATAACAATGGAATAGAGTGATGGTATAATTGTAAGAGTGATGTTATTGATCAAACGGTCACTGAAAACAGACATCTAAGGTATTAATTTTAGTGACATGATGTAGGAACTTGGTTGACATGAGGTACGAACATTGTTGACATGAGGTACGAACATTGTTGACATGAGGTACAAACTTGGTTGGCACTAGGTACAAACTTGGCTTTCATGAGATATGAACTTGGTTGACGTGAGGTACGAACTTGGTTGACATGAGATATGAACTTGGTTTACGTACGAACTTGGTTGACATGAGGTATGAACCCACAATCGTCGAATTACAGACAATGTGTACCACACGGTTGATTGATCTGGTGATCAATCAATTGATTGATTGGTTGATTGACTGCCAAATGGCATGTTGTTAGATTATGGAATGCACTTCTGATTATTGAACATTTGTTTTTCAGCTATGACATCAGTGACCTTCGACCCGACTCTGATGATTCGGATGAAGACGTGTCAACCCCTCAGAACAAAACTCAAGTACGAATGGTTCCCCTTTGGGCTGAAGGTGAGAACAGCCATGTGTTGTTGCCAGTACATGCAGCTTTGTACTTACAGAAATGTAAATCTGTATTATTTACAACTACTGTTACAGATGATAGCTTTGCTTATGAAGTTCCGGTAGTTAAACGTTTAGTTTGGTTTAGTTCTTCTTTATTGACAATTGTGACCTTGTGTCAACCCTGAAGCAGTGATGCAGACTAATTTAGACTGCTTTTATCTGGTATTTAGAATACTGCTTTTAATACTATGTGGGTATTTTGTACTTGTATTTAAAATACAGTAGAATGACAGTACTTTTTGGAATATCTTGCTAATGACAGGTAACATAGCAATACTGCATGCTGCTTGCACTGGGCCTGTGATAATTATTAAAAGGCTATTATTATTACTTTACCTGGATGAGGAGACATCTAGTAATAATGGTAATGTTAGTACACTTTCAAGACTCTATGACCGACCGGTAGTTCCTCAAATGTGCTGAGTTCTTTCTGCTTTCTTACTGGCACAACTTGACCGTCTCATTGGTTCCACTTGACTACAATTGCTGCCAGATTTCTTGTTTGCTGACCCATTTGGCCGGGTTCTCCTACATATTATGTAATGTAATCGAACATTTATATATCGCCGTTCAAGATACCTCAGAAGCGCTCTCTGTGTCGGCGTAAATGATGTTAAATGTCAATTCGTGCGAGTAAGATACACAGGTTAGCAAAATAGTGGTTTCTACTATGGTTTTTCTTGAAGCATTGCGATTTCAGTGTTCTAGCGATCATTTCATTTGGTTACTGGTTAGGTTAGCATTTCTCACGCCTTTAATGACCGACTGCATCAGGTCATTAAGGAGTTAAGGCATTTTGATTAATTGGTAGCTTGGCAGTTTGATGCAATTGACCATTATTATTTTACGATATAAAACAAATTTTATTGTTATTTTATAATTTATAATGTATCCCAGTGTCTTCCATCCTTGGTTGCAGATTTTGCCGTTCTGCTGCTTAGGATGACTCTATTCCCTTGGCCTGGACTTCCACGGTCCAGCATAGACGTATCTCCTGTCTTCGGCCAATCCTCCCGGAGTATGTTTTCTGCGACTTGGAATTCCTCCGCCTCTCTTTTTCTCAATCGCTTGAAGATCAATCCGTTCCATTGTGGTTTCATCATGTTAACCCAGGAACACCTCAGTTGAGTCTCTCTTGAAGTGGTGCTATATAAATTCGGAATTGCAGTGACTTTCCTGTTGTGTTTTGACTCCAGGGGAAAAGCTTGCTCTGGCTCTCATGGAGCTTGACTTCCGATCTCTGGACTTGGAGAAGATGTTCGGTCGCGTAGTTCCTCCGAATCTGAACGAAATGTTCGACAAGAAGAAACCGCGATTCGACAAGCGAACGAGTTCCGCCAACTGGGAACACCCGCTCGACCTCCGACCTTTCCAGTTGTGATCTTCTGGCCAGGCAACATTTTCTGTTTCGGATGTGACACGGTCTGTGACCGCCGGTGATTTCAAATGTAGATAGCCCTCCAGAGTTGAAAGTAGAGTTACTGACGTGATCTTATGCAAAGATTCAGAATTGAAGTCAAGACAGTTACTACGTCTCTTGAGTCAGCTTTTGTCATTTGATCATTTTGTGATTTGATCGATCTCATTTTCACTCTTTTAATGAATTTTTTATACCTCGTTTGACTTTTTAGCGTGTATTTGATTACACCTTGTTGAATTAATTTATAGCAGGTTTTACCAATGTCAACAGTGTTTTACTACCCTCTGTTTGCTGTACATTAGTTTGCTCTATGAAGTAGCAGAGTCAACTAAAAAAGTCAAGTATGAATCTTAAAACATGTAAGGTAATTGATTAGAGACACTGTAATGTAACTGAATATTTATATAAGCACCAGGTAACACAGTAAGACCGCTTTAGGTATTCACTAGTTTTTATGCAGTTTTTGTGGTCTGCTTTACATTTTCAAAAGTACTGCAGTGCAATGGGGCTGATTTCACGATTAAGATCTCTGATTTAGAAAATCTGGCTTCCTTGTGGTTGACTCATTAGGATACAGGACAGAAGGGCAGACCGATTTCAACAGTGTTTTACAAAACACAACGTAAGTTGGCGTATCATCTACTGTGGGACAGTGTTGTCTAGTCATTACAAAAGTCACAGCATGTTTATAGACAATAATGAAATGTACTGATGATTAGGCTCCTGGTTAATTTCTTGACTTGTCAGAAATTTATATAGCACCAGGCAAATGTATACAGAATCGCTGTAAATTTTTTGTGTTTGTCCCACTGCTGCATATTCGTGTTTATGATGGCTGGTCTATTAAGCAAGGTTTCTTACTGCATTGAAAGAAAGGACTCGGTACGATGGTCTGTATGGTTGTGATCCTTAGCTCTTAAAACTCTGGATGTCTTTTTTATATATACTCTTGACACAGCTACCTCCCGTGAAATTAGACATGTTCGAGCTGTTGGTTTGTGTTTTTATTGTTTTTCTATATTCGTGATGTGATATTTTGTGCAGTGTTTGAAAGTCATTTTGAATTGGATTTCTCATATTATCTGATAATTGTCTCAGTAAAATGGCTGGGTCGAAGAAACCGTGGAGAGTGTGAGTGCTTTGGTTCCTGATATTTTATGTATTTGATCTTATGGTACAGGACTATTTTAAATTGATCATGGGCGTGCTCGTACAATACGCAGTTTTCAATTTTAATCTAATATCAAAGCAAGTCGAATTTGTTGATGGTATAATAAGTGATGGGCAGTGTTCTGTTTTCTGTTTCATGTTTACAAAACTGTGAACATTGTAAATTTTACGTGAAGTTCTATTCGTTTCTTTAAAAACAAGATGCATGAAATGCTGTGTTGGTAAATAAATTACTTGTCCCAGATCTCTCCATTGTTTTATGGTTTTTATTGACTTTCATTTTGTCATGCTGACTTCAAATCTTTTCATTTTGCAGTTCAGGGTGATTTGGTTAGTGGGAAGATTAAGAGTGGGAAGATGAAATGGCGAGGGCTGGCCACCCATCTTCGTATCATAAGAAAGTCTCCAAGTATCAGATCTGCAACCTCTGGGTGATAAATTTAGGCACTGTGCGCAGCTGGGCAGGTATGACATCGTCCACATAAGCAGCATGAACAGTCTTAAGGAGCCAGCTTTAGGAGAGCAATCCTCTAAAGTATTTTCAACAAGGGCAATAAAGCTAAGACAATAAAGATTACCCCACTGCACACAAGTCTCCTTTTTCAGCATAATGCTTGTTTAAAAAAAGTGCAAATTGTGGTAGGATTAAAACAAATGTTGAGCAGAGGCAATTAAAGTAGCAGATAGATGCAATATAGATGACCTCTTCAAGGGTTGTCTGGCATGCAGTAAAGAAGATCAGCACCTGCATATCCCCATGGGCAGTGTGGTTTCGTTCTGGCAAAATGCATAATGCATAAAGTCTTAAAGAATTCTGATGACAAGTGAAGAACAACAATGCATTTTCATGAACGGCTTCAATCAATAGCTTCAATCAAAACTGTACAGAACAAAAGAAACAGAAAATCATTAACAGAGAAAACAATCGATCTGTTATGCATCCTATTCAAACTGTGGCGCTGAAACATTTTCGCATTCTGTTTCTGTCGCTAACTTCACAAACATTCCATTGTTGGTTACAGAGCCACAACACACATCCGAGACAAGCTACAGCAAGAATCCGTTTAACACAATCCAAACACCTCGAAAAGAGAAACTTCTAAGATTTACAATACCAGATACACTTTAAAGTTGCAACTTTCCACTAAAAACTGAAATCCTCATTTGCAATGATATAATCATTGTCACCATTATTTCATATAGTGTAATTGAGTTTGACACCAGCTTCTTTTAACACTCTGTATTAATATTATTACATTTTTATAGTAGTGTGCTGTTGCCAGTAAACTACATGTAGCAGTACTACATAAAAGTTGTTTAAACTATATAGTATTAAGTGACACAAGGGATCAATATTGCTCACATGTTGAAAATTGTAAAACGTGAGTTTTATGCATATTTTTAGAGACAATGTTGTTTGCCTTAAATTATACCAACACCTTGGCTCTACCTTACTTTTGTCCACTATTTGGAAATTATTGTTTCATGAAAACATATAGAAAGTTGATTGACTTGCCTGTGAATGAAATGCAAAAGACCATCGCAACCTTTGAACAGAATTTAATCAAACTTGGTACAGTATGAGAAAATACTTACACCAACAATCCAACACGCCCTGAAAATGTGATTAATAAATCTTGGATGGTTTTTGATATTATCTTTATTTTAGATCTTCTAAAAAAATAATTTTATTTTAAATTACAGAGTCCAATAAATCCTGAAAATACACATTAGAAGAATGAATATCGTCAAACGTGTCCCCATTTCCACTGAAATCTGAAAATGAGCAAAACATGACTTTTGATCAAACTCTGCTCTTTGCCCAGCAATGTGACGGTCCAACACCATACTCGTTTTGATTCCTCGAATCACACATTATAATAAATCTGGGAAATTTTATTGCAGACACAGATCGAGGTTCATCAGAAGTTCATCTTAGCACTAAACAGACACAGCTTATAAGGACACTCTGGGACTCCAGCATCTTTCTTTTTTACATAAACATTACTTTAAATAGAATATCCTCACTTCAACAACAACAGCAACAAACTTTTTAAACAAACTATAAACAGTAACTTTATGAACCACAACAGATATATTCGAAAACAGTTTAGAACTGTAAAGGCCTTCTTTGCCAAAAACTTCTACAAAAGCAGAAAAACAATGAAATTTTTATTGTCATAACATTGAAAAGCCTACCATGCTGGTCCAAAGTCTAGCACACTGCAGCAGCATATTCACGAGCGCTGCGTCAAGTCAGAGGGTTGTCCAGAAGTAGAGTGAGCAAATGAAAGGACCTGCTTTATAAACAAGGCAGACGTACACACATTCACCTCTCACATCACAGTTCAAATCAAAAGGCAGAAAAGACATACTTAAACGATGTCTTGTGGGAAATATAGTTTTCAACGAAACAGTTTAACATGCAAAAGAGAGCTGATTAACACTGAAAATACAATTAAGTATAAGAGCTTAAATGTATATATACATGTATATATATATATATATATATATATATATATATATATATATATATATATATATATACACATATATATATATATAAACATATATATATATATACATATATATATATATACCAGTATGTATATGCAGCTGATTGTCAGGAGTGCTCCCTGGTGGATTTTCTCCCCCACTAAATATTCATAAAGCCACACTCAAATGAAACCATGACCTAGATATTTTCATAGCAACTCCCAGCAAATGTTATACTAAATCAATTTAAACTTCATTACAGTTTACTTGTGCCAAACTCCAGGGCACAGTAGAACTTTCAAAAGAACTGAAATGCCAAATAAATTTTAAATATTGTTGTTTACTACTAGTGCATATTTATTTTACAAGAACTTGAAGACACCAGTCTAAAAATGATACTTACGGCATCCACATTCACAGGTTTCAGATAAAAGCGACACAAAACACACAGAATCCCACACGTTTGACTTGCTGATAAGTTTTCAAGAGCCAGCTTTAGAAGAGCACTCATCTAAAGCATTTTCAAAGCAGGCTATAAAGCTAAGACATAATTTTTATAAAGATTACGGCACAGCACAATAGTCTCCCTTTTCAGTGTAAGGCTAGAACAGCCAACACTACAAATAGTCTGGCTGGAGTAAGTAAATCCAGTGTACCAAAAGCTGACAACAGAAAATAAATCAGATTCAAATTAATTAGAAGCACCTGCTTCACAACAACTCTAAAATTAAACTTCACAACACTCATAAATCACACTTTGCTCACAAGCCAGCCAAAAAGTTGCACACAAAACATTAAAGACCACATGCCTCTTCAGTGTACAACACAGTGACCCAAAGTTCACATCAAAACATTTATCGTAAATATTCGTCAAAATTCCTACCACAGTTTTAAGCTATCCTGGAACTGCAAGTCTTCGAAGGATATAGACAAATCACTTGCTCACATGCCAGCCAAAAAGTTGCACACAAAAGTTTAAGGACCACCTGCCCCTCCTACTACAACAGAGTGACCCAAATTTAACCTATAATTTTACATAATGTAACAAAGCTTTTGTACAGACATACGAAATACCAAGTACAGTGGAT
Source organism: Bimastos eiseni (assembly GCA_959347315.1). Classification (NCBI taxonomy): domain Eukaryota; kingdom Metazoa; phylum Annelida; class Clitellata; order Crassiclitellata; family Lumbricidae; genus Bimastos; species Bimastos eiseni. Next base: position 5,003,154 of record OY365807.1, on the reverse strand, counting down.
ACAGACATGTGCAGAGGCTAAATCACTGCATGGAGGTTCAAAACGTGTCTCTGAATGGGTGATATAACGAGAAGAACTCTAACCTATAGCTATCGACCGAAATGTCCATCGGCGCAAGTCTCACAGCACGAAGACCCTAACAGTTTAATAGGTCGCTCGATAACACCAAACACCGGTCATTCAATTCCGGTAGAAGAGCAGAAAGCTCTTGAGCGCAAGCGGAACCGGCAGAGCTGCCACCTTCACCTGGAGCAGTATCCGGTAGGTGACTCCAGGCTCCTGGCCTTCCTTGTCCTCATCAACCTCATCCCTCTGTCCCTCGTCGGCCTCGTCCACAGGTTTCGGGACATGTGGAGGATTCGATGCGGCCCACATCAGAGCCTCAAACGATGAAATCCGGATGCAGTCGGACATCTCGCCATTGCCACACAAGCGCGCCACATCGCGCTCATTGTTGGCACGTCCTGCTCGATCATCGTTTCCATTTACGGCGTCAACGGCCTCGCTTGCATCGGTTGACGTCGACCTCCAAAACTCGGCATTGTCCATATCATCGGGGTAGAGACCGCTGCAATGCGACCCCACCCCAACAGAATCAGCCTCTAGGGATCCACAGGTGCCGACCCCCGAAGAATAGGATGCAGAAAATCCGTTGGATGAGGAGTTCCGCTTTCGGTTGCGGATGCAGATGGCCTCCGAGACGCCCTCCGGTCCGTCCTTCGAGGTGTCCATCTCGGCACGATACACCCCTTCGCTCTCCATGTCGACGAATCCATTGTCGACCGACATCTCTTCAGGCGGAGACGCGGCATTGGCGTCCGGGTGCCTCTCCTCTCGTCCCCGCTCCCGGCGCGGCGGCAGGAACAGCCCAGAAAAGACGCGGTCCCTCGCCTCCTCGTCATCGTCCATCTCCTCGCTCTCCTCCAGGTTCCGCATGGTCTCCAGCTGGAGGGGCTCCTCGGAGTCGCTGTCCGAGTCCGAGAACTGGCGGGTGATCAACAGATCAGTCTGCAGACTGGTAACGGTCTGCATCGGAACAAGGTTGATCCGGCGCTGGCGCTCTGGAGCCTTCGGCTTACGCGGACGTCTGTGGTCGATATACGGATGCTCGATCTGGATGTTGCGACGCAGGATGCGGCGGATCACGATTCGGCAGACGTCCTGCAGGAGCATGACCCTCAAGCTGGCTGCACATAAATCACCAGACCAGAGACAAAGTCACATCTTCCCTAGGGATGAACTGAGTTTGAATTTTCTTGCCAAGTCCAAGTATCAAGTTTCTAATATGTTTTAAAAGCTCATTCTCTTGATTTCTAAATCGGCAGTTTCCACAACTTTTTGGATATTTTTAGCTTTACTTTAGTTTTCTATAGAAAGTAGTAACTTGTATGCACCAACATTAGCAGTGTTTGTGCTTTTAGTTAGGTTGATTGTCATTTTCTAGATAAAAATAATAGTGCTTATGTTTACCAGCTTTCTGTGAACTATAATGAAGTTAAATTTTATTTGGTTTAGCATCTACTGGGAGGTGCTATGAAAATATCTACGTCATGGTGTCAGCCGAGCATTGCTCTCTGATTGTTGCTGAGCCAATCTATCCTAACCTAATCTATCCTTATCTCGCCCCACACAGTTCGACAGCTACATAGGATCAGCTATTTAACTAATCACGCGCATCTCTAATACCTATATACTTTTTCCATGCACACATATTCTGCACAGGAATGCACAAACACACACTTTCAATTCGAATGCATAAAATGCATGATCCATATATGCATACACACATGATTAAGTGTGGGTGTAAATGGTGAGTTATAAAAGACTGACGTGGTTCGATCATATCGATTGGTCCTTCTCTCATTACAGGAATTAACCCAGCAAATGAAACGGGAAGAATGTTCTTCACGTCCCAACTCGTCTCTGATGTGCGCGTTATCTGCAGCAGCTGAAGCGCACGTACAATAACAAAGGGTCAGAACAGCACAATATAAGCAGACAATTGTTTTAATAATGTGTAAAGGACTAGGCATGATCAGTGTGCTGGGCTGTCAATCAAAACGTCTGGGTTCAAATTCCCGCCTGGAATGAGTGTGTTGTTGATTTTTTTAACGACACCGTTCCATATCGAAGATGATTTGGCGTCGCCCTTCTTCTTTCTCCAGGCTTGGGACTGGCACTATCAAGGTCCAAACAGTGGCAGAGTTACCTGGAATGATATTTGGTCAGAGATGTTTATACTCTGGTTGTATCCCTAGCCATGATGAGTATACAATAGGCAGGAAGATGAGAGAGAGAGGACTGGCTAAGAAAATTCAGCTGTTGGCATGTCATATCCACGGCTGCTCAGGCAAGCTGAAGGATTGTTCTTCTTCATAATAGTGTATGATGGATATAATCAGAGATTCAGTTATATTAAATTGAAATTGAGTAATTTAATATCGAGGGCCGCATAAGACTACCTTTCAGCTTAGAAGAGTAGCGCAGGATTTCCGAGGATTAGATTGAATTATAAACTAGAACTAGCTTACCCAATCATTGATGATTGTATCAGACAGACCTCGTAACTTAGGATAAGATTAAAATTGTTGATTGGTGATTTAATCATATCACTAATCACTGATCTGATGCAGAGGATTTACATAAATGAGATTAATCTTCACATATCAGATTACTGAAGAAAAGAATTGATAAGCTCTGACTGATCTCATCATTGAGGATCAGTTTATTTAGCTACTGATTTACCTGATTATTAACTGGCTGTCTAATCTATGCTAGAAATCCTAAGAACTTTTTCTGTCAACGTCAAAAGCCTTTGATCCGACTAGATGTAATAAAATTGATTATTAAAGATATGATGTAATTAAACTGACAAATAAAGATAAGCATCCTTGTTAATGGCATTATCTTAAATGTCACTTCCCCTGGATATTGTTATCATCTCTAACAATGTCGTCATCCTTGATAATGTCATCATCCTTGATAATGTCATCATCCTTGATAATGTCATCATCCTTGATAATGTCATCATCCTTGATAATGTCATCATCCTTGATAATGTCATCATCCTTGATAATGTCATTATCCTTGATAATGTCATTATCGATTATGGCAAAATCAGTACTGACTATCTTAATCATTGATGATCAGATTAGATTATGAAAGTGCCAAATGACCTGATCATTGAGTGGCATCACCAGTATGCCTCCGATCTTTATCAGATTCTTCATGTAGTTCTCGTGCTCCGGTGGACAGGAGGCGCCACAGTACAGTCGATCGTAGAGTCGACAGTTTGAGCTGAGCAGCAGACAATTGCCTCGAACAAACTGCGGCTCACAGAACTCAAACTCATCGAATGAGTCGCTCATTCTGAGGAAGCGAGCCAAGTTTGTTCGAGCATAGTCAATCACATCTTGATGATACTCGACTCCGTGGTTGACGCCGTAAGGACCTGAAAGCAATCAAGTACACAATCAAGTAAGCAATCAAGAATGCAAGCAGCTTTTATTTGCATGTGACAGCAAAAAAAGTTACAATGTAACAAGATTACATACACATTGCAAACATATTACATAGTCGGATTGCTTCTGCTCAATACCACACCTATGCATCTGTTGGTCTTTTGCCTTAGAACAACATTCCCTCTCGTAATCATAATCTCTTGATTTTTTTAAAGCACCACTTGAAAGCCTAGCGCAGGGTACCAGCTTATTCATGAGCACTGCGTCAAATCGAAAGGGCTGTCCAAAGGAGTCCGTGGGAGGTCAGAGTTCGGTTTCCAGGATGGAAGCAGAGTAGCTGTTAAGGAGGGTGTCATTTTGGTCGAGGATTGACAGGTGGAATGCCAAGTAATGAGTCTGGGTAAGAGTTCTTGACAAGGTGGGACTTAAATTTAGAATGGAAAGCCCAAGGTTTGATGGAATGGGGTGCTAGGTACAGATGATGCTGCATGACAGGCAGTGATTATGGAGGAATAGAAAAGGCACGACATCCAGGAGGAAGTGGCGCATGCTTTGATTTTAACTCAAGGAACTTTTCAAACAAATAACCATTTTATTCAAATCTCCATTTTATTGAAGGTCATTTATATATTGAAATTGTCATTATTATTATTGCAATTGTCATTATGTTGAATAAGCCATTTTAGTGAATAATCAATTATATTGAAATAGTCATTTTGAGTTAAACATTTATTTTTAGTGATATAGTCAATTTTTTAAATTAGATAACTATTATATTTAAAATGCCATTTTATTGAAACAATCATTTTGATTGAAATAATCATAATTTTACTAAAAGAATCATTTTTATTGAAATGGTCATTATAATGAAATACTGAAAGTCATGTTTATTTAAATGGTTACTTTATTGAAATCAGTCAAGGCTCAGGAGTCTAAAAAGGTCATAACCATTGAAATGGCTTAACTTTTCATGACAAAATCCATCGAGACTGCTCTTAACCCTCACCTAAGATCAATCCAACCATAGTGCTCAGATATCCAGTTCCGCTTCCTAGGTTCAAGAAGCTCATTCCAGGTCCAATCTTGAGCGACTCCAATACCTCTGCATAGATGCATGGCGCCGATAAATGTATGTTGCCGTGCTTCCAGGCCAGGTCCTTGTAGGCACTGTCGCGGTGCTCCAGAAGGTAGTAGTCACCGCGATCAATCGCACGGAACACCCTCTCGACCGAGGGAGTCTTGATGTACTCTGCATCAACCAGGTTGTTGACTAGCTCGGAATTGTCCTGGCCTGCACTCACTGCCCCACCCATCGCAAAATACTGTCCTTTGATCAAAAGGAAATTGATGGAAAAAGTCTGGTTACTCGTATTCAGATGTTCCCGTTGGCTAAAATCACAAAAGGAGACCATTATCAGTAACTGTAGTCATAATTGTCAAACTTCTAAGGTGCCACTCGAAAGGCAGCTTAGTACGAGAGCTGAGTTTATTCGTGAGCGCTGTGTACTCGTACCACTAATAAAGTGTTTAGCAGAAATGATAAATAAGTGTTAATTAATGTCACTTTCAATTAAGATTTAAAAATCCATATTCTAGCATCACTCAATTAAGTATTGGAAGCAAAGTTTAAATAAGTAAGTACCGACACACCCAAACAGAACCATTTAAAACAATTTTAAGTATTTATTTAATTTGAAATAATGCATGTTACAGCAGATGTAATGTACACAGTGGTTATTGCTGCATGCCAACAGTAATTGCAAAGTAAGAGCAATGCCAACACAGCTTTGCAAGTAATGAAACGAAGTTCAGTCATACCAACTCTCACCTAAACAACTGCAATTTCCTGAAACAAACAGGCCAATGCAGGTACATACATCACGGCCAACAAAAGTTTATCCTAAACGTCTACAACCTGGGGAAATTGACTGCAGAGTCAGTTAACTCATCTTTACTTTTCGTTTCTCATTGCTCGAGTTGAGCCCTTGCAATTTTGGCAAAAGACTCATTCTCTCTATAGATAATCTTGGAACAGACTCGCTAAGCTCGCGGCTCAAATACGACCCAAGTCCCGGAAGAACTCGCTTTCATAGTCCACTATCCCGTAAAAAACGAACTGCATCAAACCGAGGTTGACCCGTTTGTCTTTCATCCCACAGCAAAATCGCAGAACCTACGCACTGTTCCTGGTCTCAAAGTCACAAGGACGGCCAACAAAACCTTCCAACTAATTAGTCCAGGCACCGCCACACATCTGCGGGAATCAAACGTCGTCACAAGCCCAGCGGGCGCAGAAAAATATGCGCCGTTCAACAGAACAAAGAACTAAACCTATATCTACGTCGAAAATTAATTACCACCTCTAGCTTAACAATAAATATGTTCGATTAAACCGAATCAGCAATTCTTAATTGCTGATTCGGGAGCATTTTAAGAGCTTCGTCCTTTACGATTAAATTTAATAAAACGCAATGAAATGAGTTATGTTTGTCGTACAAACCACAGCTGGTCCCTTATTGAGTGCAGGTCAGCTCAGCTGATAAGCAGTAAACAAAGCCGAACGATCAAAACGCTTCCAAACAATCCGGCAATTCCGTCGAAGTCGGATCTACCACCGGGATTAATAAAATTATCCGAAATCTGAAGCACAGATCCAACAAAGGAGTGCGATGCAGATCGACTGTCACAAGCGGATAAAAGTTTCCATCTTCCCAGCTACCAACAGCTTTGTACATCGATGTAAACAAGACTCGTGCACAGCAGAAGCAGAGCCATCTACTACGAGAGTTCGGCAGCAAATGGGAAAGCAAAAGACGCGTATTGATTGGTTTAAATTCAAGAACGCCAACTTAGGTCGTGGAAGTGGCTCTTTGCCGTGGCACCAAACATTAATAAGACAATTCAAGGATATAATATTATGTGTAAATGATTTAAGAAACGGAAATCAACATTATGGCAGTAATTTGTTAGTGCATGAGTTGTGGGCTTTAGGTATTTTTCGCATATAGTTCTGCTCCATCTGCACCCCCAGCCAATTTGGCAATAATCAGTACTTATCTTGCGAGTACATTGACCTCACAGTCACCTAGAAGACGCGATAGCAGAGGATCGGACCTGCCACTGGCTCTCATATACGAATCTAAGAATAAATAGTTTATAACATGAGAGGTTACCGTTTTTCTGCTCGTTGACGACAGTCTATTTCAGTTGAGGCCATTACACGTTTTAATATTCATAAAGCTAAAAATTAATGGTCGGGCCTTTAACCATTGCAAGGTGACCTGTCGTGACTCTAAGAGACTACATTACCTTCTGAACCACTCAAACCCTCTGTAATGTTATATCTTAAAGATATACGCTTTTTATAAATGTTTCAAAATGGTAAACAAGATTATGATCATGCACAACCATATAATTCGTTTTAATCTGAAGATTTTTGTAAGCATTTTCTCAGCAGACTGTTTTCTTGGATGTCCTTACTGGTTTACATATGGGCACAACGATATTCAACTACCATCGATTGATCTTCGAGCACTACAACAGTGACACCATAGAAGTGCTTCCATTAGATTCGAATTTCCAAAAGCCACAGCAGCTATAGGCTTGAAAGCTTACCAGAACAATCAGCTAGTTTACTATGTACAGCTCTCCTATTGCCTTATTTAAATTACTGTATGGTAGTTTGGAAAGGTGGGTATTAGAAAATATTGAACCTATATTCTATCCTTTAAAAAAGGTCTAAGAATCATCAGTGGGGCCAGAGATGTTTTCTATTAAAGTCACTAAACTTACAACAATTATGACGTTTATAAACTTAAACTGGTACTCTAACTTCCCATGGACTACCTGCGCATTACTTGTGAATAAACTGTTGCACCCTGCACTTGGCTTTTGAGTGCTTGTGCTGCTTCAGAAGTTGAGATTTTCTCGTTCTAATAGACACGATTGAGGTTGTGCCAAACCATGTATCTGAGTGGGTCGACACGCTACCTACGACTAAATAAAAAGAAAACTCAGGAGATAATTATCCCACATCCTCGGGGCAGGGACGGGCAAGGTGGGGGACCTGAGGGAGATGCCGGGACTGCCGAGGGTTACATGTATTGCTAGCTTATCCCCAAAAGCCATATTTGTTGCATCAACTTTTGGCCATTTGTGGAATGACATATAACTGTAGCTATCCAAGCTGTAATTACAATCTCCACTGTCAGAGAGAAATGACATCTTGCCACACACATTCGATTCATGCTTTTATTCAATACTCTGCATTTCACACACAAGAAGATTTATGCCATACAGACAACCGCAAGTGGCATTCTTTGCTCGGAAGTACTGAGAACTGCAATTTTACACAATCAGTTTCGACATTACAGTTCAACCATGACATGCAACCAATCAATATGCTAAGCGAAAGTGATTAGTGCTTATAAGCAAACAGGAAATACTCTTCAATTATCACTACGAAATTAAATTCACTTTACTAACAATGAGTGACAATGTATTGACGAAAAATCTCTGAGCAGTTTCTTACAAGGAATGGCAAACTTTCCCACACTGGACCAAATCAAGGTACCCTGCAGTTACTAACTACAAGCTTAATTCACCGTGGCCTATTGTTTTTGTGAAATACAATACAGAAGAAAAAAGATGTTAATGTTAGCAAAAAAGTTGTTGCCAATCCAAAATTTCCAGAAACTACATTCAAATCATCAAAAAATAGTCTTTCTGAACAAAAGTTAGCATTAAACTCTATAGAATGCTGTCATTCAGCGTACTACAACCGGCAGACCTAAATAATAAACTCACCATTCAAATGGTTCGCGTTGTTTCCAATCATCAACAGTTTAGACAACACTAGCAAGACAATTATCAAGAAACAATGGAATCATACTAATGCAGAAGATATTTTGGAAAAAAATCGTTCGAAAGGAATCTCCTGATTGGACCTGTACTGCAAATCACCGGTGTGCCACGAGCTATTCTTAGTCCTGATCTTTCTTTCCATGCTTCAGTATTCTCGTGAATTCAACGTAGTCAAAGTTACCGTTCTTGATGGGCGCCTCGCGGTACATTTCATCCACCTGTTAATTAAGTAATTCATATTAATATCTCTCAAAATCATAATTTTTATGCATTCACAGCAACAACTATTAAAGAATAAAATGGGTGATCTCTGTCCTACAGCAGTCTTCCGGCATTTATCCAGGAGGTAAAAAAATCAAGCTTAAAATCTATTTACTATGTAAATCAAAACACTCTCTGATGGCCAACCCATTGTAAAGCACCCTAGAAGCAGCTTGCTACTGACAGTCCATATCTAAACTGACATAATTACAGTGTGTACATAAACGTTGCCATAGTAAATTGTCACACATGTACACGTACAATACAAAATGACTGCTTTTTGGTATTGTCCCTACAAAGTTCAGAAGTACACACACTTGCATATGTCAACGGCCTCGCTTGCATCGGTTGATGCAGACCTCCAAAACAAGGTCGCTACACAGTAATCGCCTCGGCCAATGATCAAACCCAGACATTAAAGGCCGACCGCTCTAACCAATCGGCCACGGTGCGGAACATTCATACATTGTCATGTATACATACAAAGCGTTCTGACATGCATGCAGAATGAATGAGATAACAATTCGACATGTGTCGTTTGGTTGGGGCCGTCCACATATTACGTATGCAGCGAGGGGGTTTCGAATTTCGGCGATTTTGCCTATGGGTGCGTATAGTGGGGGAGGGGTCCCGAAAATATGTACGTACCCAAATATAATTGTCTAACTATGATGTACACAATACAGAATATTAAAATAAGAACTGTAAACCCGATCACAGACTAAATTCCTGCTTAATCAATTTTATGTAGGGGGTCCAAAAAATGTACGCGGTGACACAGAGGAAGGGGGCCTGAAAATCCGATTTTTTTGCGTACGTAATATATGGACGTGCCTTAGCATACGACAGGAAGACCTTGCTGAGAATGGGTTGTCAACATTCACCTTTTACCATCTCTGCCAAAGCCTCATTCCTCTGGCTCTACCATCCTATGACAACCATCCTTATCCTCTGTAGTACAACACTGTCTTCCTCCCATCAACCTCCAACCGTGTCACGACCTGGCACCAAAATGGACCAACCAATCTGGCCAATTATTAATGACTCTGGTCGCTGTATAGAGCCCCAGGGTTACACGGTTCTCTTTGAAACAACTGTCAGCAGTCTGTCACACGGAGAAGATATACATGTACGAGAATTACATTTGCAGGGCCTACCATTGGAGCCAAATAAACATCCAATGTACACCGACTGTTGAAAAACATGGGCATTAACATGAATCAGACCAGCAGTTTTCAGTCTTTATTTTTATTGTACAACCAGGTAAAAAATCAAATGTTGACATACAGCAAATGACAAATTAAAAATAACAGGAGTTAGCAAAGTTCCCTTACAATCAGAGGAACATCACAAGTTCTTTGGTAGGGTCTGTGGTGTACCCCATCTCAAAAATGGAACTTATTCTGAGATAATGCTATATCCGAAACCGTAGCAAAAAATGAATACCTCCTTGCAACTCAAGGCATACCAGTAGTGGTATGTGCATCAGCATTTTAAAACTACTGAAAGATGAATGGTCAAAAAAACATCTAAATTCTTGAGTGCAAGGCACAGATGCCTGGAAAGAGACGATTCGGAACATAGAGACCCTACGCCATCAACCAATGGATGGTAATTAACGCAATAAAATCACACGTGATACAGCCCTAGGAATTTTATGGCATCTTCTGATCACTACAGCAAATAGTTATAATCGTTCTGGAACATATACTTACTTAACAGCTCTACATCTGCATTACAGCATTCCTATCTTCACAGTAGTCTATAGCAATAATTAGAAAATGTTAATCTCTGTCTGTCTATGGTCTTACCTCTTCTTCTGTAAATCTATCACCCATTGTGGTTAGAAGTTCTCTTAGCCGCTCCTCATTTATGAAACCTATATTCAAAACCAGAACAGTAATCAGACCATTTAGTAATCACTTAGAAATATTCGAACAGGTGATAAGAGGTTGGACTGCTGATCAATAACCAAACTTCCTTCAAATTTCTACCAGTTAAAGCACTATGAGTGGTAGATAGGTCTAACTGCAATTTTTAAGCCAAAGAACAACCAGAAGTAATTTTGGGCATTGTAATAAATAATTTGTTTGCAAAATACTGTGGTTTGTCAGTTTGAAATTAAACGAAAATTATAATTATTTGTGACCAGCCCCAACGGTCCTCAATGCCATAATTATATAGTCAAAGCCTGGGCCAAAATGCAACAAAAAATTGAGTTCACTTCACATTTGAACTGAACTAGTCATGATAAGAATTCCATAAATGATCATATTTAGATATTTACAAGCTTGCATTGTCAATTAAAAGTCATCTAATGAATCATCAACAACAAAAACTGCATGTTCCCTATTAATCAGCGATGTCACAGACCAGAAGGTCACCTAAAATTGGCACAAGTCAGACACTTGGCCACAGAAATACCATAACTTACTTAATACAATCTTACCAATAAATAATGTATTTTAAAATGCAATGGCATGTATGCAATGAAGATGCAACTTCACAGAATACTGAATCAGTTTCTCTGAGTTTAACTGTGGGTCTCTCCAGCTGGAACATGCTACCTCAGTTTCTCAGGATCAACTATTCTTCCATCACCCCTGATCAGTTCCTTGAACAACTAAGGATCCTGTATGGTGATAATCATAATGGAGGGATTACACGCAAGGTGAGTGACTGCACCAGATGACACCAACCCTAGTGATGCCACTGATTAGACACAAGTTCCAGATAAGCTACTAGCTAGCAATAACAATGATCACCTTTATTCTCCTCGTCAAAACAGGCAAATGCGTTCTTTATGACATCCTCCGGATCCGTTCCGTTCAATTTCTCCCCAAACATCGTCAGGAACATTGTGAAGTTGATCGGACCTGGAGCTTCAGCCATCATGGCTTCCAGATACTGGTCTGTAGGCATCTTACCTGTTACAGAAATAACAGTACAAAGTAAATAACGACAACAGCAATAGTTTGGTGCAATATACAAAAACAGTTTGGTGCAATATCCGAAAATTGCGTGGTGCATTATCAGACAGTTCGAACATAGTCTGGTGCAGCATCAAGTAATAGATAGACCCAATATCCAAAAATATTTTGGTACAATATCTGAATAAGGTACCAAATCCAAAAATAGTTTGGCACAATATCTGAAAATAGTTTGGTGCAATATCCAGCAGTAATTTGGTGTAATATCAGAAAATAGCTTGGTGAAATATCCGAAAACTGCACAATGAAAGCCTACAAACAAAACAAAACATGCCTGGAAAATTTTTCTAGAAAACAAAATGAATGTAACAAATAAATGGAATTTGAGAACAAAACACGCTATAGAAAGAGGAAAAGTAATAATACAAAAATGCAACTGGCCATTAAATATACAAAAACAAAAAACACCAGCGATAACAGAAATAACAATCAACAATAACTGGATACTATCTAATCTTCGAGATTATTTATTGATTTATTAATTACACATTTTGGAAATGCAGCAAAACACCAAAATAGTCAACTGTGAGCCACTGTTTGAAAGAAGGAAGTGAATCTGAGCTACGATTAGACAGTGGCAGTCAATTCCATTCCTTAGGAGCAGAGGCATGGAATGCACGAGAGCCCATAACTGCTCAGCATTGTGGCTCAGTTAAAAGATCTGTATTTGATGATCTATGGCAACAAGGAGGGATGTCAGTTAGTACTTGTGATTGAAGATAGGTAGGTCTGCTGGTGTTGAAGCTTTTTTAGCTCAAATTTTATTCTGACTTTAACAGGAAGCCAATGCAGCCGATGTAGTATGGTTGAAGACTATAATCGTAGTGGAACACTTATCACTGCGTGAGCTACAGAGTTTTTCATTCGCCGAATACGCTAAAATATTCATTGTTCTACACAATCTTTGTTCTGATCATCCATCTTTTCAACAACGTCACATAACTTATTGCTATCACTAACATCAGTTGATTTAATAATAAATATTTCATCAAGTAAAATGAATATTCATTACCCAATGAGGCTAACATATCGTGCAAATCTTCCTTATCAATGAAGCCATCATGGTTCTGATCAATCAAGTTAAAGGTCTCTTTGAACTCCTGTATCTGTGCTTGGTCAAACATGGCGAAGACATTCGACGTTGCCCTCTGGGCACGCTTCTTCACCGTCTTTGACTTGGCTTTCGACATCTTTTAGTTTTGTCTAAAACAGCCAATGAACCTCTAATACTATCAAATAATAACTCATTTAGGATCAGCCAGGTAGACATTCATTTGTGAATGCTAATGGTAATGCTTCAGACAGTATTTGCAAGTTTCTTTGTTCAAGATAATAAACAATTTCAAGTGTTGTCTGTATGGGATGCCTAGGTGTACTGGCAAGACGATAACAAATCGACGGAAATGAAAATACTAACATCAGAATTTCAACCATAACAACAATGACAAAGTAACGAAATAACTTTAATCTCTAAAATAAATGAATCCTAAACTAAGATTCTAGCACTATCGAAACTTGGCGACTGGGTGTGTCCACGGCACTTTGACACTACGAACTGCTAAGAATAATTTCATAAAATACAATATGGTAATACCAACAATTATTAGACCAGTTACAAACTAAGCACAGATTAAAATATTTAAATGATGAAAAGTAAAAGAAAAATAATTACCTAAAACGCGTACAAAATGACAATCCTGTGATTCGTGTGAGTCTTATTGTTGCCCCGTGGATGTATGTGCTAAATATTCATAAGCGCGGTCAAAGGATATTACTCATCATTGGCCATTCCATTAAATTATCCTTGTCACATGGGCAAAGTTAGGAATCACCTTTAAATAAGTAAGAATGTTTTGAATGTGAGTCGAGTCATGATGTGTGATAGTGAGAGCAATGATCTTTCCTACAGTACTATATGGCTGTGAGACATGGACAATAACAAAGAACATGGAGAAGAAAATCAACGCATGCGAAATGTGGATATGGAGAAAGATGCAGAGAATATCATGGACGGAGAAGGAGACAGACGAAGAAGTACGCAGGAGATTGGAGTCGAGAATGATGAGACGTTACAACAAACAGCGTGGAGAAGGAAGCTGGGGTTTTTCGGACATGTTATGCGATCAAATGGAATGGAAAAAAATGATGCTGACATGTGAAGGAGGAAGGAAGAAAAGAGGGCGCCCAAGGAAAAAGTGGATGGATGTGATACATGAAAAAACTGAAATGAGCCTGGAGGAATTAAGAGATGCAACTTCGGACAGAAAAAAATGGAGAGGATTGGCCATGGCGGTCGCTAGATTTCCAAGAAATAACAGCACAAGGTGACAATGTGATAATTATTTAAACCGGTTGTAAGTTGTAGCACCACAAACGGTGTGAGGCTGCCTGCTAGGCACCCAACCTGCAGTTCAATTACAGTCTGAGCAGAAAATAATATTGTTGATAAAATACACAATCATGAATTCCTGATTATAAAAATTGGATTGCAACCTATAAGTATGCAACGAATTCAATGCGTCCATTACGTTAATAGTTCTGTTAGATGACCTCTAGCGGGACCCTGAAATTGTAACTTGTTATGGAAGAAGAAACTATGAAAATAACGTTTGTAGGCGTACGTTATAATCAAAAATACATTGTCGTGGGTCTCAGATGACGTAGAGTAATGGATGACACACTCGGGCGCAGAACTGAGGAACCGGGTTCGATACCCGTACCGGCGGCGTTGGTTAAATAAAATTTACACGTAGGCCTAGGCTGTAGCGTTTTTAGGCGCCCTGAGTGTCTGACGACATCTTTTGCTCATACTATGTCTGTAATCTTACTGCACTGTTATAAGTTTGAATAACCTGATTAATAGTGTGAATAAGCTGAAATTATTATTAACTTGATTTTCTTTACAAAGGTAAAAACAAATTTCGTATAATTATGAGTTATTTTGTTATTAGATGATACTTCTTAGTAATATCCTCATAACTGGTTTGTCTTTTGCCCCATGTAGTCAAACGAACAGAGGTATAAGCTATTACCAGATATTACTGACTTAAATTCATCGACAAATGAACCGACGCAAGAGAACATAGCCATACGGTAGCTAAATAAAGGCGTTTAGCTTACGTTTACTATATTCCTACAATCATTTTAAACAACGATGTAGCTTTCCATCTGATCTCCGCCGTCACCCCTTCGGACAACCTCTCTGACTGGACGCATCGATCGTGAATGAGCTTATGCCCATCGCTTATAAAGTGGTGCTATATAACTTTTAGATCTCAATTGCGAGCATCGTGAAGTTAACGTAATGGAACTCGCCTTAGGTCAAAGTTGAACCATTACTATATTTGGGCATTCATTAATATTAATTGTGTACATTCAATGGGTTGCAATGAGATCGGAAATGAATTTGAGGAATGTTTCCGTGCTGATGCACCTGTCAACGAGTAGGAGATATTTCCTATTAAGTCTGGCCCAGTAAGCCAAAGCCGTTATTGTCAGCCTACGGTAACTGTTGATAGAACGTTTCGCAGGAACTTGACTGCTGAAATACGCAATAATATAATAGCGGCTGCTAACTAATCAGTTTTGAAGTGTCTCTAATTATCAAAGTAGGCTATGCTGTACTAACTTACTTACTTTCTGTTCTTGAATCTTGACGACTTTACATCGTTAGCACTTCAACGATGAGTTGATTAGACTACATATTTGGGTCTGCCAATCGTTTTTAGTACACGCTCGTCGCTAAAGTGCTAAGTGGGTGCTATTTCAGCGTTTGCTTTTGACCGTTAGCTTTTATTAGGCAACAGGGTGATATATGCAATGATTGGTTAAACTTTCACAGCCTGGGCCGACCAAGAGGCCTACATTATAATTTACCGTTAGCTATTTTAGCTAACTTGCTACTGCTCAGTCGACGCACGTCTGAAGGTCGCATTCAGCCCATTATTAGGTGTCGTTCGGAATATATATTAAGTAAGAGGTTAAGAAATGAAATGTAAGCAAACACATGATCTAAATTCCTGCAGGACCGGTAGTGTGCTGTATATGGTCCTCCAGAGGAAGTAAAGTTGGCTCAGACAGAAGTGATGTCTTCCTCAGTGTCTGCTTTTGACCGTTAGCATTGAAATGGAGTCCGTGTAACTTGTCACCGATGCAATCTATAATAATTGTTTTCTATGCTGCAAAAATGCCCATTATTTCGATTACCCGTTTGCCATTTCATTTACAAGTAGATTTAATCTCCGCATCTCACGCGCCTCTTTGCGAAAGAGAGCAAGCGGACTGCGATTCGCCTCCCTATGCTGGCTTATTTTAAAATCTCGGGTAAGGCTGGTTAGTACGGTCCTTATTACTTAAATGGCTTGGAATCCATTTAAACAGACGAGTGGTGGTGAAGGATCTCACCCGAACACACTGTCATTGAAAAGTGAGGTCATACAGTCGCTATATAAAAACCATTACATTGACATTAAATATATAACTTTCTGAATTCGTATAGACCTACTCCACATTAATTTTTTGAAGTGCCATCTGAAAAGCAAGCGCAATGGCACCAGTCTACCCACTAGAGCTGCGTCAAGCTAGAGAGGTTGTCCGAAGAGCAGGACGTCTAGTAAAGAGAAGATCGATGTCCTGTTGCGAGAGGGTCCATATGAAGCTGATACAGGGAGGCTGCAGCTTCAGTGGAAAGCCCGAGGGGTGATCGATAATGGAACCTGAGACAGACGATGGTGGGAGAGTGACATCAATGATGAACACCAGTACCTTCTGTCCGTTATCGACAGGAATCATTTGACTGGTTCTACGTGCGTGCGCGGGTCCGCCACTGGTGACTCTTACAGCTCAGGTATACTGTTTATTATTTTGCAAGCTGATGTAATGACACTTAGCATTATATATTATAGGTCATCCTGCGGAGTAGGACTTTCAAGAGGCGCTATATAAACTGTCAGAATGAACGAATGAATTAGTGAATGAATGGTGGAACCAGGGCCGCACCGAGGCGAGGGGCCAGCGGGGTCTAGGCCTCGGGCGCAAATATGGAAAGGGCGCAAATTTCAGGATGGAATAACTTTTTATTCCATAAAATGCACTATTTTTAAAATGTGGGGCGCCAAATTGATGCTACATAAAGGGCTGAATTAGCTAGGCACAAGGCTCAATTATAGCTCGGTACGGCCCTGGGTGGAACCAAAATTTACTGAATTGATGATGGAAGAGAAATCGTTACAAAGACGTAATTGTGAAGTGAAATCAGCGATCTCAAAGTTTCTATTTGTTCAGTGGATAATAAACGGATCTACTTCGTGACGTCACCCTGTTTCTGGATTTGGGGTGGGGACAACTGGAAAAAATTGAGTTTGGGAGACAGGTCAGGAGAAGATTTCAATTCCCAAACATGGATGCAGCAATAAATGATGAACAGTGGAAACGAAGCCATTGCATCAATTTAGAATATTTGTGCATATAAGCAGCTCCGACCCTCCACTTGAAATTTTGGAGGGGATCGTCCCCTACTGCCCCCCTAAGTCTCTACCTCTGGATTCAATGCCACTGGATAATAACTGGGCTGTTATAAGAGCTAGGCGGTAGACACGGTGAAGAGATTAAGCACGATGTGGTAATTAAGAAAATGTCCTTGGACAGGTCGTGAATAAAGAACTAGGCCAACACGACGACGTGTGTTGATGAAAGAATTTCATGTGGCTTAAGAACGATTTATTCACAGCCAATGTATAAATTATTAACGTGGTTCCAGATAGCCTTGGCTTCTGCACTATTCTCTTATTCCAGTTTTCTATTCATTCACAGGTACTGGATTCCTAGAGCCATGTACCACTGATTTCACTCAGATATTTGCCTCGGATTAGCCAGAGTCGGCGATCTCGTGTGATAGGTGGAGGGGAGAGCCACCCAATGAGAGGCGTAGGAACTGTGGGGGACACACGCATAACGTGTCCTCTCTCTGTAAAAGGTGGGTAACTTGTCCCCCTCGTCTACTCCCGGTATCACCTCCCCTGGGATTGGCCATTCAACTGGTATTCCTATTGTGATCCTGAGATTTATACAGCGCCCAAAAAGCGGAATCGCGGAAATCAGCTTATTCCAGGGCGCTTTGTCAAAATAATTGATATAAAAATTACAGGAGGGTAGGGTGTCTGACTGCCTGAGTGTCTGCCAGACTTGGCCTCCTTGTCGCGAACGGGTTTCAATATTAGATTGTCGGTATAAGAAATAATACGCCTATTGTGCTAATGGAGAAAACAATATTATTTCAGATTCAAAATAATGTCAAATTGAAATTTGTACAAAGGACATAACAAATGATTATTGTAAATTCAATTTTAATTATAACGCGAAATTCACTTTCAGGATATTTTATCGTTGAAATCTTTTATTGGAGCGGAAAGGTCTAGATGTTCGGCTGTATCATTTTCATTATATTAAGTTCCCGAACTAGGAAGTCTGTCTTAATTGTGACATTGTGGGCCTTAGATAGGTTTTACTAATAAGATTTCATATGAGATGCGCTATTCTCATGATTTCCTACGGTCTCGGACATCAAGTATCAAGGAGTGATCAGTGACGAAACGTGATTAAGAGAGCAGCCTACAATTTCATCTAGTTAGCAATTACGTGTAATCTTGAACTTTGACCAGGAAGTTAAATCTTCAGTAATATAGAAGGCGAAGAGGTCTGAACCAAAACTTAGATCATGCACGCGTATATGCGATGCGTTATTAGCTTGGATAATATTATCTTATAGCCTGGTCGGACCATTTGGCTATAATTGAAAACTTGAAACAGGAGAGCTAAGGTTTGATGTACGGCTTAGAAGTTAGAACACGCTGGATTTCCGATTTTGTTATTAGCGTTAAACTATGAGATCTATCAAAGCCATAATTAAAAACTTGACGTATACGGGCGTGGCTCTGTGGGATGAAGAATGCGCAATATTAAGTGCACTGACATAATATCATACACTCATACATAACAAACGCAGATAGAATCTTCTTCAACCATGCGTCTGCACGAGGATTAACTTCATTATATTTTGCCAGTCTCCAGTTACAACTGAAGTAAACTACACAGAGCCTGACAGAGGCATATATATATATATATAGATAGATAGAGAGAGAGGTATTTGTGAGAGATTGAGAGAGAGAGAGAGAGAGAGAGAGAGAGAGAGAGAGAGAGAGAGAGAGAAAGAGAGAGAGAAAGAGAGAGACAGACAGACAGAGACAGGGACAGAGACAGACAGACAAAGAGAGACAGACAGATAGATAGAGACAGACAGAGAGAGACACAGAGAGAGACACAGAGAGAGACTGAGACAGAGAGAGAGAGACTGAGACAGAGACAGACAGAGAGAGAGAGAGAGAGAGAGAGAGTGTCTTGCGTCATCTTGCTACTTGATCCTTGATGATAAAGATACTTTATTTCTGATGATAGCTGAATTTAGTTTGCACTGGTCTCTCATTAGTTCTTTGATGACGCTTGCATGTAATTCTTTTTACGGTAAGTCTAATACGCATCAAAGATTTGCAGAAAGTCCAGTGGTCATTAGACAGTACTTCATATGTACATGTGCTTATATATATATATATAAGTATTCATATGTTCATATGTATATATATATAATGTCGCATGCTAACACAGTATAGCATTCGTGAGTTGAGAAAGACCGGTAGTTATACCACTAGTGACAATTCTTGGACCTCAATTGGCAATCTTGGACGCTTCTCTAACACGACATGGCGCTCGTAAATAAGCTGGTGCCCTGCAAATCTGCGATTAGCCTTTATGTAGCGCTTTAGCCATCAACTATTCAGTCAAAAAAACTCAAGGCAATCATTGAATTGCCATCGACAATCAATCTCATGGTCCTCTATCCATCACCCCTCCGGCTCTGCATTCGAGACTTAAGTCTCACCTTTTCAAGAACTCTTCACAAGATTCACTCGATCATCCACCCTAAAATCTTCGACCAAAGCTTCACCTCCCATAAAAACTACTCTGCCTCCTCTGACCCTCTGGAAACCGAACTCCGCCCTCAGACTACCCTTTTGACAACCCATTTGTTTTGATGCAGCGCTCGTGAATGAGCTGGTGCCCTGCGCTTGGGTTTCGAGTGGCGCTTGAGAATATCGGAGATTACGATTACGATGTCGCAACAGTTATCTAATTCTGCATTCGATGCGCCTGGTTGGGCTCATGGTCCTTTCATTGCGTGACTGATATGACAAGACCCTCCCCCAGATAGTTCTAGTCCCACTCTGACTGCAACAATAATATTATCGCTGAACATCTCGACGACAGTCTCTTGTGCTCGCGGTCTGGCACTTATTTGAAAGAGCAATAGCGCAACAGAAGGCACTGAGATACAATGTTACATAACAGAGTAAATTGCATTGGGTTGCATCAGATTAGTGTTGATCAGTTTCGAATAAATAGGCGAGAATGGAACAGAATAGAATTCCAACAGTATGGAATAGGTTAGACTGAGTTTGGTTAGGATTAGATTGGGTTGAGTCTGATGGGACCTAGTTAGATTTCAAAGACTAGATCATACGAAGTTGTGATTCGTCATGTTCAACCGAGCCCGACCCTGATTCTGGCTTAGTCAACCTAACATACTCAGACTAAACTACTCTCAACTCTGACCTATTTAGTCCTTAAAGCGAGGACATCGCGTGACGCAGAACCGCACCTGGACTCTCCTACTGTTCTGCGTGCAATTATCCACCCTAATCAAAAGGTCTTAATCAAACAGAAACGCATGCGAAGAGACGTTTAAATGGTCGAGCGTGGCATGTTGGTCCATTAAGTAGACTTATAAATTGCGGTCCAAATGACCGCCTCTCAATCAATGAGGAAGCACATACAGCGTCGTACAGGCTTAAAATAACTCCTGATCAATAAGCATTTAGTTGATTTCATTTAATATACGGATGCCTGTCGCGAACATTCCTACAGGTCCGCTTCACACGAATTAATCTCGTTACCAACTGATGGACTCAGGAATTGAGAGATATCTTGCTTGGAGTAGAGACCCGTCTTGTTGAGGATACAGTATCTGCCTCGTTGCTGCTCAGATCGAACTCTATGGCTGCTCAGAGCACTCCGATTACGCTGGTCTCGTGCGTCACGATTACGGTTATTTATTTATGTGTGTGTTTTGTCTCCATGTGTCTGTTCGTGTCTCTGGCTCTGTGTCTGTCCCCGTGTAGCTGCCGAGCTGGTCACTCCACGGGAAGAACCCGCAATATTGGACATTACCAAGATTTCAAACCATGGAACACGATGTCCATGAGGAGGTAATGGGTGTTTGTATGCTCTCTGCACCCTACGACTGCCTCGCGGATCGCCTGTATGATAGCCTACAGTGGAGTAGATCATTCTGTTAATCTGTTTTGACCATTTCCTCCACTTACTCTCTTTCTGATGCACAAAATCCGATGGCTACGAGACGCCATCAGCCAGATATATCAACCTGGATTGCCGCCAACCTGCCGTGCCTAATTAAACTCTTGTAAAAAATTGAATTAATTATTATTGGACTCCGCGAGCAATTAACGCAAATAACCCACCCTACAACCTTTCTCTAACCGATCTTAATTTATCCATGTCGTAGACCAACTCCTATACTTGTCCCCACGGTTTCTGACCTGTCACCGAAACGGGTAGCACAGCCTATGGCTACCGCAGGCTTGATTTGAGTTAGCGTAGATGATATACTGGCCTCTTTAGCTTTCATGTTATTGCCACGTTCGTACTTTGTTCCGTACACCTTCCGTCCGTCCGTACTATGTTCCTTAATATTTTCATGTTATTGCAATGTACCATACTATTACAGTGATCAGTAAAAATTAGACAAATTGATTGATCCAATAGAATGTAAACTAATCTAACATCACCTGAACGAATCTAATCTACCCGATCATAAATCTCATCTTCTCAGTGCTAACCCGAAGCCAGGCCATCTTTTACGGTATAGACCTACATCAAAACGTGCTTCGGAATTGGTTTTTGGTAATGGATCCCTCCCCAGTCGATCATTTCTGATTGCATCTAATGTTTTCGACACAACTCCACAATTTGTTCCTCTCTCTCCTCCGTCTGCTAACGTGGCTCCTCTGGCGGTAACCTAGGAAACCACTGCAGAGGTCATTTGAAGTAATGCCACGGTTATTGAGTTATGGGCCTCCGGAGCCAAACGACGACGAAATGGCCTCCCGCAACGATCTGATCGGTCGAAAACGCACCCAGCGGAAATCCAGCGATAGATGCCACTTGACAAGACGACAGATAACTATCGACAGATGACCTGAAACACGAACTGATGCGCCGCCATTTTGTTTGGTTGGTTCTGAAGCAGACGACTCTAGAGGCGGCCATACGATTGTGCATGGGTCTAACTCCTTAACTGTTCGAACTCTGGCAGTGCCAGTCCCAAGCCGGGATAAAGGAGGAGGGCGACGCAGATGATCTTTGTTGTCACACAGTGTCATTAAACTGTCGCTACTTCACAGGTCTTTTTAAGAACATGCGGTGGAAATTGTTGGATGCAAAATCGAAGTTGTGGATGGGTAAAACGAAAATGACGATTGGAAAAACGCCAAATCGGAGAGATATTAAACATGGCATGCGGAGAAAAACAACGGTTGGAGAACGTACAGACTCAAGGAGGAGGAAGGGTTAAGAGATAATGATAGTCAGAGAGTAAAGGATGGGGGACGGAGGAAGTATAAAATCTGGTGAGAGGAGAAAGCTCAGGGAACGAATGAAAGAAAACGGAGTATGGTTAACTGTCAAAATGATGAACAAAGATGGCGGATTGATGGGAAATATGAGGCAAACGTTCGAGCATAAAAATATCTTTAAATGGTCAAACTAACTGTCCTCGACTGGGCTTAAGTCCTATATTTCCGACGCAGGCCTACCTATACTTTGCCTATGGCTTACCTCACTTACACTCAGAGGCGGCGATCACAGGGGGTCGAGGGAACAAGTCTCCCTCACCTTTCACAGAGGGGGGGACACGTTATATCTCCCCACCTCCACCCATTCCTCTCATGAGTGTCTGGTTGTCAAAAGTACACCCTAACATTGGTATTAGGCCTGTATTGTATAATACGGGGAACGATACTTATATTAAGCAATTGGACTTTTTTCGGAACGAAATCCTATTTATAAAAAGAGTCGTTATACTAAAACGATGGGCTTATAGAAGGAACAAAACACCCGAAAGTCTGGTTACAAAACAAGACAGTTTCCCTGATTATATTACCCCTGAATAACACCCAGGGAAAGCCGGGTACATGTATGCTTGTATATATATACACAGAACATATATATATATATGCATATAGCAACATATATAAATATATATAGCAACATTGATACATACCTTCGGAATATATATAATATATATTATATGAACCTAATAAGGCAGACGCCTTGATGTATTATTATTTAGCAACGCATATACGCTCGTAGAGCTATCTAGATTGTAGAGCTACATAAGTTCTTTGACTCTGTTTACTCGTGAGTAAATCCGTGACTACATATTTCTAACGGAAATCAGATGAACTCATTTCGCGTGGCCACCGACGCATCCCAGGCTGTGAAGATCTGAACGCCTGATTATGCCATCAGAGCGTTCAACTAAGGTAAACAACATTGACGAACATAGGGATATATATATACACATATATATAAATATATATATATATATATATATATTACTCATCACCGGATTCCAACGCAAACACTCTCGCGGACAACCGGATCTCTTCAAGAAGCCAATCCCATGAGGGTCGTTTACCATGATTAGAGCGATGTAGCTGTATACATATGTATACTCATCGATATATACTTCATTTTAATAATGGATTATATTTATGCTCATTATATCATGTATATAGTTACATATTCGATGTAATCATAGCTTATGAGCCATACGGGAGTGGCTCCTCGATGAGACCCAGTAAATGTTCACGATTGTCTGTATATATATATATATATATATATATATATATATATATATATATATATATATATATGCTGTGACTGCCTCCAACATGGAGACATTGCATAAACAAGAAAGATCCTATATAAGATTAGGCTCAATAGGAAGATATAAATTAACCCCTAAGGGACCAAAGAGGTCCTGCTGTAGCGCAAACATTGCATTAGATACATTACATCATGTTTAAGGGACCCAACTTTTCTCTTATAAGATACAGGCAGCAGGATGCATTTCATTACATGACAGTAATTTAATTTCTAAACTACTTAGTTAACAATATATAATATAATATATATATAAAATTATATATATGTATATATATATGGAAGGCCGGCACATCACAGCTAAACATTTTAGTTGTGTACATGTATACAGATTATTTATAGATATATATGCATATATTATTGCATCGTATTGTACTTTATATATATATATATATTGTATATTTAGTCCATATATAATCCATGCGATTATTATGACATCTGTATATATATATGACACATATCTATGCATTCGATGTGAGTGCTGGTCTAAATATGGTTGCCTTATGATGATGCCATTTCTTCAATGATGATTTTTCTGCCTTTAACGTGAAGCGTCCATTCCGGAACGCACGAGGAGAGGATGAGATAGGACAGCGTAGACTAGGATAGAGACGCCGAAGAGGTGAGGAGAGAGGAGGAAATGATGATAATGGAGAGGAATGAGAGAAAAGGAAGGGAATAACAATAATGGAGACGAATGAGATGGAAGGAGAGGAAATGAGATTAATGAAAAGGAATGATTGGAGAAGGAGGAAATAGGAATAATGGAGATGAATTAGAGGAAAGGAGAGGAGACTTAAGTATCTATTCACTATATATCGGCAGCCATGACTATCTCTCAAAAGCCGGGATATAAATGCGCCGCTGTGACCTCAAAGGATACTACTCGTAGTAGAAATGAGTGCAGTAGACCAAGGTGGAACAAAAGATGAGCATAACAGTTAAGAAAGTGAAAGAGCAGAGTAAAGAAGAGGAGGACGGAAAACAATAGAGTGGAGCAGAAAACATAGAAGAGTAGAGTACTGTGAAGTAGTAAGGAACAAAAGGAAGTATATGAGTAGAAGAGAACAGTACAGAGTAGAGCCAAAGAGTAAATTACAGAGCAGAGTAGAAGTAGAGCAGAGTAGAGCAGGTAATAAAACAGTAAACCAGTTTACCATAGACGCCAGGTAGCGTAATCAATATCTGGTGACTGCTTCGAGTGATACGTTTTACATCTGTCATTGGCGCAGGGTCTACTGTCACGCGTCCCTTTATAATTGAATGTCTTGGATTATACGGTCCTCATTGGAACCTCGTCTGCTTAAAGCGGCGAACCATGAAGCGACGAAGCATGACGCCGCCAGAACAGCATCACAGCAAGATGAATTCTTGGCATCCTGGCTCAGGACCTGACGGACCTCAGGACCTGGCGTTGAACACAAATCAGACATTGCACGCCTGCCTAACACTTGAACATGTCAGTGACAGGCAAATGTTTTCCTAAATCGATTGATACTCTGTCATTAAAGATCTGGGCTAACCGATTAAGCCAATCGTAATCGTAATCTTCACACTTCTAAAGCGCCACTTGAAAGCTGAAGAAATTAACAACAAGCAGCAAATGAGCAATTATATATATATATATATATATTTATATATATATACCTAGGACAGTGCCTAATTCTGTTGATTTCAGTTTGATCATAGTCTGCAAAACACGATTTTGATTGACCAACTCTGACCAATGGTCAGTTAGTTTTTTTTCCATTTGGCAAGAATTACGACCACTTTCATTCGACGAAGCCGACATCCTCTGCATATATCTGGGAAAGGAAAAGAGCAAAAACAGGAAGAGAAACAGATACGCGTATCATCCAATCAAGTTAAGTCGGTCAGCAGTTTATAGTAAATAAAACTGATAAAAATGTTGACCACTGGACAACCGCTGATTATTCGATCTCAGTAAGACAGGAACTGACAGCTTATTGGCGATTATTGTTTCACACAAACACACACACACACACCCATACGCACACACAGGTCTACTCGCACACACGCACAAGTACACACACACACACATACGCATACACAGGTATATTCACAAGCACACACATGCACACACACACGCGCACAGTCGCACACACACGCACCTACGTACATCGTGATATGTATGATTATGAAGGAAAGAAGAGAGAGAGTAGAAGAAATGGGAGGAAGATCGTGTGAGTTATCGTATATCGCCATTAATATTTGACACCAGACGTTCATTGACAGGAAGATTTAATTTTGAAAGGTTTTTGCGTCTGTCTGTCTTAGGAAAAAAAATCTGAAGATGAGGCAACGGCTCTTCATCCAACTCCACAACACGGGATCCGAATACTATAATATTTGCGGAGCACATCCGGGTCAGACGGTGTCTGCTTTGGATGTGACTCCATCTGGAAAGCAATGGTCATACTTTTCCAGGTGTTCTATCATCCGTATTATATTTCATTAATCGCCCGAAAAATACATTGATTTGTTCACGGTGTGTCCACCCATGCGGAACACGGATGTACTGCATTTATCAATAATCAACCGATAACAAGATCCGCCTAATTTGCATGCGGAACCCACGCTTCAAAGGTCTGCATTAGGTGCAATGTTGTCGACGATGGTCTGAATACACTCAACCTATGGAGTTGCTGGGACGTCTCTCTTTGAATTCCGCACGACCTCATTGATGCCGTATACAGACACAACACGGTTGACTATCAATCATTTCTAGTGAAACGTTAATGCTTAATAAGGACATTGGCCTACCTTCCATTTGCGACGTCTCAAGGGGTCAGGGATATTGGAAAGATGATATTGGAAAGATGAAAGAGCCTATAGACTAAAAATAGATCAAAACAATGACCTAAACCGTAACATTTAAAAGCCAGATACCCTATCTCTAAACCATTTCAATGTTAATGTTCCTCAGGGTTCATAATAAACGATCACTATATATATATATATGTATATATATAAATATATATATATAAATAAATATATATATATTTATATAATACTTATTATTATATATCATTATCACTTTTATTTTATGTATCCTATGTTACTTAGTATAATATATTTATACATATATATTATTTTTATATACACCGTGTCCTAAAATAAAGGGACCCCTAATTATAATATGAAAATAAATAGTTAATAATCGTTTATTTTAAAAATTCCCAAAACCGTTTTCATCCTGACATAATTTATTACCTAGTTCTGCATAAGACATGCATAAGGCTCCTGCCATCCAGTAACAACGTCATAATGACGTCAATTGCATAAACATCCAAGTTTTAAGATAGCACAACATTCATCTACGTAATTTTCAACTGTTTTTAAATATTGTCGATAAACTGACATAAATTCAGGTCAAATTTGTTCTTCTACGTGAATAAAGTTAGACTACAAGTTGTGTTCAAAGTGGCAGCCTTCAGCCTCAACACAAGCTTCAAGACGCATTGGTCATTAGCAGCAGCAATGACCATGGACCAGCTGATCAAATTCCTCCCAGGCATTAACGTTATTATTTAAAGACGTCACAAAGACGTAAATTTTAAACAAGGACGCTCATAAATTACACATTTGTGGACAAAATATATCAGGATTAAAATGGTTCTGGAATTTTGAAAATCGAAGAATGTATACTATTTATTTTCATGTGATCAATAGGGTCCATATATTTTCGGATACAGTATATTATAATATATGTATGAAATACCACCGCTGCAACTTCTACTACTACGTATACCACCACCAACAACAACACCACAACTACTAGTGATGTAACAAAAACAGCATCCATCATCCCCGTTATTATTAAGCATTTTCCTCAGCAGCTTGTTCCTCATCATCTTCATCGTCATCGTCGTCAAGAACAATGGGAATGACTGCAATACCGATGTATCATTATCTTCAGCGTCTTCGCTCTCTTCCCTCTGCATCTCATTCCTATTGCCTCATTTATCAAGCGGATGTGGGTTAACATTGAGACTATAGGAGTCCTGTTTGACACACTGCGTCCCTTTCCACCCTACACCACCTCTTCAACCCTGATCACAATGGACATTCTAAGTGTGTATGTCTCTCAAGTCACTCCATAAACACCAACACGTTTAGCATCGTCGATGCACCAGTCCATCATTGTCATCAGCACAAATTTAGCAATTTCGTCACCTACTATGTCAGCATACCTCTTCCATCAGCATAAATTTTAATCATCATCATTATCATAATCTTCGTCGTCTGATTGTTTTTGCCATGATCGTTGCCCCTACCATTTCGGTCGTATGGCACTGAATTTTTTATTATTTATCTATTTTGACAGAAAACAAATTTGAACACCAATAGGCCAAAAATTCACGAAAGAAAGTGTAAAATCACTGCACAATAGGAGACTAGAAATAGCCGCTTACATCACCCTGGTTCCTAGAGCCTGATTCACATTTTGGTCAACGTTTAGTGTCAGAGAGATCTAAACTGGTTAAACTTCACTGCTTAATGGCTACTGTTTCATAATAACAACAATAACTAAACAATTTTAATAGGAAGCATTAAACGGATGACAACGGTTCACATTGCAGTGAAATAAGAACTGTATCAAATAAACAAAGGAAAATTTAGGATAAATTTACTAAATAAGATAAATAAGATAAATGGAACGTAAAACTAGGATCTTAATACACACACGAGGTGTGTATTAAGATCTTGCATCTGTCTATGGTAACAAACCAAGAAATCCAATGATATTTTTGATCGCAATAGATAAATTGCATCCAGGTAGGTAGATTATCAGACAAAGAGTCATTGTTCTCTCTAATTCAACAAGAAGTCAACTTTCAGTTATCTTTTATATGGGAATAGCAATGATTCCATAGATGAGGCCCAAAACACGGAGCCTGATAATCATTTCGGTAATTTGTTGATACAGATGATGACTTATTATTTAGTATTTTCGTAAGGATAGGCAGGATATATTAACTATGCAAAACAAACAAGGGTGTGTTTCAAACGGTGGCTCCTGCAAATCCATAAGAAAGAAGTTTTTCGCATTGAGCATTGAGCATTATGAGTGATTCAGCAGATTTTGCTATTTTAGCAATTTTATTAACTACAATTTACGGTCAGCAGAATTTACAACAAGAAGAAATTTAATTTCGTGCGCCTGTATCAGTGTGACTCTCTTTGCGGTTAATTATATCGCCATCAATTTGTAAAGCGTTTTTAGAAAATATACTAAACAAATAAATGTTTTGTGGAAGTAAATTCACCGAGTAACAATGGTTTATGGTTTACAATGTTTTTATTGATGCGAATAATACGATGGGGCGGGCATTAACCAGTTCATAGATGCTCATGTCTTCATGATCAGAATCACGCTTCCTGATTGAACATAATTTCTCTCTTTTTCTTCCGTCACATGTCGCCAACAATGAAAAACACAGACTTAAACTGTCTTTTGAAAGAAAGAAACATTTCGGTTTCTTGCATGGTTCCATGAGGACTTCCCGAGACCCGTGAGCCAGCGACCTGAAAGGCCCGTTTTGGTATTCTTCCCGGCAAAAAACCATCAGAGGACTTTGATGATCGCCCGTTGGACTCATCTGATTGCGCATAATTGTGGCCTTGGGCCTTATGCATGAGTCTTGAGTTTCTCGCCTATTCTAGGCCACTGAAAGCGTACCGTTTATTGCGGTTTAAATGTGGTCTGACTTTTATGCTGCAATACCAGACGAGTAGCAGCGTTGATGACCGCCTGAAGCCAAATGATGCTGCGCTGTGGCAAGCCAACAAAGCCGGCATTGCAGTGAAATCAAATAAAGCCAGATTTCTGGATAATTGCTTCTTAAACTCATAATGGGAATCTGCAAGCAAGTTATTTTGATTTGATACACAAAAGGTGATGAACCTAGTATAAGGTACCATTTTGCTCATTGTAAATTGATCTCGCCACCGATATATCTACAATAATTGTGTAAGTTCTCAACTATGAGTTTAGTGTCTGTGACCCACACCCACGACTGTCAATTTCTGTTATGTAGGATTAAACACACTTTTACCAATGATTGTAAAAATCATTTGCCAGGCTTAAAATAATTATACTATTTCTTTTGAGTCGAAGCTTGTTTGGATAAAAACCTTTCGCGGTCGATAGGTTTGCATTTCTTCACACGATAGTCCGTCTCTCGCATCAACCCTTCTCACCCTTTATCAAACATCTTTAATCTCGCAACGCACACATCAAATCGGCTAAGCCTCTATAACCCAAACGTACGGTCTCGTTCCTGGCCAAAGCGAGCCATCGAGACGACTCGTGACTCGGAACACACCGACGTTAGAGACACTTCATTGGCTGCATCCAGGCAACGCTGTCTGTTCGATCCGATATAACGCCATCTAGCTCTGTCCTTCGGCATTGCTGGTCGTGAATAGGGCGACGCGAGTTACGACAATACGACACAGACTCTAGCCTCGTGAGTCGTAAATTCAGACACGTTGCGGAATCGGAATAGGAAGGTAGAGATAGCGAATCTTAATGTTCAGACTATTTTGTAGATTAGTCGAACATTGGAATTACAGTTCGGGATAGGAATCCGTCGTTGGGCACTCTGAAACGGTAGGCATATATATATATATACAATATATATATACAATATATATATACAATATATATATATACAATATATATATACAATATATATATATACAATATATATATTTACTTAAATATAGATTATTTCATTTGGAGTTAATCTCACTGTTTTTAGTTTAATGCCACAAACCCTTACTACAATTTTAATGCGTTTGGTACACTAATTGGAGAGTTAAGGGTTAATGTGAATTTGCTTGATTTTAATGTGATTTTGTTTGATGTGAATGCGATTAAGCTCAATTTTAACAGAGCAACGCATATATATCCTGCGCACGAGCGTAGACCCACATCTATGAAAACGACAGTAGTTCCAGCAATATGCAGTAGGCCTTAATGCCGTAATTTGCCAAGTAGGTCCTAGATTGTTTTGCGGATAAGAACTCATTGGGAGAATCGCAATATCTCCGCTATTCATTAATTTAGTAGTATTCAACAAACGATTTGGCTTAGGCACAATGTTAGCATACCGTGCGGCACGGTGGCTAATCGGTTAGATCGGTTGGCCCGTAACACCCAATGTGCGCTGAGTGAGCGGGTTCAACCCTCGTCCGAGGCGTCAGTCGCTTTGTAGGAACCTTGAGCAATTCCTTCGCGCACAATTGCTCTGCAATACAACAGCAATTGCGCCATCGAGGCGTGTGCACTTCTGAGCAAAAAATTTTGTAAGAAGGGCGATATCAAATTTCTAGAATTTCAATATGATAAAACTGGTAACCGGTGTACAATGTGCTTAACTAAGACATATCTGTCATCGTCTTATCTACATTATACTTTGATATTAATTGAACAGCTGTGCAGCGTCCATCTATTCCATACACCCCTCCCTGTGACATAACCCGTGTGCCCCAACCAGTAAAGCGATAGCACCACCCATTGCACCACCAAATACCCAAACAGAATAAATGAAAGATTTTGATGCACAAGTATAATTGATTGCACTTGGTGCAAAGCAGATTAAGCTAATCCAAGAATCCGCAGTGCTAACAACAAAAGCACGAATTAAACACAGACCTACTTATATCAAAATAAAACTTCCATATACCACGTGGACTTAGGGGAAGCGCTCTTTTCCCTTATACTCGACCCTCTCAGTCGACTATTGCCGAATCTATAGATCATAAACATAGGACCAGCGCATCGCAGTACTTAGCATTTAATTCTAGGCTATAAGATTATGCTGGCAGAGGCATATGCACGCAAAAGGTTGAACATAAATGGAATTGAACAAGTAAGCGCATGCATAATCCACAAAACAAGAAAGAGGTGATGAGACTGATTGTACAAAACGAACAAAAAGACACAAAAGCAATGATAATAAATCAATGGAATTCAATTTTGTGAATATTATGAGCGTTTCGGAACTCAATCTTACATAACTACCCATAAATTGAAACGCACTAGAAAACACACAAAACAATCATGAATCAATACACATTATTAGACCTACACACCAACACCATACTCTATTTTAACATTAAAGCACGCAACACCGACAACTCCTAGACTGCTCTAGCCGTCCTTGGACTGCGCTGACTAAAGTACTAGCGAGCCCTGGGACAATTTCAGCCTTCAAATTCTCTACACAAAGGTACAATGTGCTCGCAAATAAAAACAGGAAAGGACAGGAAACGCAGCTCGAAATGACAAAAGCGGACACGCGAGCACTAGCCACGCGGTCTGTCTGCAATACAGAGCCGTAAAACTCACACACTGTATGGCCAATCAATAACGAGATTAGCCAAACACTCTGAAGTCGAGCACAAATTGCATTCAGATTGCGATCCTAACCTAAACGGAAGGGAAACTCGAACCAAAACAGACAATTGCGTAGACAGAAGAATAACAATGTCACACTGTAACAATAAGCGCAACTTCATTTCGTGACCTTCATCGCAATCTTTGTTCCTGATCTGCGACTGAAACTACTTTGTTTTTTAGCTAGTTCAAGCAACGACAATTAGACAGAAATTAATTCTCTGTTTCAATTAATTCTCTGTTTCAATTAATTCTCTGTTTCAATTAATTCTCTGTTTCAACTAATTCTCTGTTTCAACTAATTCTCTGTTTCAATTAATTCTCTGTTTCAATGAATTCTTTGTTTCAATTAATTCTCTGTTTCAATGAATTCTTTGTTTCAATTAATTCTCTGTTTCAATTAATTCTCTGTTTCAACTAATTCTCTGTTTCAATTAATTCTCTGTTTCAACTAATTCTCTGTTTCAACTAATTCTCTGTTTCAATAAATTCTCTGTTTCAATGAATTCTTTGTTTCAACTAATTCTCTGTTTCAACTAATTCTCTGTTTCAATTAATTCTCCGTTTCAATTAATTCTCTGTTTCAATTAATTCTCTGTTTCAATTAATTCTTTGTTTCAATTAATTCTCTGTTTCAATAATTCTCTGTTTCAATTAATTCTCCGTTTCAATTAATTCTCCGTTTCAATTAATTCTCCGTTTCAATTAATTCTCTTTTTCAATTAATTCTCTGTTTCAATTAATTCTCTGTTTCAATTAATTCTCTGTTTCAATTAATTCTCCGTTTCAATTAATTCTCTGTTTCAACTAATTCTCTGTTTCAACTAATTCTCTGTTTCAATTAATTCTCTGTTTCAATTAATTCTCTGTTTCAACTAATTCTCTGTTTCAATTAATTCTCCGTTTCAATTAATTCTCTGTTTCAATTAATTCTCTGTTTCAATTAATTCTTTGTTTCAATTAATTCTCTGTTTCAATAATTCTCTGTTTCAATTAATTCTCCGTTTCAATTAATTCTCCGTTTCAATTAATTCTCCGTTTCAATTAATTCTCTTTTTCAATTAATTCTCTGTTTCAATTAATTCTCTGTTTCAATTAATTCTCTGTTTCAATTAATTCTCTGTTTCAATTAATTCTCTGTTTCAATTAATTCTCCGTTTCAATTAATTCTCTGTTTCAACTAATTCTCTGTTTCAACTAATTCTCTGTTTCAATTAATTCTCTGTTTCAATTAATTCTCTGTTTCAACTAATTCTCTGTTTCAATTAATTCTCTGTTTCAATTAATTCTCTGTTTCAATTAATTCTCTGTTTCAATTAATTCTTTGTTTCAATTAATTCTCTGTTTCAATAATTCTCTGTTTCAATTAATTCTCCGTTTCAATTAATTCTCCGTTTCAATTAATTCTCCGTTTCAATTAATTCTCTGTTTCAACTAATTCTCTGTTTCAATTAATTCTCTGTTTCAATTAGTTCTCTGTTTCAACTAATTCTCTGTTGCATCCAATTTGGTTCCATCTAATTCTCTGTTCCATCTTAAGCCGGAGTTGGATCGTGGGCGCCTCTGATTGCCTTGAAAGAAGCTATATAAATATTTGTAATGAATTAATGAATGAACAAATGAGTGAGTCAGTGAGTTAGTGACTGAGTGAATGAATTAATGAATGACTGGATTAATGAATATATAAATAAATTAATTAATTTACTGCAGTGTATTCCTGCAAATTCTTGAATATTCAGGCATACTTCTGTCCACTAAACGCTCACAACGCCAGTAGATGCTGTCACATTACTTTACATGCTTATTGCTTTACATTACCAAATTCGCGAACAGAGGAATGGAAGGAAGGAGGAAATGGAAAGGGAAGAAAGACAAAGAGAAATAAGAAAGTGACAAAGGAAGGAGAGGCAACAATGGGAGTTATCACTACCACATTATACGTAGTGCAAAGTAACGCCCTTGGCTATATAACTTCCTATAGTACGCGAGGAAACAGCAAAAATTGTAAAAATCACAGACTTTCGCTCATTCGTCGCCCCATTAGCATTCATTAAAAGAAAAACAGAAAGGCTTAATGATAGCCACAATGACGTCACAGTAAAACGAAGCAATGAAGCTGCAGACGGGGTAAATCTAAAGCACCTCTTACGATCGCTGTACGAGACGAACACGCATAGGTCACACGAAAGGCCAACGGTCGACGCAAGGACAATCGAGATTGCATGTCCATGGAGGAGTCTAACACGGAAATACAGGAGCCAAATGACCAAGCCTTCAGACAGGTTCCGGCTCGTCTCTCCCATCACTTTTATAAATATATAAAAATATATTATATATTATTATCTATAATGCATATATCGACGCAATTATAAACGAGGCTATTGTATGCAAGAAACAATGACAACGTCACGTATTGTCGTCTAATCGCTGACAGATGAATTTACAGCGTTCGAACGGAACCTTTGTTGCGTGAAAAGATTAGTTGACACAGTTTAACGACATCTTTTGGATGCAAGCTCGCCTAGGTCGTTTACGCCACCCTCCTTCATTATCAAGGCTCGGGATTGGCACTACTCTGCTGGTCGTTTCTAGTTTCATCTAGAATTAGTGTCTCTACTATCTACTCAGCAAATAATAGGATAATAAACAACCAAATAGTAAAATTACTTATTAATAAATTTATACAGTATACAAACAAATGCAGAACTAAAATAACTAGTGTTAAACTAATTCATTTTAACACACAGGTGCAGAGCCGAAGAACCGAGTTCTATTCCAGTTCACTGATTGACTGTCGTTCTTTCGTTAGGCGACGGTGCTGGAAAACTAAATGAATAGCGTAATAGGCGCCTTGCAAAGCTGCCGACAGTTGAATTCGAATTTCGTCGTTGCTTGTCATCATTCGTTCATACTGCGTTTATAATCATACTGCGGTTATGTCAGTTTGAAATTAAACGAGAATCATAATTATTAAAAAAAATGAACAGGTAAGTAGTGATTTAAGATCAACGACATTGTGCAAAGACCATTAGCGTCGCTCTCCTCCTTCCTCCACGCGGTGCCCTTTAGAATCTCCTTCAGGTGGTCATCGGATACATGTATGTGTTTAACGGTTACCCTATAAAAAAGTTATGTGTAGGGAGATTGAACAAGTAGACCTCCATTCATGTTATGATCACCATCATGTATGGATTGCTATTGGATATTGGTTACTCTTCAGCTTACTGCGCATTGTTTATCCAAATGCTGTACTATGATTGTTCGTGATGAAATCTAGGATTCCACAGGCTATAGCGCAGAAAGCACCTCTGAGTAGATATTTCGATCGGGTGTTATGTAAAGGTCCAATTACGTACATCTCTAACAATAAGTGTCCTGTGCTATAATTGAGTGTCCTGTGCTATAATTGTCCACGTTAAACGCTGCTGTCGAAAAATGCACGTCGTTGTCTTTCTGTTTGGATCTAGACAAATGTCGGAGACGTGGACATGGCCATCGGAGGGAGAAGCAGAGCACCGCGAGGCTGTTCCATCCTACCCCCTACCGTTCGGTCTGAACAACACGGATGATATCGACTGGATTGGTCTTCTGGTCGACGGCTTCAAGGACACGCTACACACCCACCGCCAACCGCTCACCATTGTCTTGATCTGCGCCTATGTCCCTGTCATGCTTTTGGCTTTGGTCGGGAATACGCTTGTCCTTCTCGTTGTCCTCGGTAACAAGGCCATGAGGAACGTTACCAACTACTTCCTACTCAACCTGGCGCTATCCGACCTCATCGGTAATTGTAGAACTCGGCGTATTGTGACAACTTACATGGCGCTTGTGAAACTCATGTTGCGCATTTCACTGATTGATTTGCTTACTCACTTGATGACTTGGGTGTTGTTACAGCCTTACAGTGGAATTTCATTGGT
>OY365807.1:4929656-4962156 GCA_959347315.1 Bimastos eiseni | reverse complement strand
TATATATATATATATATATATATATATATATATATATATAGCCCATAAGTAACTTATACTAACCATTGTTTGTAATATATTTATTTTACGTTTTCAAGGATTTTATTTTCATTGTTTTGGCCTTTAATGCAATCATAATAATGTGTGTACGGTGTATATACAATGCAAAATGTATGCTTACAAACATATTTATATACATATGCTTATAAACATATATACATATGCTTATAAACATATATACATATGCTTATATATGCTTATAAACAAATATACATATGCCTATAAACATATATACATATGCTTATAAACATATATACATATGCTTATAAACTTCGCTACAAACTTATTCGTGTAATTTGTTATTTTTTTATTGAATTATGACCAATCCATCACGGCATTAGGGAAGTCCTGCAATTATCTGTCCGATGCAGGAGTGCCTGAAACGCTAGAGATAACAGTTCATTAATAAAAGAATTTGCCTCACAGAAAATGATGAATGTTCTCTTTCAGTGAAGAAGTAACATTATATACTATTCTTTTGCAAGTGAGGAATCCTTCCTTTCGGTGAAGTAATATAGTGACATTATACATTGTTCTGTTACGATTGATGAATGTTCTCTTCCAGTGAACTTTTTTCGTCACTCTTTGACAAGTGCACCTGTATAGTTAAATATCACATGTTGTATTTGTTGACAATCTTCTAAAATTAACTGATTTGCAATGATAGACATTCTTACTTGTGGCATGTATGAGCATACTGTACACTCTGCATGTAAATGCATGTGGTCCGCAGTAACCGATACTGGGCGCAGGAAACTGGTGGCTAAGGACCAAGGTTCCCCCAGTTTCGGTCATTCCTGTTTTCTGGGAAATGTAAATTATTCTGGATATGATTTTTCTTCGGTTAAAAGTAACACCTTGCATCTCCATTACTAAATTTCTCCTCTGTATTCATGAGACGGGACTTGTATTTGAAGTGGAAATCATGCGGTGTAATTACTGCTATGTATGCAATAACTTCAATGTGACATTAATATATGAGTCCGAGAATCGGAGGTAAGCAGGCAAGTAAGCAGCCGTAAGAATCTGACTAGTGCAACTGCATTGCATTGTGTAGAGCTGTTATGCACGAAAACAATTTGAATATATCACGACAGATTATACGGATCAATGCACAACAGAAGATATATTTTATTAGCAAAGTTACTTTTCGAAGAGTTTAGATTTAACATTATTATGGTAGAATGAAAGTATATTCTGTCTTGAGAAAAGAGTACCTGTCGTCACAACAAAAAGGTCTTCTGCAGTCCTCCTCCTCCTCGTCCTCCTCTTCATCATCATCATCATCTTCGTCGTCATCATCATCGTCATCATCATCAGCAACAACAGCATTGTCGTCGTCGTCATCATTATCATCTTCATCACCATAGTCATCGTCGTAGTAAATAGTCATCATCATCATCATCGCCACCAGTTCCTGACGCCAGACATTAGGCAGCAATGAGCAGGACATAATTATCTCTATCTTCCACCATCATTAAATTATGTCAAGTCCATGATTGTCTACTTAGCGTCGGTCGAATTGATGTTATGTCTTTATTGATATCATCTATCCAGCATCGTCTTGGTCTGCCTTTCTTGCTATTCTCTTCGAATCCTCTCTCTGAGAGTTTTCGCTGGTCTATTTGTCTGGCAGATCATTGTCTTGAATGCCTAATGATTGTCATATGTCATTATTTCTTGTTCCCTGTAGTTTGGAAATCTTCTTGATTTTTTTGTGGACAGCTCAATTCTGCTGCAATAATTCCTCGAGTATCTTCTTGTTTTCGCGTTGTCCAGCATCCAGATCTGTGTAGACAAAAACTCGGTTTTATCGCCGTATCGTATACTTTTTCTCCAGGGTTTCATTGTTTATTCTCTGCTGTTACATAACCCGTTCATCATTCCAAATTCTTTGGCTGGGCAACATGGCATGCCTACATCCCACTTATATTTCTTATCCGCGAGACTTTTTAGTGCTGCATTAATGCAGGCATTATCATGTTGGACTCGAAAGCAGCACCGATAAGAAAGTGAGAAACATGTATCCATCATTCCTAACAGGATATTTGCTTTAGAAATAATGAAATGACGTAATGTAATGACGTAATGCAATGACGTAATGAAGTGACGCAATGCATACATTGTTCTTGACAGAATTAACTGACGTAATGAACTGACATAATGAAATGACGCAATTTACATGGCATAATAAAATGACGCAATGCAATGATGTCCTGCATACTTTGTTCTAGACAATCGCTTTAGAAATAGCTTCCAGCTTCGAGACAGTTAGACTCTGATATCTTAGCTGGCAAATGAGTAGGCCTAAGCATCGTAGTAACTATTATTGAGACTAGAGATATATTTCTAATTTTGTTTAAAGAGAAAGGCTATTTTACAGGATCAATCCAAACGGTTTCACACTCTCCAGCCAATTTCAGATGTACTTTGTTTTCTAGAGCAAACGTATGGCTTCCATCCTCTTTATTTCACGAAGCATTGATCTCGTTGGATCTATCACTGTCGCGGCGCATTTTATGGTCCACTTGTGCGAACCCGTTCTAATCCGAGATTATCGTCTAAGCCAGCGCCGGTATGTGAACCGGCACCTTCTAACACCGAGGAACATAAGACGTACGCCTATGCAATGTAGCTTAATACCATATAAGCACAGACAGTGATCTGTGAGCTGTCTATCGATTTTGTTTCAATCAAGCGCCTGCACTTATAAACTGATTCACACGACTTCGAAGTTCATTCTTGTGGGCGCTGTATAAGTACCGAGCTTACGATTACGATTACGAAAAGACGTTCGTTACAATTAGTTGCCGCGCGAAACAATTTTTATTAATAATTTAGGTAAATTTGTGACGCTCGCACGGCCATACAAAAATGTCAATCGTAGGCGCTATCAGCCGACAGCTTAGGATGTATTGATAGAGATGCGTGATAGCCAAAAAGGAATAGTAAGTTTTGAGCCCATGTGATGGAAGGAAGTGATTTTGAGCTGCAAAGAAAGAGTGGCTGTCGATTCAATTCTTTGTGGGCGGAACCATAACTGAATTGCATTGTGACTCAGCTATAAGACCCGTATGATGATCGCTGTCAATGAGTACGGATGTAAGGAGTTAGTACTGAGGTGGAGGTAGAGACGCGGTTTGGGAGAAATGTATCTTAGGTTTATATACTGTTCCAATGCTGAATTTTATTGCCACATTCCGGATTAATTCCAATGCGTGCAATTTCAGGATTCAGTCGACAAAATACGTCATTGTTACGTGCCAGCAGCCATATTTGTCACTTCAGCTGATTACTTTGTCCAAATGCAGAGTTTTCTCGATGCCTCTGGTGAGTTAGGACCATTAGACACATTGCTGCCGAGTTAGTGCACAGGAATTATTTATTGTTTCACCAGGAAATTTACTGCGTTTATGACGGTTTGGTTTTCCTGTATTGATATTGATACCTTCTGTGACTAGAATGGTCCACTAAGAGCTTGAGGGATGACAGGTTTCCAACGGACGGTCAAGTATAATATAAACCGCTATGCTGTCTACGTCTTTTGGCTCGGTTCGAAGCGTGTCAGCAATTCGACCAT
Source organism: Bimastos eiseni (assembly GCA_959347315.1). Lineage (NCBI taxonomy): Eukaryota > Metazoa > Annelida > Clitellata > Crassiclitellata > Lumbricidae > Bimastos > Bimastos eiseni. The sequence continues at coordinate 4,958,516 of OY365807.1, read as the reverse complement.
GGACTGCCTGGTGATTTATCTGATTATTCGGAAATCTTAATTACTGTTTTAGTATGAACTCGTTGTAAAATAGTTAAAAATGTCGGATAGGCAAACGTGGAAAGCGCCTCTCTATCGCTTCCTGAATTGCCACTGAAGCGCTATATCAAGATTATATAAATAATTGATGCGCTATAGTTGATCGACACACTTCTTATTTAACGAGCCTTCCCATGCATTCTAGATTCTAGTACAAGCACGTCGTTGAAGTGTTAATATATTAATGAATAAATAACGTGTTTTCTGTAAATTTACTCAGGCGTTTGTCGTCACACGTGAAGTGCAGGTAAAAGGTAACAATAAGGATGAACTGAACTGCTCTCGGCTCAGATCCCTGCGCGATTCTTTGGGTAATTGAATACTACTTAGATAGCTTCCGTCCAATTTCAGAGCCTGCGCCAGACCGTATAAATAAGCTAAAAATCCAGTTAAAAATATCAGACGAGTGCCTCTATGGTCGTTGAAATCACAAAGTATATCTGTCTCCATCTCTGCCTCTGTGTCTCTCTGTCTGTCTGTATTCGTCTGTGTCTGCCATTGTTCCTCTGATCCCTTGATCTATACCGTCGCACCTTCCAAACGATTGTTATGGTGAACAATTAATCCTTAATCAGAAGCGGCGCTGATCTCTGCCTCACCCTCCTGCGACAGATAAACATCCTGTCTACTTTATTCCGTTCGCTCTTATTTCTCTCGTCTTTCCACTCATTCATTCACTCTGTTACCTGAATATCGACACTACCGCAGGATCCAGAGAAACGAAAACAAAGGCTGCGTGTAATGAAGACTCCCATAAATTAGGTGATCCAATTACGCTATTTGGGACTTTGATCTCACCTGAGCGATGCCAAAGGCTGGTATAATGAGGCTGCTGCTAATTTTGTAGTGAGCCTCATTTCGATATGGACGAAAGTGGATATTAATCAATTCTATATAAAAGTCCGTAAAGTAATATCGATTGAGATCAGACAGATATAAAAATAGTCTGCAGTACAGTTTTGGAAGCAATACCTGCGCAGAATCAGGGAAACATGAAAACAGTCTCATTGCTCCCTTTAAGTAATAACTGGACAGATCAGACAAGATGTAGCCTATCTCAGGTGTTACCATAGAATACAAATGCTACTACCGCCTTCACTGAACACGGAATTCGCTTTCCAGTGACTATCACCCCATGATGTCTTGAACGCATTTTAGTGGTGTTATGAAAGCTATGATCCTGATTTATTAGTTCTGTGATTACATTTTAAAATAATAGTGAATATATAAATGTATGTATATTCGTAAGGTTGTATATATTTATTTATATATATGTAGAAATAAATACAAAATATAAGTTTAGAAGTCAACACTACCACCACTACGATATCAATATTATTATTATTAATCTTTTAATAATAATTATTATTTTTCTATTTTCATTATTATTATTGTTATTGCTATTAGAAATAGTTCGAGTGCCTCAGTTAACACAATGCCGTCCGAAGCCAGTTAATAATATCCATGGCGGCTACGATTCATCTTCTTGCAAGTTAAAGATACCAAGTTCGATACCCGCATCTTCGTAAGGTTGACTAATCCTTCTCTCTCTAGGCATTGGCGTTAGATAAACTGTGTGACGTAGCCTAATGGGCGCCTTTCACAGTTAAATTCGAATCCTGTAATTACTTGTCATCATTCGTTCGTACTATATAGGTCAAACTGCGATATGTTAAGTTTGATATTAAACGAAAACTTCTTTGCTGCGTCGGTGCATGCTTATACTAAGATGGAACCTAACTTCACACCAACTTCTACCATTGTCACCGGGCATAAAACTACATCCACGACAATTTCCGGTCTAACTAAAACCCAAAATGACTAGTAAGCACCGTACGCACATCCACTAAATTTTATCCATTGGTAGTGCGTGGTGGATTTGTTATCCACGGACAGAACTTAAATGTTATCTGAAACGACCGATGGGAGTCAAACGTCTAGCGACGACGGCCTCCGTAAAACCTTATCAATATCTGGTGCATTGCACCGGTAGAAATAGCGGAAGCGGACACGAAAAGCAATCTGATTTAACGGCTCACTTCACACCAGACAAATGGACAACAAGGTTGTTCACGAGGTTTCTGTGGCTGACGATAAAGCGAACAGAAGACATGTTTGTGTTTCCCTATTATGTGTCTGCATTATATAGTGTATGAATGTATGTGTTTGTATGTGTGTATGTATGATCGTGTGGAAGGAATTATGAACGTATGCATGCCTGTTGAGAACATGTTTGCATGTATTGTATAATATGTATATATATAAATGTGTGTATGTGAGTGTGAGAGTGTGTGTGTGTGTGCACATGTGTGTGCGTGCGTCCAAGTTATTGGGTCCCCCATGTAATCCACTGCGATTTCATGTCAACCCTTAGTCGATGGTTTTTATTACCAATTAAAAATTGCTTTGATGTACAGGATGGGCCAAAAACAGGGATGAGCAAATTACAGGTTGACATGTAATTGAATTATAGATTACCAATTACTGGTGAAAATGTAATTGAATTACACATTGCCAATTACTTTCGAGTTTTGCTGGATATTACTATTTAGAAATTACACTATTTCAATTATACCTATTTACAAATTAAAAACACTCTCATGGTCAATTAATGCAGGCAAGATTCTGCATGAAACATAATTATTAGCATTCTATTTTTCCTTCATTTTGCATAACATTGTCAGAAATCGCTAATTTAATTTTCTTTCAGTAGCAGCAGCTGTTTAAACAATATACAGTGGCGGTAATAATTATTCCATCTACCTGTGATCAAAGCCTGCAGCTTTGGTAAACTAAATAATTATAGGTAGGCCTAATAAGTAGATTCAATGAATGTGTATTATTTTCTTCATTGTATCGACCAACAGTGTGGAATCGAATATCCTGAAAACATGCGAGTAACTGATCTTATGCTTCTTTATACAATAATATGAGCTGAAAAAACTGACCTAAAATGTATTAAACCTTTTTTAGCTTTTCGTATATAGAGGGATGCGATGATTATTTTCACCAGTGTATCCGAGAGACGACGTCTGTTAGGCCTTATGATCATGTCTGAAAATCTGAAGTCTCTCCAGCGGTGTAGAAGAAGGCAGAACAACATTAAATTGCAAAAATCAGTTATAGTAATAATAGATATATCAAAGTAAGACGATTTTTTATCAAAGAAACATTATCGATTTTTTATTTATCAAGCAACGTAAAGTAATTTGATCTTCATAATGTATTTTTGATGTTAGCAACAAATTACAAATTAACAATTACAATTTTAATTAAAATTACGTAATTTCAATTACTCAATTAAATTACTGCCTTTCCCTGGTCAAAAGTAAGGTAACCCCCTCATGGGTTTTGTTATAATTTCGACCAAATGTAGAAAAAATTAAATTAAATTTTACAGGCGCAAAATCAATTCAACTGTGCATACAACGGTCAAAAGTGACTAAAATATTTCAAACAGAACAGAAGTTATATCACAGATGACTATAGCGACATATGGCTGAATCGTGGCACGAAAACGAAAAGGTTGACTTACCCTTCCACTCCACTCCATAAATATATGCAATCAATCTTCTTCTCTTTTTAACCAGTTTTCATCTGCAACATTTCTACAGCGTGTAATCTTATTGCATACATTTCCGTTTGGAGAAAACGAATACTTGAGAACAGTCTCTGGTCAAGACCTCTACCTCGTCTTTGTCTTACTTCATGGCCCGTCGCTAGCGATTAGAAAAGCGCTCTGAAACTGAAAGCAGCATTCGACAAGAGTTTTCATGCAATTTAGATACCCATTTTGATGGTCCACTGAGATGGAAAAAAATGATAGAGGACGCTTCAACCTTGGCGAACGGCGAGTCACAAGACTGACACTAACGATTGGAGTGGATAACGAAGTAATGGGAAATGTAAAAATTTCCTCTTGCACTCGATATTCTCAAGCCATCGCAAGTCAGTTACTCAGACTTGAGAAATTAAAGCTGACATTGTAGGCCAGTGTTATACACACCATAGACATGTATAACACATGTATTCATGAATTATAACATACACGCATCTACGAATATGTTTGTGTATGCGCACAACAGAGGCATATATATATATATATGTATATATATGCATATGGGCTCGTGCATGTACATATAAAAGATAGGCACTATATATATATACCTGAAATATTATTTAGATATCTGTGATATATATATATATATATACATGATATATGTATATATTTCGACTGTAAGCCTTCTCCTAGCCAGTAGCAGCGCCCCAGCGAGGCTAGCGGATACAAAAATCATCTTGCGGCCTATTCCATGCAAATTGTAATATAATATAATTATGCAGATATATTCATTACGTGGACGCATATAATAATACATTAGATTAAACTGAGCTTTATATTACTGATTGGAATCCGGTACAACAATCTGAAATGAGAAGCACATATATATATATACGTGTATATAAATGTATATACATGTCTACATATACATATACATGTATATACGTGTATATCTGAAGTAGGATGAGGCTTAAAGATGAGAGGCTGTATCTGTTGTCTCCTCTCTCATTTGACAAAAATTGACATCTTCTCCAAGTCAGAAGATGATCAGAGACCGATGCCAAGTCCTTCGCATTCCATCCACGGCTTCAGCTCCTCTACGACTTCACTTACAAAGCTCCCATTACAGACTCTTTTGTCGGATTGCATCAAACTGCTGCATAAATCCAGTCTTCAGTGGTTATTATACGCCCACGTCGGGTCGGATATGATGGACCCTTGTTGCAGGCCGCCTCGTCGGCATAGCGGAGAAAAACCTTTCATGGCTTTCAGATAAAGCGGGATGACAGCCGCGCTGCAACAGACGAATAATTAGACGAATAATGTATCGGTTTTAATTATTTGCCGGTGTTTGACTATGCTAATGTGAGTTGCTGCTTGCAAAAAGAATTTTTGATTTAGGAATTTTTTCATGTGAAACAGTGGAGTATATCGGCTAGGTCAGGTTGACCACTTGGCAGATTTGAATTAACTAAACTCATTTATTGAACTAAACTGGGAATTTGATCGACTGACTGGTTGAATTGACGAATAATCGGTTTACTTCATAACTGCATGACTGACTGACTAACTGACTGACTGACTGACTTACTTACTGACTGACTGACTGATTGACTGACTGACTGACTGACTGACTACAGACTCACTGATCGAGCGATTTACTAAGTCGTTAACTAGAGAGTTCCACTTGCGCTCCCTAGCTCACTCGGTGGCAAGGCGTAGACAGTTCGTGCGTGACCTGCAGAGCATCGGGAAGATTATGCGATCGTACTGATGTATGGCTGTTCACAGCTGTTCTCACAAATCCTGACCATATTCTAGGAGGTTTACTTCCGCCGATCAATGCATCGGCTTACCAGCTGCGTAAATGGTTTCGTGATAGGGTCGCCCCCCCGGCGGATGAAATGCCCGATGCTGTTAATTTATAATCAGAATGTTAAATAAGTACACGAGATGTGTCCAACAGCCCTAACCCACCTTTCTACTGCGCCTATGTAATCAATCGGTCGATGCAATTTATATAGCGCCTCTTCAAGGTATCTAATCAGAGGCGCTCCCGACCTAGACCCGGTGAAGGAGTGTAGCCTTGAGAAGTTTATAGACAGATCGAGACAGGTCGCGCGGGAGAGAGCGCAGGTCAGATGGGAGGTCGTTGCAAGCACTGGGAGCCACACTTGAGAAAGCTCTATACTGTCTGATGGGAACTACAAAGTCGAGCGAAGAGATCGGCGACCAGAGCAAGCCGAAGTTAAGATGAATAGATCCCGAAAATAGACAATACACAGCGCCAGACAAAAGAATAGATCATATAATGAATGCGCTGATAAGCTGCAAACGTACGAACGAACGAATGAAAGATTTCATTGTAACCAAATCCAGAAATCATCAAAAGGGTACACAGAGTATTTAGTTGCCCAGTTAGATTACAAAGGAGGTCCAAAGAGATTACCTCCCGCTGCGCTGTAAACTTTTGATGATTTTGTATTTGGCAACAATAAAAAATTCGTTCGTACGTTTGCAGCTTAGCGGAGCGTTCATTATAGGATCTTACTCGGAAAAGCTCGTGTACAAAACGATACATAAATATGGCTATTTGATGTGTACAGCTCTGGATAAGCTTCATTAATTTGTATTCTTGAAAAATGTGGTCAGTGTGAGATCCCCAGGCAGTAGCAGCAATACAGCGAAGCGCCCGTTTCTGAAGCAGCACTTAATTTATTAAGTAGGGAATTGTAGGTGGACGCCCAAATTACATTGCCATAAGAAAGATATGAACACATTAATTAGTAATAAATTGTGCTCTATAATGAAAGACGGCAACAAGTGAGATATTCTCCTCAGCACACCAACATTCTTGGCCACTTTATCTGAAGTAGTTGCTGTGTGTTCACTCCATGATAGATTTTGGTCAATCACTACTCCTAGAAATTTGGTCGAATTGACCTGGGTCAGTATAGACTATCAATTATTGACAACTTACAGAAGGTATCTAGAGTGACCTTTCTCTGAGATCCGCCTTTTCCAAACTGAGCGACCAGTACATTATTAATTTTAATTGTTCATTTTATAGTTTCATATAAGGTCTCCAAGGAAGAGTTGGAATAAAAAAAATTAATCGTCGTCAAATGATATGAAAGACATAATTAGTGCGATATTAGGCAGGTCATTAATAATAAAAAAAGTAGTGGGTGTAAGCTTAAACCCTGTGCACCCAATGGCGGATTGCTTTGCATTCGGACAAGACTCCATTGCATGAGACACATTGGGCTCTACCTCCTAGGTAACTCTCAAATCATGCTAATTGCATTCCTCTTATACCATGAGTCTCATGTTTTTTAAGGAGAATGTGATGGTTTACAGTGTCGTAATGCGTAACATGAAAGAAAAGAGGTTCTATGAGATAGGCCTATGCTGTATGCGGGAGATCTTACAGTGGCTGACGAGGAGAAGTCAGGGATATAAGAAGGTTGCTCTGATTGGCAGAGAGCACTAGAGAGAAAGGGCCTTCATGTAGGCATCCATGAAACAGAAGCCATGGTCTGCTACAAGACTGATAAGACGCTAATAGTCAGAGACTGTTCGAGCGAAGTCGGTTGGAACATACTGAATTAAACCGATACATTTGAATGCCTTAGATCGGTAATGAATAAAAACGTTGGTTGAGATTATGATGTTGAGAACAGGAGTAAGGCAGTTTGGCAAAAACTGAGAGACTTCACGGATGTATTGTGCGACGAATACAAAGCCAAATCACCTCAATGGAAATTTATGCGAAACAATGAAAAGACCAGCGATGATTTATGGAGCCGAGGCCAGGATACCGATGAGGAAAGAATAGTTTTTGTTGGAGAGAACGGAAATGAGAATGTTGAGATGGATACTTGGAGTCTAAGGAATAAGAGATAAGAAAACTAGGGAAGTATTCATAGAGACACTGGAAGCGGCATTTATTACGGATTACAACACGACGGGACAGATTGAACTGGTATACGGTATGTAACGAGAAGAGAGGATAAATGCTACATTACAAGATTTACGAGAGCAGCTATCACCGGGCGCCTCAGACGGGGATGACAGGAGAAGAGGCGAGGTGATATAACATTACAGGACTTGAAACTTCTAAAATTGAAGAAAGAAGATACTTGGATAGAGTTTGAGTGGAGAAGAAAGATACGTGTGACTGACTCCTACACTGGATGATGGTTTATTACAAGCCAAAAGCAGATATATCGACAGAAACATTCTTATTGCGATTTCAAAGTTTGGAAATGTTGATTCCATAGCGTCTTTCTTTATGATGCATGGCATAAGTTGATGAAACGTCGAGTTCAATAAATTTGTCAACTTCACTACTGAATACTAACACGGCGACATCATCAAACTAGTTGCAGTTTAACGAAATATGTGATAACAAAGATCATTAATGTCGCCCTCCTCCTTTATCAATGCTTGGGACTAGCATTGTCATGGTGAAAACAGTGTCGGAGTTGACCTCATCATAAAGACAAGTGGCTCACTATATAATTTATACGCAAGTGTTTAGCATTAAAGTTGCTACTACAGTACTACTGTAAAGTCGTTACACTAGCTTAACTAACAATCAAAGAATTAATCATTTTAAAGCTTAAAATATTTGATTACGCTTTTCTCTAATTTAAATTTTAAGCAATTTACAAAATGAGAAGATTTCGTATTAAAGATTTTTGTTTAGTAATGTTTACTGACAAACAAATAAGAAATTCTATGATTGCGTTTGACAAAGCAAACGAATGGGGAAAACAGAAAGTTATGCGCCATGCACTAAAAGTATTCATCTAGTTCAGTTCAACTTCTATAGCGCTGTGTACCTATTATAAATAATTACATTTAACTAAAAATGCAGACGGTTGTTCGGAAATGTGTAGTGTTTTCACTTTGCGGAATTTTTTCTATAACTTATAATATTGTTAAGTGATATTATCGTATGTTATTATGTGGTCGCGATGTGTAACATATATGAAAGACTTATATTTTACCTTTTACAGGATTAAAAAATATAGCTATGGGCAGACGCTGTATCCTCTGTTGCTTAGGGCCCAAGGCCCGTGCCTCGCGTACTTCACGTGTCTACAGGTCTTAGAACGGAACTGGTACCCGCCCTCATATACACTATCACTTAATGCCCGTGGCTATCCCTGGGATATTATTAACACTTAGCGACGAACGGCATTGAATTCCCAATCGCTTTTAGCATACTCTCGACCGGTGTTTAAGTGCACGGTAAAATGCAGTCTCTAAATGTATCCGCCACCTGCATGAGACTAAGTTGCGGAGACCAGCTTACACACAGGCGCTGTCCAGTCATTAAGGCTGACTAGACCGCTTGGCGGAATATCGATCGTAGGAATCCGTTTATTGAATAAGCGTTGTTTAAACGCGAGACACAGTTGCAGAGTGGCTAGAGCGCTTGTCTCGAACACGGAGACTGAGGGTTCGAACTCCTCCCTGAAACAATTACTTCACTCGCAATTGCTCAGCTCCATCGCTTGTTTGGAGGGTCATTAAATGCTCCACAACAAACATCAGACTCTAAACATCCATAGTCAGCTGTTGACGGGAATCCGTTAGTTGGTTATACGCACGTGCGTGGGCCTACTACTGGTGCCTCCGTTTGACTTAATGTGTAGAGTTTTGTCTTTTGACATCGTATTGACCAGCTCAAGCTTAGAGAGCGCCTTTGAGTAGATATCTTGTATATGTATGAACGTGTGTAGTGCTGTCCTCTGCAGGTGTATCCGTCTCGGCCAGCGTTCTGACGCTGACTGCCCTGAGCGTCGAGCGCTACCTGGCCATTCGCCACCCAGTCAGTTCCCGTCGTCTGTTCACGACCCTCAGGGTCAAAGTGGCGCTCGTCTTCATCTGGTGCACTGCCTCAGGGATCATGCTGCCCCTCTTCCTCGTCCGTACCCTCGAGTACTACTCCCTGTCGGACGGGGTGACGCTGGCCTTCTGTCACGAGCGATGGGTGGACCTGGGCATCGTCCGTATCGGCTACGACGTCTTCATCTTCGTCGTCATCTACATCGTCCCTGGCGTTATCGTCGTCTTCTGCTACTCGAGCATCGGATGTCGTCTCCTCACCCACGACGAGTCACTTCGTAGTCAGTGCTCCTACTCGAAGGGGTGCCATTCCCACGAGGCTCACGATCACATCATGACGGGCAGACGGCGGGTCGCCCGAATGCTCGTCGTCCTCGCGGTGCTGTTCGCAGTGTCTTGGCTGCCCTACCACACCGTCAGTCTCTACCTGAACTTCGTCAACGAGAACAACCTCGAGGCTCGTATCTCCCTCGCTACGCTGTCCGTCTCCCTGTTGCTGGGTCACTCGCACAGCGCACAGAATCCCGTCATCTACTGCCTTATGTCCGATTCGTTCAAGCGAGGAATGGCTGCCATTTTGAAGTGTCGCAAGGCCAGCATGGCGGAAACGCGTCAGGTATAATTGGGCTAAAGCCAAGCATCATTACTGAATAATCGCAACAATTGCATTGCTAACATCTCAGTCGTAATCTGCGTTCAACCTTTTTAGTTTTTACATGCATAGTTTTTGTCAAATATTTCAGGCAAATTGAATTAATCTTATTATGTAGTCAATCGGATTTATCCTGCGGCTTTACGCTGCATGCGTGCTTATTCCATCTTGAGTACAAGAAATGGCACAGCTTAATGTCACCCATATTGTCAAAGTAAAATGTGCAATGACAATAAAACTGCAGTTTCTGAACAGCTTAAACTGATCACGGTAGAAAATGAGTAATAGTTTTTTTGCTCGTTGTTTCCTCTACTTATAGTATTTTCTACACACACTTACGGACATATACCGAGCCAACGGTGAGGGTTTCAAGTCAATAGCTCTAAAACTGTGTAAATTCATAGTCGGACAGACAGACAGACAGATAGACACACACAATCTTATCTTTACATACATGTATATAGAGATTATATGGGCCTACATACTTGGGACTACACGAATACATACACACATGTATTATACATACATACACACATGCATACACAGCACACTTACACACACATATACAGATAGACAATACATACATAACCGCATATCTCAATGCCTAAACACATGCATACATACATTCATGCAGGTTAGGGTGGCAATGAAAATTAAATGATTCGTTTTGCAACATCTCACCTATGGTCACTCATAACAGTGAGAAGAAACATTTTTTATACATGTAAATCAGAGAATATTTATTGGTAGCTCAACTTGGTTAAAGTTCACGAGAGAGCTGATTGAGGTGGTATGTTCATGTGGAGCAGACGAGTGAGAACAGTGGTATCAAGAAAATCCTAAAGGCGGAGGTATATGGTCATCGAAGTTGAAGGCGACCGAAGAAGAGATGGAGAGACGTGATCGAAGGGGATCTAAAACTGCACAAACTGAAAATCGAGGATGTAATGTAATGTAATCAAACATTTGTATAGCGCCGCTCGAATCAGCAGTGCTCTTAACGGGCGTCTGTGCGTGGGAAAATTGAGGATGCTGCGGGCAGAACCAATTGAAGACAAATGATCCGAGCGGCTGACCCCTCCTCTTGCCGGAAGGAAAGGAAGAAGAGAGAAGTTAAAGTTTTAGCAGTAGGTAGTGTAAAATTTTACACAACACCAGCGAGTAACCTACCCAACTATAATTATTGGAGATTGGTCATAGATGCAGACTCTTAGTGTCTGGATATGTCTTGCGGGGCCTCTCAACAACCTGCTGCAGAAACTGTTTCTGTTCTTCCTGGTTACTGAGAACATCACTGAATGCTTTGAATTACAGCGATTCCCTGCTCCGTGGCATCATTGACAGAGCCGTACCGAGGGAGGCAGTGGTGCCGAGGTCCAGGACGCAAATAAGGGCGCAAATTTCAGGATGGAATGACTTATTATTCCCAAAAATGCACTATTTTCAAAATGTTGGAAGCCAGATTGATGCTAGGCACAGGACGCAATTATAGCTCGGTACGGCCCTGATCACTGACAACCTTCAGATGTTCCAATCGTCTCTGAGCACTAATATAATTAGGATTGTTCTCCGAAGTGCTATGCAGCTATGGTAAAGGACAGAATATCCTGTGATATGCCAGTTGCCGCAGAAACTATACAGATTATATGTTGTGACACAGAGTCACATAGCTGCATCGTTGACAAAATTGTCATGTCCATTCCCTGACGATGCTGTCCATGCATTTTCTTAATTAAGGCTGAGACAATTGCTTTGTTCCTATCCAGAGGAAATAAGACCACTTTGAGTTTCAATTATATACACCAAATGGCCACAAAAGGACTTTACTGCTTCACATATGACAGCTTTTTAGCAATTGTAATTGTAATCACTACGATTTATAGAGCGCCGTTGGATGAATCTAAGTCTATGGCGTCTTTGCAAGACTGCCGTTAACGGGCATAAATTAAACAATAAAACATATAGCTCCTTAACAATAAAATTATATAATACAATAAAACATTTAGTTACTAAACAATGATATTATTATATGCAGCTGCAGAGTATGAATCGCAGCACCTTCGTCTGTGCTTCAACGCATCTGTCGACGATAATTACAGCTCCTTGCAATACACATGCTGCAGCTTTGTTTTTGCAATCGGTTCGGCTGCACTCTTGCAGTGCGTAGCCAGACTGGAGGAGTAGAAGGAATATTGACCGGTTGTTTAGCTGCTGAGTGGGTCATCATGATGTGCCATCGTAGGTCGTAAATCGTAATGAGGTTACATTGGGCTTTGTTGGCCCTGCTGTCTGGCTGATGGACCTTGTACGATTGAGGACATAGCGGGATGGCGGACGTCCGAGTAGTTTGATCCCGCGCAGGGCGGTCGCCGGAACTACTTTGGAAAATGGCGATGACTGCAGTAAATCGGGAATTCACGTTGTTATGTTGGAGACGCAGGAAGTAGAGCGTTGACTGTTGTGTTTTAAGCAGAAATTATGCAGTTGAAATGTATTTTAAAATTACTATTTTTATCTGTCGTCGATTTTAGTCCAGGATAGAGAGAGAGAGAGAGAGAGAGAGAGAGAGAGAGAGAGAGAGAGAGAGAGAGAGAGAGGACAGACAGACAGAGACAGACTGCGAGAGAGACAGAGAGAGACAGAGAAAAAAAAGGGATTTAGAGAAAGAGAGAAAGAGATTTTTCACTAGTAAATTCAAATTCACTAGTAAATTCAACTCTTTATTATAAGGCTACTTGTCGTCAGGTCCACCGACGGAAAATTCGGGTCCCTAGGCAGAGAAATTCCGAAGAAAATTGATATTATACTATGTCAGTGGCACCCTAATGTATACATAAAACATACATAAATGCATTATACACACATACATATATACAAACATTAATATATTATCTTTAGTAACATATACACATGCATTTATACATTCATAGTCATACATACATGCATGCATCAATACAAGCATACATGCATGCATTCATGCAAATACATAATTACAAATTTACATAGCTACATACTTACATACATGCACACAGATACATGCATGCATGCATCGATACATACACACACACGTAAATACATACACAGCATAAATACATACATACATATATACATACATACTTATATATATGCATATACAATTGTACATGTTTGTAACCGAGGCTGATACATAACAATAGATGGTGTCATCGTCTGAGTCATGAACGTCTTGTTCTCATTGTTTCTACAGAGTGATGCCATCAACTGGACTTTTGACTCCAAAGGTCAACGAAGTCTGTCTCTTCGTCGAAATCATACGTCAAACAACGCCACTCCTGGAGCCCCTTCAAACCCTCTGCTCACTGGCGTTGACCCTGGCAGGGGCAGAGGCAGGGGAGGCTATCGCAGGCACACACAACCATCGGAGCTCCCCAGGCCATCCACCCATCGCTGCGCGAAAGGCACCAGACTCTGATGGGACGAACTCCAACTCGGTCCTCACTCAGTCCTCACTCATTGTCCAGTGGAGAGAGTTTACGAAGATGGGAGACGTGGAAACGCTAGCCTCCTCGCATGCTCAGATAATCCCCGTACAATTGCTTCATGGATATCTTTCATTTGCGAACTGCAATTAACTGCTAATTCCACCCGGATCGAATGTCTGAGATATTTATTTGATCCTGGGAGGCGACGTGGAAACACTGGACTCACAGGCTCAGATGATCCTCGTGAGATTGCTTCATAGGCTTCGGGAACAAGTGACTGCAAATGCCATCTTGATCGAATACTTGAGATATATGATGTTATGTTCGACCATTATGGGACCAGACAAGCACTACGACATCGATATTGGCAAACAACATAATTATATAAATCCTGCAGGTTCCGATCAAAACGTTTTTGGATCGGCTTTGGACGATAGCTCCGCTTTTCTAGCGGAGAAGCACGGAACGCTTTATCCCCAGACATTTTTTGTTTTACAAACTCGCAATTGAGTTTATTGCCATTATGCTGTCACTTAAATCTGCAAAATGAAGATGCAACTGGTTATATATTCAGAATTGTGAAGGCTTGAAGAGTGTTTTTTAATAAATGAATATTATATGATGTATAAAATAATCTGAAAGATGTGCCATGCAAAGCACTCCAACGATTCGAAGAAATTCGTCCAACAGTTCTCGGGATAGATATACAGCCATATTATATACTAAATGCATAATGTGGACTCTATCCAGAAAAGGAATCATTGGCAGATTCTGATAACTATGGCAATAATGTTTGAGCTAATGTTAAATGTTTAGTACTATTGTGTAGTAAAAACCTGTTTTATGAACTGCCCTTACATTTATTTATTAATTTGCTGGCTTATGAACTTCAGCCTCTATGGACGAAGAGATACACAGACTGACAACGCCACGCTGTTTACTTATTTTCACCAAGACCTGCACTGCTCCAATCGCAACTTCTTATACCCAAGTGGTCTTCTCCATTTGTTCCCCTTTCTACCTTGTTCGTGAGATGACACCTTAGTACGATTCATAGAGAGCGGCATCAGACATTAAGTCCATACCATCAATCAATCAGCCCTCGTGCTGGCTGACGGTATCTTATCGAATCGCAAAACACTTCAGTGTTGCTTTGATTCGTCGAACGTATTTATATAGCACTACTACGTAGACTGTATCAGATCAATGATTTGACGCGTACTGTTTATTGCGCCACATAAGCTTAACAATAAACAGCAGTGAAGTAAGATAGCGCCACATGACTCTGACCTCTGACCACAGCCATCAGCCAATAGCATTAGAGCTCAACGAACTTAATCTCAAACGACCAATGAAACTAGCGCTACTGAACACATTCGTTGTCTAAAGCCTATGACCTAAGAACACCCATCCAATAGAATTCTAGTTGAAGTAAAACTATTCTGAAACTATTCACAAACGGCTTTCTCTGAAAGTTAAGAGAACTCAGCCAGTGGCACGCGACTTTAATGCAAAAATGAACCAACCAATCAAATTAGTTCGTCCCAAATCTTCCACCAATAACTATTACTGCCAACAGAATTAACTGCTGCTGCGTATAACTGCCCGAGACCGGATGATTCAACCAATGGCAAGTCAGGTCAACTGAAACTAATTTGAATTGACCAATGGAATTATTTCGACACAATTGCTCGGACTATTCAGGTTAGAAAAAGGATCGTGTTCTCTCGGCCGTGATTTACCGAGGTTAAAAGGAATCTCGCTCGGCAATGACAAGAAATTCGTTGCATTGTGAATAAAAATTCAATACGTTCGATCCCGTCGAAAATGTTGACAAATCGAGACAAAGAGGTTGAGACAGATACAGACAGACAGAAATACAGACAGACACTGACAGAGAAAGAAACAAACAAACAAACCGAACAGTTGAGTTGATACACAACCGACGACAAGTATGGCAGACGGACAGACACAAGGAATGAATGAACAAACAAAAAATGAGCGAAATAACGAATGAGTATGAAGTGTCATGAATGGTCAGTCATCTCCCTAACCGTCTCATCTTCCCATCAACAACACACATCATCGTAAGCTATTCATCACATCGGAATTAACTTGGGGCGCAAATTCCCACCAGAGTTCCGCCATTGTGGGATTCAACCCCCAATCCATCGATTGAAAGTCCAGCACGCTAAGCATTGCGCTATCGAGTACGATTCCCAGAGGACGAACAGAAATAAAGAACAGACCACAGACACCTGGGTCGCATGAGTCTGTATTATCGGACGGTTCTTCGCTGGATTTACGATGAAGGCCAGCACCAGTTCTGAGACAAAAATAACCTTGTCATTGGCGCCATCATACCAGACCGACAAGACCCGACCCCGAAGGAATAGCAATTTGTCCGGTCGATCAGCGACAAGCACGCCTCCTCCAGGAGTAATGAAAAGAAATTCCGCCAATGATAGCCTGGAACATTTGCCGTTCAGAATGGCGCTTCTGAGAGTCGTTTCCTTGAGAAGATGGTCTTCAGTTGCCACTTTACCAGTAACGAGAGTCTTATTTCTGGTTTACATGCACATGTTCGAGCCCTCCCCTCTCTCTCTCTCCTGTCTCTGTCTCTCTGTCTCTCTGTCTGTCTCTCTCTCTCTCTGTCTCTGTGTATAAGTGTCTTTGTCTGTCTGTCTCTCATCATTCTAGTTTCTAGTTTCTAGTTTCTAGTTTCTCTCATCATTCTAGTTTTTACGTTCCATTCTATTTTGTTCTATTCCACGATGTTCGGTTCTAATCTAGTTCTCTCCCTGTACTCTTCTAGTGGTATGTAATATGTTTCATTCTGTTCTATCATGTTCTATTCTGCTCTGCTCCATTCCGGGATATACTGCTTTATTCTGTTCAATTATGTCTAATTCAACATAGTACGCTTAGTTATGTAGCCTAAGATTCGATCCTGTTTTATTATCTCTGCTCTATCATAGCACATTGCGTTTCATTGCGCGTTATTCTATTCTACTGTATAATTTTCCATTCTAATCTACAATAAAAAGTAAGCCAAACTTTGACTACCGAATACTTATAGAACAACACGTCAAATATCTAGAGAAACCGGAATTCATCAGTCCAGTGTAGTTCGAATAATTCATGATGACCTTCAACTGAAGTGCCTTAAGAAGAAACCAGCACTGGAACTGACGGAAGCTAATCGTCTGACACGTTTGAACAGACTAAGACAACTGTTGAGAAAATATCCTCGTCATCTGGTTGACTTCATCTTCTTTGCTGACGAGGAGTTGTTCACCGTTGCACGACCAATCAACACCCAGAATGATCGCCTGTACGTCACGAGTGGCACTAAGAAAGGCAGGTCACTGCAAACAGACTGTTGCGAACACGTACCCATTTTAGCAAGTCTGTTACGGTGTTCGTTGCTGTTTCGACGCTTGGGCGTTCCCATTAAAATTTCGGTCTTCATTGATCCGGGAGTAAAAAATTAACGGTGCCTGTCATCGCGACAATCTGCGGTTATCAGAAATCTAGCCCCAGAAGGCTGTTTTATTTTCAACAGGACAGTGCCCCAGTCCACAGAGCCAGGAACACCATCGAAATTCTAACAAGAGAGACACCAAACTTCATTTCTTTCATATTATGGCCTCCGAACAGCCTAGATTTAAATCATGTCGACTACAATGTGTGGAGCGTAAGGCAAGGGCGAGTCTACCAGACTGTAATCCATGATGTAAACGATCTGAGGCAACGCTTACTGGAAGTGTGGGATAGTCTGGATCAGACGATAATCGACGATGCCGTTTCCCAATTGCGCCAATGCTTCCAGGCTTGCGTGCGAGCAGAAGGAGGACATTTTTAACATCTTTTTTAATTGAATAAACGGATCTTACTACTGAGAGTTTCTTCAAAAAAATATTAAAGACTATTTTCATGTTAGAAGTAGGCCTACTTTGCTACAAAATCTAAAAGAAAATTGTCAGGCATTAGAGATCTATGAAAAAATACAGTTTGTCTTACTTTTCCTTTAACCACGGTGTATAACATTATTTTCTGTTCCATTTTGCTCTGGCTTATATGGTCTATTTTGCTCTCGTCTATTCCAGCTTATTACATTCAATTTTTTTCCGATTCATTCTAGAGCGTTATGGTTCAATCGTTTCTGTTCTAATTGCCAATTTTCCACTGTAAACAAGCCTCTTACGATTCGAATAATGCACAGAGCGTCGTTTAAATCGTTACGCGGTGAGTCCAGTCCAATTCAAATTGCCACAGAAGAAAAAATATCACTGATTCATTGTCAATCGCCTGGCCAGCAAATAGGGCGCAACAGCGTGCCCTGAAGATGGATCTAGCCAGAAGGAAGACGAACAGAGATAGGGAGCAAAACGATTTTCGGATTAATGTTGACAGCGACGGAGACGGGAGGAGGAGTTGGAAGATGGAAGAGGAGGAGGTAGAATGGAAGATGGAGTATGGATGAGGAGGAAAAAAGAGGAAGGAGGAGTAATAGCAGAAGAGGAATTGGAAGATAGAGGGAAGGATGGAGGACGATAGAGGACGGAGAATGGAGGAGCAGGAGGAGGATCAAGTGAGATGGAGGATGGAGGAAGAGGAGGAAGAATAGGAGGTTAGAGGAGGAGAAGAGAGGAGGAAGGTGTAGGAAGATGGAAGACTGATGTAGTAGGAGGATAGAGGAGGAGGAGCAGCAGGAGGATGAAGTAGGGTGGAGAAGGAGTGACGCAGAAGACCTGCGGTCACCGTGATTGATTGGGAAACGCTTTTTGGAAGATTACACGTATAAGGGGAATCGAGTTCCAAGCATGCGGTGGGAGACTATTTAAGGACCGTCGTTGATTATAGACTGATCGTCATTTTGGTATATCATAATTAATATGCTCAATTGAATTCTATTACTTTCTATTCAATCAATCTATAGTTATGTATAAGCTATATATATATATATATATATATATATATACATACATATATATGTTCTATCTTATTCTATTCGTCTTAACTCTATTCTATTTTACTCCATCCGTCTTGTACACCTAGGATGCGTTTAATTAATCTAAAACAACCAATCCTTTTCTATTTCAGTTCTTTCCAGTTCTTTTTCCATGCAAGGTTATTCCATTTCATGTCTTTCATCAATCCCGATTAATTCAGTTAAGCTTGATTAATTTCTGTTCTCTTCTAACCGACTTTTATAGCGCAATAGTTGACGTTTACTTCAAATGATCCAACAGTTCTCAGTCGTTTGTAAATTCCAACAATTTTGAGATGACATTTTCTACACAGAGCTCAAACTCAAGGTAGCAGTCAAGCGCTACTGCAGTCCACCATAACATAAAGATTAAAGGCCTTAATACTCACAGAAATCATACGCATTAAAAGTACATGATATTGCTTTTTCTTGACAGGGCGCACCTGTATAGCTGTAATACAACAGAGTTTAAGAGGAGCCTTTTAATGGATTGTATATAAAGGTCATCTTAAAGCAGCAATTATGCGGAGAGTATTAGCGTTATTAGCAGTAGCATTGTGGCAGCTGAACTGTGAGGGAGTCCATTGAAGCAAGATAGACCTTTGAAATGAATTTATCTCCGCACATGATTATTATTCATTAATAAACTAATCGATTTCTTCTACACATTCTTCGATCCTCCGAACACACAAAAGCGAGCATCGATATCCTAATCAACTCAGTCTTGCAGTTGACCAGATATGCCTTGGAGTAGGCCTAACCAGGCAACAAGCAGGAGAGAGATAGTTATATGCACCCACTATTGAGCCTTTAGAATAACTCTTCTGACAAGAGTCACAAGACAGCTTTGCGAGTCGAGATATAACATAGCTTCTCGAGGATTTTACGCTTGATTTCGCGAGCGATGCCCAAGTGGTCATGGTCCTCTGCCGTTACTCTTTCAATCGGGTCAGCGCTGTTGCTGATCTTTGCCCTTTGGGTGCATTGCGACCTCTACCGTCCGAGTTCCGTCTTCAGCAAGGAGTCGAATGTCGTCTCCATAAGTTCTTTGAGAACTTTCATTCCATTCGAAGCGTCGTGGAGTGTCTCACGTTGTGTTCCACTCACAGGAACGTCTGCCAGTCGATCATATACCACCAAAATGACCGAGAGTGTCGGACCTTTACCAGCCGGTTCAAGAGGCAAACAGATGGAACGCCTAGTCTGATGACAGTCTACCTGGAAAGGTATCCACCTCTTCCATCGCAGGTAATGACTCACACGCAGCATCTCTCTATTCTATTCCATTCTTTAAAAATTAATCTATGTTCTCTTTGAATTGCTTGTGAACATATTATTCTCATTATGTTTCAACACTGTTCAAATCCTTTCCATCCCTTTTCTTTACTATTCCGCTCCTTTATTCTGACCCTTTTTACTCTATTCTGTTCACGAAAGACGTGATTGACGCATTGAAAAATGCGGTGTGACTATTCCGCATTAACCTCACTGCTTAGCTCTCTGGTCTCCATAGCAACCGGGCGTGTACTTTCAGTTGGTGTCCCTGTAAAGCCGCTTTGACACGACGAACCGCTCGTCAATAAGCTTATGCCCTGCACTTAGCTTTTAAGTAAAGCACTGGAAATTTGAAGACAAGGAGAACGACTATCATGATTATTTAAGGCTACACTTGCTTTAACAAATAAGATTATGTATTGCGTCAATGTATCAAATAAAACATATATTATGTACCCTATAAACATGTAATATGTAATACAATGACTGTAACATTTGACGAAGACCAGTGTAATAAAGCAATATTTATTGTAATATGTTAGGCCTACCTATCGGCTGTAACATGTGATGAAGATTAGCGTTAATGAGAACAATATTAAATGTGATAATTATAATATGCTCAATTTTCAGATCCTTTTTGTGGTGAATCTGGTGTGTACAACATTCAGCCCACAGTGTATGTTTCTCTCAGCCATCGTGGCCATTGTGAGCCACACTTATTAAAATTTTTCGTGTTATGGGCCAGGGACACTCTAATGGAAAAGCGTTCAACATGTCATAGACGAGGTAAGTCGCCAACTCACTGGTAGACGAAGGTCAGTCCACAGCAAAAACTAATGCATGAGCTTCAGATGAAAGAGAAGACAGTTCTTTGAGATTCTGTTAATGACGCACGTTTCAATCACTTAGTGTTTTATAGGGCATCTTGATTTCATAGCATATAACATATTGCAATGGTTTACGGTGTGACATTCCATGTATATAAATAGACGAATATTTATTATTCTTGATTAAATCACTTCATTTATTGTTTATTTTCTTATTGGTCGATTGATACAGTGCTTGTATTCAATTCATTGATTCAGTTCAGTGATTGATTCATCGATTATTGATTTAGTGATTGATTGAGTGATTGACCCTGTGGCGTTTCGTTCGTTATTGCTGTATTGAATTTTCGCCCCACAGGGCTGACGGTCTTTTGCTATAAATACCAAGTACCAAGCCTTAGGTACGAGCATTGCACCTTATGGGCGCAGAGCCTGTTGTCCGCCTTTGTAAATGTCTCTGTTGTAACTGTCTCTATTATAAATGTCTCTATTGTAAATGCTTCTATTGTAAGTGTCTCTATTGTAAATGTCTCTATTGTAAATGTCTCTATTGTAAATGTCTCTATTGTAAATGTCTCTATTGTAAATGTCTCTATTGTAAATGTCTCTATTGTAAATGTCTCTATTGTAAATGTCTCTATTGTAAATGTCTCTATTGTATGTGTATCACCATGATATCTTCACTTGACATAGGCCATAGAGGAGCAAGCGGCTAGCAGGAAGAATGCAAAATGCAACGAACTGATGACGACCGACCACTTCGTAATGGTTGCATGCGAAACCCAAGGGGTCTCGATGAATAGCAGCCATACCAATACCGCTGAGCTCGATTTCATCAGAGAGCTGGGGCGCCGCTTAACTATAGCCACCAGAGACCCAAAGGATGCAAACTGCCTTCCTTCTTTAGCGCTTGTAAATTACGGTGCGACGCTTCAACGCAATAATTGCACTCCTTAGTTCTTTTGTGCAGTCGGATCTTACCGAGAGATAACCGTCCAGAAAACCATCGATCTACGGAGAATAGTTTTAACATCCTGAAGGCTCAGTATTTTCCTCGGGTGGAAAAAGTTGCAACAGTAAGCCTAATAGTAACAGCAATAATGATAATAGAAAAGGTAGTAGTAGTAGTAGTGTTAGTAGTAGTGTTAGTAGTAGTAGTAGTAGTAGTTGTAGTAGTAGTAGTAGTAGTAGTAGTAGTAGTAGTAGTAGTAGTCGGTGGAGTAGTAGTAGTAGTAGTAGTAGTAGTAGGTGGTGGAGGAGAAGTAGTAGTAGTAGTAGTAGCAGTAGTAATAATAATAATAAAAATGATAATAATAATAATAATAATAATAATAATAATAATAATAATAATAATCTTCGTTTTAATTTCAAACTGACAAGCCGCAATATGATCACAAGTAGAGTATGAGCGAATGATGACGAGTTATTACAGGAGTCGAATTTAACCGTCGGCAGCCACGCAGAGCGTCCATTACGCTATGCATCTAATCAATAAAAAACGCCGCCGCCTAGCGAAAGAAGGAAAGAAGTCAACCTTAGTGGTAAAAATAATAATAGGCCTTAAGCTTTACGGTAGTTCAGCCGAGGTCGAAGGAAAGGGCTCTGTAAATGAGGTCATGACGATTGCGATGCACCTTGCACCTTGCCTATACAAAACACATAAAATGAAGTTTAGCTCAACGTTCGAAACTCTTTTAGGTCATTGATTTATATTGACGACGTGTCTACTTCCTAAAAGCTGTTCATCAAAGTGTCTCTTCTGATACACAAGCAATCATTTTCATAGCAACTCGTCCCATTACAATACTGCTTATGCGCTCGTTAAGAAACTGGTAGACTATATCCTCTGTTTGCCTCTCGAATCGATTAAGAATTTTGGAGATTATGACTACAATTACGATTATATTTTACCGTTCCTCTAGGGTAATCCATAACCATATGCTGAAGCATCCTATACTTCGGAGTCAATGGTTCAATTAGCCATCCTTACAGTTTTGAAGAACCAATTAAACACGTATTCCCTGGTGACCAATTCTCCAACATTAACTTCATCAATATGCAGCAAGTAAAATATGTCAGTAAGACAATGTAATGTAACACAAGTGTCGTGTAAACGTAGCCATACATTTCTTTCTTTCTTTCTTGGTCAATCTGCAAAACTCTACTATTGCGATTACAAATGTTGTCTAAAATTTTGAATGTTCTGTTTTCTGAAATTGTCCACATAAATGGCACCATATCTTTAGCCCAGGACTGGGCTCTGGTATACAGATGGATCGAGGAAACACTTCGAATATAACTTTCGGAATTCCGGAGGTGCCAGAAAACTGTTTTGTTTTCGTTTCGTCATGTATTGACTGTTGAGTCGTGAGCGCCTCTGGTATCGAGTGGCGCTATTTAAGTTTTCCATTACGATTACAACTCTAGGTTTAAAATTACCAAAACGTAAACCTGACGAATACAGTCAACTCTTTCATTCGCAAGAGCGCACTACCAGAAAATGAAGAAGAGCGGTGTCTGTGTGACAGCGCGATAGTCATGGTTTTAAATGGAAGCGCCTTCATTTTCTCAGTATCGGCTTATGAGAGCGTGTGGTTGATCCTCTTCCTCGTCGTATGATCCTCACACTGAGCTTATGGTCAGTGTATTCACGACAGCTGAGTTGATTAAAAGAGCGGGTTGAGCAGAAATCTAGACAATAATCATTTATGTCTCGGAAATCGTAGGCCTAAGGAACTACTAGCCTTTGCTCAGCGGAGTCGCTGCACCGGCCCTGAAATTGTTTCCCTGTAGGTATGCTCGATTGTGAGTGTTCCATTTGGCGAGCGCTCCGAGTGAGACCGTGGTTTATATAACTAACGCATCTGACTTGTATTTTAGCATTATCACAGGAGAGAATGAACAATTATCCGCTAAATAGTTTAGATCTGATTGCTATACATGAGTGCCTTTGCGAGATACTATAAATGTATTGATAATGAATATTAGAGTTGTATCACTCTAGGACATCTCACGAGCCAAAAATTCCAGGCACTCTGGCGTGGGCTAAAAATTTCAAGACAGACAGATACACAAATACAGAGACAGATACGGAGACAGACACCCAGACACCCAGACATTTTGGTTAAGCGATAATAAGGTCAGCTGTGTAGTTATCAGACTATAATGTCGGTCCGTCATGTTTGAAACACGCCGCCTACCGAATACACCAATGACATTTCATTTAGCATAACTCCACATTCTCACGAACGACGACCTATCCTTAATTTGATATCAGACGCATCTGCTAAACGCGCGCCTCGCGTGTAATGTCCAATCTAATGATGAACCAAACAGCGGTAGAACGCACGACAGAATAAGTTCCCTATCCGTCAACGCATAATTGACCTATTTATTAGCCTGTTACACCCCAGTGGTTCTAGTTCAACCTCACTACGTGCAGTAGTTTTTCCGTTAATAAATAACTGACCTATTTGTAAGCCTATTACGTTCCAGTGCTTCTAGTTGAACCGCACTAAGTGCAGTAGTTTTCCGTGAACTCATAATTGGCTTGTCAGCCTATTACGCCCCAGTGATTATAGTTTGGGTGGCCCTGTTAGCGGGAGATAATCCCTTTGGGCCTCTCTTTGTAACTCAACTAAGCAGCTAAATACTATGTGCACACTTTTGATGATTTCTGGATTTCGCTACAATAAAACATTTTCGTTTGCTCGATAGTTAATTAAACCAGACTATACTTGCAGTAGTTTTCCGTCAACACATTTTAGCGATAAGAAAGTGGTCAACTCTGGAAGTAACAATTAATGGCAAGGACAAGCGGAACAAGGACAGCAGTAGCATGGGAAAGAGAGCGAGGGACAAGACGCAGCTGGCGGGGTCGGCAGTAACAGCTTCGCGTGACCGAGTTAACGTCTTCGGAAAAACTGAGCTCTTGGTCGAGCGTCACTCCAAGGTCGCCAACAGTAAAAATTTAATGACAAAGTTACACGAGGGACAATTTCAGCCAACATGTGCGTGTCTATACCGTAACACCGGCAAACTGCCTGAGAATGCCAAGCCAGATAAACTGAGTTCTAAAATGGCTTTTAGGAGCAGGCGGAAAATTGTTAGTTAATAAATAGCGCGGTACGTAGTGCGATTTAACTAGAAGCACTGGGAGGTAAACGCTAATAACTAGGTCAATTATACTTTAAAGAGAGTAACTACTGAATGT
The DNA here is from genome assembly GCA_959347315.1 of Bimastos eiseni. Taxonomy (NCBI): domain Eukaryota; kingdom Metazoa; phylum Annelida; class Clitellata; order Crassiclitellata; family Lumbricidae; genus Bimastos; species Bimastos eiseni. The sequence goes on along the minus strand of OY365807.1, from coordinate 4,933,599 downwards.
ATTGGTCGTTTAACTAGAAACACTGAGACGTAATAGGCCGATAAACTAGGTTAAACTATGTGTTGACGGTGAGTTTATTCTGCCGTGCGTCCAACCGCTGCTGGGTTCCTCAGTGAATTGGACATAACGCGGCAATGGACACGGGCTTGAATATGTCCACAGTTGGCTGATGCAGAATTGCACTTAACATCAGCTAACATAAGATGCTTAGAGGATGTACAGCAAAGGCCACAAGACCGACCGTTGGGGTACCCTAAAAGGAACAGGGCCCCAAAGGGCCAAGTGCACCCTGTGTGGACGAAGGAACCCCACTCTATTATGAATGAGACATCCGCATAAATTTGCGATTACAACTGCAAATTTTAGTAGAAAGTTCGTCGATCGTGGCGCACTATTGACTAGTCGTCTGGGTTATGATAACGATAAATATTATAATAATAATAGTGATACTATAAAATGATAATATCATAATGATAATGATAATAACGGCAACAATTACGATAACAATGATAATAACTATGATATTGATAACGACAGCAACATATAAAAATACAACTACTACTACTATTACTACCACCACCACCACCACCAATACTTCCCCTACTACTACCCCTACTACTCCCACTACTTCCCTTACTATCACCACCACCCCGCCCCTACTACTACTACTACTATTACTACCACAACTACTACTTCTACTAATAATAACAATATTATTATTATAATTATGGTAGTACTACTACTACTACTAATAATAATAATAGTAATAATAATAATACAAATAATGATAATAATAATAATAATAATAATAATAATAATAATAACTGCGTGTGCTAGAGGAGCTGCAATGAAAGCGTCCTATGAATACGATGACTATTCTACTAAAGACCTATTATCCAGAGACAGCAGTGCACCACCGGACTCACAATTGTCAGAGGAGTGGCATCAAGACGACTTTCCTCTTCCCATCACACCTGTGTGTCCATCATTGTGCACCTCTCCGAACCTTCAAATTGACTTTCCTGTTGATAGCTCGATAATAATTATATATAAAATAAAAGATTACAATGGATTTATTTTTACAAGTCTCTTCAAAGTCCGATCTTCTTGTTATAAATCGCGGTTCCTTCCAATTGACCAGCTGCTCTTTCGGAGGTAGTTAGTGTCTGGTGGGGTTGAATAGTTGGGATCGTAGGTAGGGACAGGTGCTCGTGCTAACGAGATGGCACTGCTCGACGGCGATCCACCTGCAGTAGACGACACGCGCAGGAAAATAATCTCATGGCTTCCGCCGACGTCACTGTGATGCGATCGGCGTGTGCGTCCGCTCACGAAAAAATAGTTTCAATGGTAAGACAAGACTTATAATTAAGGCAGGAGTGTGACGGGGTCGGGAAGGGATACTGACGGTTGGAGATGGGAGGGCCGGGGTTAGGGTGAGGTAGGGATTTCATGGACCCGGGGAGAAAGACTCAGAAGGACGGCGAAAATTAATCACGTGCGCGAGGTGAATTACTTGGGAGGGGGTGACAGGACACTGCGAGGAGATAGGGCAGAAGATGACGGTTGCTGAGGAGGAGAGGAAGGCAGCGATAGATGGCGATGGAGAAGAAAGAGGAGGAGGAGGAGATGGGGAGGAAAGGAGGACAGAACGAAATTAATATGAAGAGCATCATGACTATTAGTTTGGCGCATTTAACACGGGTTATACTTGAAATGTATTAGAGAAGAAAGGACGTCTTTTGCGGAGAATAGTATGTGGCTTGGCGAGGAATTTGATGAAAAATAACGGGCTGACTGCACATTCACAAGAATGTGGAGAATTGACGGAATTCGCTGAATTTTAGAGTCAAATAGAATGTAGGGAATATTTGAGGTTTGCGAAGACATTAGGGTGCCGGATTAGAATATTTGTACTTTATATGTATCTTTAAATAAATGCCTCAATAAATGCCCATTATCTTAGGATCACATGAGTCCTGTAATGTTGTTTAAAAAGATAATAACTAGACATTTGGATCATTTTGACGAGAGTCGAAAGGCGAAGAGCAATTGCAAGACGTGGCTGGAATTGAAATCCATGGCAATCGGAAAGTATAATTTGTTTATAAGAAAAGTAGGCTACAGGCAATAAATGTTATAGCCTATTATGCAATCATGCAGCAACATGTTAGGTTGAATCAACGTGGAATGATCTGTAAGAAGTAAATGCATTAGAAAACGCATTCACAATGCACAGAAGTCTGAACGATTTGCATTGTAAAACTTGTAATTACTGCCAAATAAATTGCTCAGAATTTTTCCGTTATTTTTCTGAAGCAACGACCTTTCTATAGCCTATGTATCACACTCATAACGCAATTATTTCGCATTTCTATCTTAAAACAATACCAACAGAGAACTGAACTGCTGACCGGGTGATGAAACTCCGCGGCACATAAACATCTAAGCATCCATGCCATCAGTCAGCTGTCGACTGGAATCCAGTTGTCAGTTATACGCTCATGCGTGGGCCTATCACTGGTGACTCTTTCCAGCTTATATACTGTGAACTGTTTGCTAACTGATGTAAAATATTCGTTTGTAATGACACTCGTCATCATATCGGCTAGCGCATCTGATTAGATATCTTTAAGGTATGCCATGTAAATGTTCGAATACAAGTAATGTAATAACAGATTACTCCATATGGAGAGCTACGGCAGATTTTTCTGCGTTTTCAATCGTCTCAATTGGAACTGTCAAATAAAATTGCGGAAAAATACCAGGTTGTTTTTCCTATCTTTCTGGTTTATTCTTCTAAATCATGATCTAAACTCCAACGTCGTACATACATATTCATGACGATAGCATTCGATTGCTGCCGCCTCGTTTCAACTGTTTGCGCAGGTCTCCGAATGAAACAGCGCAGCTTAGAAATGCACTAAATAAACAGGAAGACCGAGAAACAAGAACAATAATCGACCGACGAACGATAGCGGTGGCCATGATGGCTCACAAAATAATATGCTCGACGGCGAATTAATGACCGGTGCATTAGGACTGTTTGCATTACTATGATATCGAGTTAGTCAGCCAGTCAGCCAACTGGTCAAGGCATAATTTTATGTAATAGAAAATATATACCTTCAAAATAACTTACTTTGATAGGCATGCATTATAAAAGACTCGATACACGATGATCAGTAAAACGAACTCCATAGTATTGATTGGAACGCCAACATAACTTATATTTTTTAGGTAAAGAAGCTCAAAATAAAACGCTGCCATTGCACAACTTGTAATGAAAATCGATTGGTCGCAGTTCGATTCACCACATTTCCACCGTTACTTGCATGAATAACTTACGCGCTTGGTACGTAAACGTTATCGAAAATATACAATAACGCACCCGTGCGTTTAAAATGTATTTACAGGCTAAGACGGAGACTTGGGGCAAGGAGGGGACAGTCCCATCCTAAATTTAAGATGGGAGCGGAGCTGCTTATGTACCCCAATATTTCATAAAATTAATATGTCATGAATACTATAAATTGAATCTCGATCTGTCCACCCTCAAGCTAAAATTATTTCGACCCCAAACACAGGACTAAATAATATCCACCTTTGTTTGCATCAGCGCTGAAGAGCTGAGTGAATGATGCTGACGAGCAAAGAAATTCATTATTGCTCGACTAAAGTGTTGTCAATACTATCAATAGCATCTATAGAGCCTAGAACTATATCTATGTACATGTATTAGTAAAGGCAATTTTATTTGATCTTGTTGACTTCTCTCGTACTTTATTATGTACGTTATTTGTGTCACGTGACATTACATCAACGCATACAGCATAATGGATACAAATTACGTACGTTGCCTGTGTACACGTAACGCGGTCGCGTGCACATTGCGAATTACCATAAACAGATATACAGCCAGTTTATTAAGAAGTTATGACAT
>OY365807.1:4899297-4924456 GCA_959347315.1 Bimastos eiseni | reverse complement strand
CGATTTGCGTTTCGGATCTATGGTAATCAACGCCCATTGTTAGCGTGCATTAAGCGATGTAGTATTTTTGCTAAGTCGTAAATCGTGATTTAAAAGTACAATTAATGGTGCGCTTATGAAATATCTATGACGTCGTTACGCACCATATAATATAACATTTTTAAATTATATCATCCACTAAAGTTTTATGTGGATACACCGATAACTGATTTTTCCCTACAGCTCTTAAGCATAAGCACTGCAGGTGCATGAGCCACTTATAAAATTATATAAAATATATATATAAAATAAATAAATAAATACATATGTATATACATAGGCCCATATACATAAGTACTTGCGAATAGATGTACAACATATGCATAAAGCAGATGCCTAGTCCAGGCCCACGTGCAGTCATATACATACATACATACATACATGCATACATACATACATAGATACATACATACATATATATATGATAGCATATATACATACATACATACATACATACATACATACATACATACATACATACATACATACATACATACATACATACATTACATACATACATACATACATACATACATACATACATACATACATACATACATACATACATACATACATACATACATACATACATACATACATACATATATATTGCATACCGTATACATGCATATTTATAACTACATGCATTGAAAACTGCTCTGACATCTTATGGCTCATCAGAATTCAACGGAAGAGGAATCTACAGGCAGATCACTTCTGTGGTAGAATCTTAACGAAGCTGTTCACAGAAAGAGGTGGAGGAGGAGGAAGAAGGAGGAGGAGGAAGTGGAGAAGGAGGAGGGGCAAGAGGAAGAAGAAGAATAGGAGGAGAAGGAAGAGGGAGAGGAAGAAGAAGAAGAAGAGGACGAAGAAGAGGAAGAAGAGGAAGAGGAGGAGGAAGAGGAGGAGGAGGAGGAAAGAGGAGGAGGAGGAGGAAGAGGAGGACGACGACGAGGACGAGGAGGAGGTCACTGAAATTATCCGCCTGGTGCGATTGTGAGCGTCGTTGGCAAAGTGTGGGACGATGAATCGCTGCGATTCGTCTTTATGAGAGAACGACGTCAGATTGGATGATTGATCGGACGATGCAACATCACGCTGATGACGAAATGTGGCAGCCAAGAGAAAGTGGACAATTGCACGGGGACCGATAAGAATCGCAGTGTTTTAATCAAAACTGTTATTATGTTATTCGTGTATGAAATGCACTTATATGCAATCACTCTCAGTTAATAGTTATTTGAAGATCGTAACAAGTGACCAGCCTCTCTGGATACGTTGCGTGGAATCCCCTCTCCGGCCTTCGAATCGCAATCGTTGTAAAAAAAAATGACCCAGCGCTCTATCGAATGTCCACAATACGTCATATCCGGGATGAATTCTGAAATTAGGTGTTTCAGTTCCGAACCATCGTAATCCTAATCATGTAATTTTTTATTACGCAATCGTTATTACGTGATCGTAATTAGAAGGAGGACGTCGAACAACGTATAATCGTAATCCAAAGTTCCAAATTTCTAATGTACTAAATGCCATTAGGCTAAGAGCACCAGCTTATTCATGAGGGTGGCGTCTTATCAGAATGTTTGTACAGATCGCTATATTCAAAGGAGGAGGAAGTCCTGTTGCCAGATGTTAGATAGCGCGGGGCCCAGAGTTGGATCCAAGGAGAAAGTGTCTTCTAACTCCACCTAGAACAAGACAACATAATATATTTGGCAGACTGGCGTATGAGAACCAGAATCAGAAGTTATACTTCAAACTGGTAGCAGTTGTTTAAGTTTAGCGACACTGTGATAACAAAGATCATTAACGGCAGTAGCCGAGTCACACTCAGAACTGCATCGCGGTCAGTAAAATGATCGGGTATCAACGAACCATTATGTCCAACACGTATTTTTACCCCAGTTTCTGGAAACCTTGAGAAATGGTACTCCCCAAACCCAACCATGACCCCCATCGGTAAACGCCTCTGAGCAGAGCTCCAGCACCTTCGATGGATACATTGACATACTGAGTAAATCCTCCGTTCACAAGGCACAAATTACTCTTTGACGAAGCACAGTGATTTTCGGACTCACCGAATCTCGCTTCAGTTCTAAAGAACAATTATTCCTTTCGCGACCGTTTTATAGCAACTCATCCGACTCTCGGATCTGAACTTGGAGAAGGCGGAAAGCAGACGAGGAGAGAGAAATATAGGAGAGGGTGAGAGGGAGACATACGGAAAGACATATAGACAGACAGGGACAGAGGGACAGAGAGAGACAGAGACAAAGACAGAGACAGAGACAAAAAGAAAGAAAGAGAGAGTGAGAGAGAGAGAAACGAGGATATAGTGTAGAAGAAGAAGTGGAAGACTGCACGGATGAAGAGGATCGGAAGAAGCGAAAGAGGAGGAAAAAATTGCGGAAGAAGGGGAGCGAGAGATGGATAAGAAAGTTGAAGAGAATGCGGAACGAGTAAGTAGCGGTGTGAAGAGAGGGAGGTGATTCTGTGGATGGACATAATATCGATGGAAGAACACGAGTAAGAGAACGATGCGGAGGAGCAACAGCTCGCCGAGGAGAAGAAAGAAGAGAAGGAGGAGGCAGAAGAACTGGAACTTGAATTGGAATATGAACCAAAACTGATCAGTGACCATGCGCATATACCACTGTCGATCCGAAATCGTTTTGACTAAGCTTCGGACTAAGCTGGAGTAATCGGGAGATCGTGATAACAATTACGTAAAGCGCTTGTCTTCTAAAGAAAACATGAAACAATTCTGATCAACACAGATTTAGACCGGAACAACATCAATAAATTGCACGGGGTCAGCGCCGATTGAATACGATCACTTTTAATTCATCCGGTCGGGCAATTGATCAATAACTATGATGCTCAGCTCTGTGTTAATCCGTATTAACGAACGTTCTAAGGCGAACCTTACGAGACGCCATGCGGTTTACCTGTGCCCTCCTCCTTCCAGCAAACGAGGCGGTCGATAGATGGCAGCCGTGGATTCCTACCTGTCTTCCATTTATCGCCGTCGTCGTCAATTGCGTAGATCGATAATCGATATATTCGTCGCCTTTGCTGCCTCGATTAAGCTGCTCCTCATTAGGAGGGACGACGTGACCGATGCATGCGATGCTTTGAATTCGAAACCGGCTTAACGCAATCCATCGAAGGAGTCGCATTGAGTGTACGGTTGCTTATCCGTGTGGATGTCGGTCTGGGTGCTTGTTTGTCCAGACACACTTGTTTTTGCGTCCCTTTGTTTGTAGTCGTGCTTTTTTGACTTTCTGTGTGTGCATGTGACTATGTGTGCGTCTATCTGTCTGTGTATGTATCTGTATATTGATCTGTATGTCTGTCTGCGTGTCTGTCTGATCATTGTGTCCGTCTGTGTCTGTCTGTGTGTCTGTCTATCTATGTGTTTGTCTGTGTGTGTCTTCTTATTGTGTCTGTTAGTGTGTCCCTTAATCTGTACGTTTGTACGTCTGTCTGACTGACTATCTAGCCTTGGTATCTTTGCTGTTTGTTTAATTGTCTGCCTTGGTGCGTCTGCGCTGCTCTACGATGCCCGGATGAAGTCGAATCCTATTCAGAAACTATCAGTCGATGACGCTTCTCTATAAACACCAGAAGCCACTTCGTTCAGGTCAACTTAGTCTTTTCCTCTCCACTCACTCTGCTCTCCTCCCTCCTCGTTCTCCATCTTGTTTCTCCTCGTGTATTTCCTCTTCCTCTCCTTCTTCTCCTCCTCTTCTTCCTCCTACCTCCCAGTAAACCATCTTTTGTATCCTTGTTACTTCTTTCCTCATCTCTTGTTCTTCTTCTCCTCCGACATCTCTCCTTCTTCATTCTCTCCTTCTTCATTCTCTCCTTCTTCATTCTTTCCTTCTTCATTCTCTCCTTCTTCATTCTCTCTTTCTTCATTCTCCTTCTTCATTTCTTCTTCTTCATTCTCTCCTTCTTCATTCTCTCCTTCTTCATTCTTTCCTTCTTCATTCTCTCCTTCTTCATTCTCTCCTTCTTCATTCTCTCCTTCTTCATTCTTTCCTTCTTCATTCTCTTCTTCTTCATTCTCTCCTTCTTCATTCTCTCCTTCTTCATTCTTTCCTTCTTCATTCTCTCCTTCTTCATTCTCTCCTTCTTCATTCTTTCCTTCTTCATTCTTTCCTTCTTCATTCTTTCCTTCTTCATTCAATCCTTCTTCGATCTCTCCTTCTTCATTCTCTCCTTCTTCATTCTTTCCTTCTTCATTCTTTCCTTCTTCATTCAATCCTTCTTCGATCTCTCCTTCTTCATTCTCTCCTTCTTCATTCTCTCCTTCTTCATTCTCTCCTTCTTCATTCTTTCCTTCTTCATTCTCTCCTTCTTCATTCTCTCCTTCTTCATTCTTTCCTTCTTCATTCTCTCCTTCTTCATTCTTTCCTTCTCCATTCTCTCCTTCTTCATTCTTTCCTTCTTCATTCTCTCCTTCTTCATTCTTTCCTTCTTCATTCTCTCCTTCTTCATTCTTTCCTTCTTCATTCTCTCCTTCTTCATTCTTTCCTTCTTCATTCTCTCCTTCTTCATTCTTTCCTTCTTCATTCTTTCCTTCTTCATTCTTTCCTTCTTCATTCTTTCCTTCTTCATTCAATCCTTCTTCGATCTCTCCTTCTTCATTCTCTCCTTCTTCATTCTTTCCTTCTTCATTCTTTCCTTCTTCATTCTCTCCTTCTTCATTCTTTCCTTCTTCATTCTCTCCTTCTTCATTCTCTCCTTCTTCATTCTCTCCTTCTTCATTCTTTCCTTCTTCATTCTTTCCTTCTTCATTCTCTCCTTCTTCATTCTTTCCTTCTTCATTCTCTCCTTCTTCATTCTTTCCTTCTCCATTCTCTCCTTCTTCATTCTCTCCTTCTTCATTCTTTCCTTCTTCATTCTCTCCTTCTTCATTCTCTCCTTCTTCATTCTTTCCTTCTTCATTCTTTCCTTCTTCATTCAATCCTTCTTCGATCTCTCCTTCTTCATTCTCTCCTTCTTCATTCTTTCCTTCTTCATTCTCTCCTTCTTCATTCTTTCCTTCTTCATTCTCTCCTTCTTCATTCTCTCCTTCTTCATTCTTTCCTTCTTCATTCTCTCCTTCTTCATTCTTTTCTTCTTCATTCTCTCCTTCTTCATTCTCTCCTTCTTCATTCTTTCCTTCTTCATTCTCTCCTTCTTCATTCTCTCCTTCTTCATTCTTTCCTTCTTCATTCTCTCCTTCTTCATTCTCTCCTTCTTCATTCTTTCCTTCTTCATTCTCTCCTTCTTCATTCTCTCCTTCTTCATTCTCTCCTTCTTCATTCTTTCCTTCTTAATTCAATCCTTCTTCGATCTCTCCTTCTTCATTCTCTCCTTCTTCATTCTTTCCTTCTTCATTCTTTCCTTCTTCATTCTCTCCTTCTTCATTCTTTCCTTCTTCATTCTCTCCTTCTTCATTCTCTCCTTCTTCATTCTCTCCTTCTTCATTCTTTCCTTCTTCATTCTTTCCTTCTTCATTCTCTCCTTCTTCATTCTTTCCTTCTTCATTCTCTCCTTCTTCATTCTTTCCTTCTCCATTCTCTCCTTCTTCATTCTCTCCTTCTTCATTCTTTCCTTCTTCATTCTCTCCTTCTTCATTCTCTCCTTCTTCATTCTTTCCTTCTTCATTCTTTCCTTCTTCATTCAATCCTTCTTCGATCTCTCCTTCTTCATTCTCTCCTTCTTCATTCTTTCCTTCTTCATTCTCTCCTTCTTCATTCTTTCCTTCTTCATTCTCTCCTTCTTCATTCTCTCCTTCTTCATTCTTTCCTTCTTCATTCTCTCCTTCTTCATTCTTTTCTTCTTCATTCTCTCCTTCTTCATTCTCTCCTTCTTCATTCTTTCCTTCTTCATTCTCTCCTTCTTCATTCTCTCCTTCTTCATTCTTTCCTTCTTCATTCTCTCCTTCTTCATTCTCTCCTTCTTCATTCTTTCCTTCTTCATTCTCTCCTTCTTCATTCTCTCCTTCTTCATTCTCTCCTTCTTCATTCTTTCCTTCTTAATTCAATCCTTCTTCGATCTCTCCTTCTTCATTCTCTCCTTCTTCATTCTTTCCTTCTTCATTCTTTCCTTCTTCATTCTCTTTCTCTTCGTTATCATTCTACCTCATCGCATCGGCTCACTTCCCCACATGTTCCTTCTTCTCCCTCTCCTTTATCCCTACTCCTCTTCTTTTTTTGCCGCCCTTCTCCTCCTCTCATTCATCCTCTTCCACTTCCTGCTCCTCCTTCCACCTCCTTCTCTACCGCTTCCTCTGCTTCCTTCTCTCCGTCCTCCTCTTCCACTGCGTCCTCTTAATTCCTTCCCTTCCTTCCTTTTCAGTCTACCTTGCAGAACAAGCCCTGCATCATTTAGGGAGGAGGGAATTGATCATCATAGACAGTTGTTGGGGGACAGTATGTTCTACTTGTTTAGACATTCTGCCGCTGGTCCATCAGTTTTCGATCACATTTTCGGCAGTTTCCATCTGTCAATTGTTGAGCAGTGGGCCTTCCTACAATTTGTTGTCGGCCGTTGTGTACTTTGGGCAGAATAGGTTTTGTGCCTATGTTCAGTGTTCATTCTGTCGCTGGGCATTTGGCTGTTTTTTGGCCATCTGTTTGTCAGTTTCCAGCTGTTCTTTTTCGGGCAGCGTGTTGTCGGGCAGTGTGTTATAGAGCACAGTGTTGTCGTGCAGTGTGGTGTTGGGCAGTGTATTGTCGGGCGGTTTGTAGTCGGGCAGTGTGCTATCCGGCAGTGTATTATCGGCATTGCAACATACCTCTGTACGTTGTCTGGCAGTGCGTTGTCGGGCAGTTCTCATTTAGATAGTATGCTGTCGGGAAGTGTTATCGGGCAGCGTATTGTCGGGCATTGTATCTTTGGATAATACGATGTCGGGCAATGCGTTGTCAGGCAGTTCCTAATTAGACAATGCACTCTCGGGCAGTATGATGCCGGGCAGCATGTCGTCGTGCATTGTCCTGTTGGGCAGTTGGCTTTTAGTCCTGTGTTGGGCAGTTGGCATCTGTCCATTGTCGTCCGGTGTGTTGTCGGTCGGTGACCGTATTGTCGGTGGGTCGTCACCGGATCCTCTGAGTGCTTCGTCGCCAGGTAGCAGCATTTGGTCGATCATCGGTCGTCTCACTCTCTGCGTCGCCCAGCAGTCCATCGATCGTCCGTTCGCCCTTTATTATTCACGACAAACTGCATTAGCGCTGCCCGTTGGTCGGTCTATCTGCCTCTCTGTGTCAGTGTATTTTAGTGCCTGTGTATGTGTGTCTTTCCGGCTGAGTATGTCTTTACGTGTGTCTGCATGAGGATCTGCCCGTCTGTCTGTCTGTTTATCTGCCACTCTCCGTCTGCTTGCGTCTGTGCGTGGGTCTGTCCACCTGTCTGTCTGCTGTCGTGTTGCGGTTCATTTAGACTGCGATCGTCAAAACAATAATACAAACAAAGGCGATGTACGGATGAACGGAGTGATACGACCCTCTCCTTATCCCTCAAACACCCCTCTCTATTACCCCCAACTCACCACTCATCCACGTCGCTCTTTCCAGGCTCAGTGCTTCTTCGACTGCGCTGCAACTCATCCGACGAAGGCAACAGCCGTACAACCCTCTTTGTCATCGTGCGTCTCACTATTGACAGAGGTTGATAAGTCAGCCAGTCAATCAGTCGGTCGGTCGATCGTTCGGTCATTCGGTCATTCATTCATTCATTCATTCATTCATTCATTCATTCAATAATTAAGTAATTCAGTAATTCAGTAATTCATTCGTTCGTTCATGAACTCATTCACTCATTCACTCATTCACTCACTCATTCATTCACTCATTCATTCATTCATTCACTCATTTATTCATTCATTCACTCATTCATTCACTTACCCATTCATTCATTCATTCATTCATTCATTCATTCGGCCATTCATTTATTCCCTCATTAAGTCATTAAGTCATTAGGCCAGTCAGTCAGTCAGTCAGTCAGTCAGTCAGTCAGTCAGTCAGTCAGTCAGTCAGTCAGTCAGTCATTAAGTCATTAGGTCAGTCATTAAGTCGGTCAGTCGGTCAGTCGGTCAGTCAGTCAGTCAGTCGATCGGTCAGTCATTCAGTCAGCGCTGTTGGTTTCTTCCTTCCGTTGGATCGTAGCCATTCGATGCGTGCAGCCAATCCAACCGGGAGAAGAGTCTACTCTGAAAGGTTTCAATTAACCGTCGTCGTCGTCAGGGAGTAGGACTCCCTTCTTCTTTCATTGCGTCGTTGATAAGGCGTCGACGTCCGACCAGGGACAAAGGAAGGGCAAATGCCGTTGCCGGCGGCGGCCGCTGACAGAGCCTTCTGCGGCGGAGACGGAGGAGGTGCGCGCCGGGCACTTGATGCTCTCGGCCGCAGAGCCTTTATCGACACCTGCGAGATAAGAATATAAAGAATCGGACGGAAGCGCTCGTTCAGTGACCGGCTGCTGGTCGAGGTGGAAGTGGTGGTTGTGGAGGTGGTATTACGGATGGTAGAGAGTGAGAGGTGGCTTCGTCTGGTTAGGGATTCGATTCTTCGAATGGAAGAAATGTGGCTGATCGTAGGATTTATTCAAACACTGACAACGGCCATTCTACTCGGTCAAGGTCGGTCAAACATATTGAGTTCGATATATTTAACTTATTGGTTGATTGATCGATCGATTGATTAATTGATTGATTCAATGACCGACTTATCGATTGATTGACCTTTTATTAATTACTTATAATTGTGGGTCTGTCATCCGCTTTAGAAGCGCGGATGCGTGATCGCTTGGGGCAAGACGGAGTGCACTTGTGGTATAAGAGTGTCCCTGCTAGCGGGAATGCGGTCCATTTGGAATATATTCTTCCATATTGGTAACGATCATTCCCATTAAACTCTCAGGTTATTATGATTTCTGTTGATCGCCAGTCAATTAAAATAATAAAAGTAATTGGTTTTGGTTATGTGAGTGTCACGGCATAACAATCGGTCGGTCATCAACCGTGATTTAAACGGCTGTGGCGAGTGAGTTGGCAAGCTAGGCCTTTTTGTTTTGGGCGATTCTGCGTAGAAGGCTTTAAGCAAATGATAGCACGAGATCGTGCGATTGCCCTGAAGCGAGTTGTTCCAGCAAAGGGATTGTATTGGATAAAGGAAAAGATGTTTATGTGTCTCGTTGTTGGATTTGGCACACACGCAGTATCGTAATCGTAATTTTGAGCTCAACACTTATAAAGCGCCACTCGAAAGTCAGGAAAAGGGCACCAACTTATTAACGGGAGCTGTAAATCTGACCCTTATGCTTGGCTCAGGTTGACGTGAACAACCTGCCGATGATCGTTATACAGAGTTATATGCTCCATAAGGCTCTAACCGTCAATCGTTGAATGGACAATAGTACACAGGTTCATCGTACGACTGTATTTGACAACCCACACACCCAGTTATAACACAGATCGGAGATGCGCTGTGAAGCTGGTCAAATACGACACACTGTGTTACACGGAACAAAAGTAGTATATAAGCAAAGTAATTATACTGCACATGTTATAACGTTACAATACACCCCGGTAGGCTTCTGTCACCTCTGCCCAATATAGTCGAATCGTTCTCTCTTCTGCTAGTGGCCAACTCTGTGGTCACCCGTGCTATTACTTCGACTTTCGCGCTTTCTCGATTGGCCTATCTATGGACTTGCGCAAACTCACAACATCCCAACAACGATACGAACGTGCTTTCTAGCTACTCAAATCAAATCTTATGTGGAGCGCCTCTGAGCAGTTTTCGGACAGTCAGTTATTGAATGGATCGATGCTGCTGTCGCACAGCGCAATTTGAACCCCACACTCCAAGGTGTTATACATACCCCGCTATGAAAAGATGAATGCATTTTCATGTTTTATGCCACACTGGCATAGATTGGACATGCAGCTGTTTCCTGTTGTGTATACAGTCGCTACTATCGTTAGGACCTATAATTCTATATGGTGAAAACGTACACAGGCATTTGTTAGGATCTGCATGTGAAAACTGTACACAGGCGTTTACTAATTAGGTTACATTTGAAGCAAATACTCACATACCCTGCTTGGACCTGCAGAACTAAAATTTACATAAACACTATTGAAGAAATTATGCAGTCATTTGCCAGGATCTATATAAAGAACACAACAGGACAGCTAGCGCTACAGAAGAGCGGTCACGTGAACCAATCACAATCTTCCTCGGATCTGTTTTCGCCCGGAACTAATTTGGCAACATCATTGTCGTCATCGTGCTTCATCATCATCACCGTCATCGTCATCGTCATCGTCATCGTCATCGCCATCGCCATCGCCATCGCCATCGCCATCGCCATCGCCATCGCCATCGCCATCGCCATCGCCATCGCCATCGCCATCGCCATCGCCATCGCCATCGCCATCGCCATCGCCATCGCCATCGCCATCGCCATCGCCATCGCCATCGCCATCGCCATCGCCATCGCCATCGCCATCGCCATCGCCATCGCCATCGCCATCATCATCATCATCATCATCATCATCATCATCATCATCATCATCATCATCATCATCATCATCATCATCATCATCATCATCATCATCATCATCATCATCATCATCATCATCATCATCATCATCATCATCATCATCATCATCATCATCATCATCATCATCATCATCATCATCATCATCATCATCATCATCATCATCATCATCATCATCATCATCATCATCATCATCATCATCATCATCATCATCATCATCATCATCATCATCATCATCATCATCATCATCATCATCATCATCATCATCATCATCATCATCATCATCATCATCATCATCATCATCATCATCATCATCATCATCATCATCATCATCATCATCATCATCAGCAGCAGCAATATCATCATCAGCATCATCATTATCATCAACTGTTGCTGTGTTTGATCTTCGATGCAAATGACGTTAGTGAAAGAATTTTTCGGATGTAGTGGGCGGCAGGAAGTGATGGGATGCGAGATGCTACTCCGCATCTCTGTTCTCCTCTTCTGCTGCTGTATCCTTCGCTGAATCGCAACTGAACACATGTCAACGCAAACTGGCGATGCGCATGTGACATGATTTATCAGGACGTCATATATATGTGGCGTTCTGCCGCCCGAGCGCCTGCCTAGCGCTAACGGACGGTGTCGACCCCAGCTCGCTGACACGCCTGGAGTCGCCCGAGTCACTTTCTTACCAAATCTCAATGCCAAACGGTTACTCTCTATATCTACCAGGATGTTCACTATCACCAGGCAAGATTAGGGACGGGTCTCTTCTCCAAGAAAGGTAACACGGCTCGAATTAGTAACGAGGTCTGACTCTGCCTATTCCGCGGTCGCCGGATGGGCAACGTTCTGAGGATGGCCGTACTCAAAACAGGGTTCATAATCATACCGGCAGGAGTCTTCCTCGCCTTGCATACCTTCCAAGCTACTAGCCTCGTTTTCCTCTACCTGATGTCGTACCGTTCAGCATCTTGTGACTCTGAAACTATCGCCATTTAGGGACACCAAACGTTGTCTTAAGTTACGAGGTTCAGACATATTTGAAACAAGTCCATAAGCCATTTCGGCCTATACAATTATCGGTAGCTACATTCAATGTCTTGTACTCTTAGACATTACTGTCCCAACTCTCTAACCTCTGTGGGTAGCCTCTAACACACCAGTCTCACAGCTCTTAGTCATGTCATCTCCGAGACTTCTCTATCACGCCTTCTGCTCAACACGTATCTCTCTCAGTCTATTTCCGTATATGGCATAAACGGCCGCACACGTATATTTTGTCATGCACCATTGACGGACTAAGTTCCCGTCCTCTGTGTTAGCAGTTACCCACCAACACTGATATATTCTGCTTCGATAAAAATGACACTGGCATGGTATTCACGGACACTGATAGTGAAGGTCTTCTGTCTATAAACTTCGCTATCTGCACACAGATCTTCGATCCGACCTACGCACGAGGGGGCCCGACCTCGCACTTCAGTCAGCTCTCAGAACTGTGTGTAACGACAAGCAACCATGTATTCACCTGGGTACCCTATTACCCAAACGTACTCGTATCGATCACTTCGATCAGACACGCAAGTAGATACACTTCGGGAAAACGGGAGGAGTATCTATGACCAACGTAGGTAGCCAACAGTAATATTTACGCATCGATCAATTCTTGGTCTGCTTACTATCTTTACCCTGGGTTCCGACTGCCCAGACTTTCACGTCGGCCTCTTGGCCCATTTCCGTGTGTGGCATACCGGCCTCACACGCATAAGTTATCATGCACACGATTGACCGTCCTCTGCGTTGGCAGTTGTCCGCCAAAACCGTAATATATTCTGATACTCGGAAAACCGGGAGGAGTAACTATGACCAACGTAGGTAACAAACAAGAGTATCTATCGAACGATTATAAAGCCATCAAGAAGAGTTACTTGACTTGTAACCTGAAGGTATCAATCGGCACCAGTGTTTTCTCTTGCTTGTCACGTGCTCTTCTAACGTGTTCACCCTCCACGTGCAATTCCAGCGGGTCCTTCGGGAATTTCCCCGATATTTCTATCGAACGTATTCAATGGGGAACTTTCCCCGTATGTGCCAACGCTCCACCGGCAGCTCTCTCGGTTTGTACGGCTGCTACTGCGGTAATCTACTCGGCTTGTATCTTTTGCGGCCACCCGAATTTTCACGTCTCCGACAACCTGCTGGTATTCGTGAGGAGTAACTATGACCGAACTAGGTAGCCAACAAGTATCTTTCTCGGCCTGCTTGCATCTGTCATATACTTTAGTATCCGATCACACAGACTCTCACATGTCTGTAACTTCCTTGGACTGCACTTTTTCCTCTCATCGTAGGATCATCTAGATACTCGTCACCTAGAGCTCTGACCAACGGTAATGCACCAACTCTCGTTTCTCAGACTCGATTCTCTCACAGGCACCTGAGGTAAGTGTCACCACGTTACCTCTATGTTTCACACAGACCTGTATTATTATAATCACTTTCTCTGAAGCAATTGTACTCTGTCTCTTATACACTGGAACGAACCACTGGCAAATCTTTCGAGGAAATCCTCGAAAGAAGATTATGTAGTTAGATCTACAAGAAGAAATTAGTAGACGCCTCGCGGGGAAACCGCGAGCCAAGATATTGCAACTAGACAGACAAGTGAATAGATTTCTGGAAAACCGAGAGGAGTAACTGTGACCAACATAGGTAGCCAGTCAGAATATTTACCGAAAGACCGTAAGACAATCAAGAAGACATACTGCGGGGACACCGCAAGTACAGATATTACGTTTAGTAACTCAGGTAAAGATACGCGGGGAAACCGCGACCTAAGACATTGCGATCAGACACGCAATTCAACAGATTGCTGGTAAACGAGAGGAGTAAGTATGACTACCGTTAGGTAGCCAAGCATAGATATTTACGGAAAACCGTAAATAGAAAGAATATGCGGAGACGCCCACAATTGATCAGGTTTTCGGCACCAAAGGGAACTTTCCCTGTATCTAACGCAACAATGGGGTCAACCTCCCCGTATTTATCGAATGTATTCATGTTTTCCAGTATTTGTCAACGGCTTCTCCGGTAGCTCTCAGTCTGTTTCCAACGGCTTCACGGGGCCGCCCTCCCCGTCTTTTAACCAACGTGTACACTGGGGAATTCTTCCCGTAAATTGTCTCAACAGTCGCCATAAATCTGTCTCGATGTAGCGTTCGGTTGCTCGGGGCTTTACCCGATCTCTATTTCTCACGGCCACCGACGGGGTCACGTATCCGACAACCGGTTGGTATTCTCGAGGAGTAACTATGACCGATCTAGGTAGCCAACCAGAATATTTCTCGGCCACCAGAACTCCCACGGTCTGCACGGTCGGGGATTTTTCCCAGTCTATCTCTCTGTCAGGTCTGTAAGCACTCTCGAACGGCACCCAGACCTGTGAGCATTTCTCACGATCGGTCTTTCCTCTGTCAGCCTGTTGACTCCTACGATCAGGGCACGGTCCGTCTTGCGATCGACGGCAGAGGGGCCCACCCCACCAGATCAGCGAAAAGCAGCACCGGCCTGACCGCGAGAGCGGCTGTCACTAGAGGTCGTATTTATATGGCAACACTCAACGATCCCTGGAGCGGTACGAGAACCACTCTACGTATGAAGCAGTACGAACCACTGCTCCACATATATAGCGATGCACCGCATGTCAGGCTATACTCAAGCCAATTCATGCGTCTGCAAGCTATGCACTCAATTAAAAACCGCCGATCGGTCTTCCTTCCTATGCGCAACACTGTAAAAAAATAGACGTAAAATAACACTATGGCGAGCCGATTATTTAAATAAATCATTCATTCAAGCCTTGTGGCCTGTCCGCCACATATAGCGTGTTGTTCGAGCTACGTTTTGAGTACATTAAAACCTCTTCGATTTTTCCATACACTCTCTGTCTTAGATAGGAACCAACTGTGTTGAACTTGGGGCTGAAGACCTTTGAGGCAAGCATTTTCAAGTATGGAGGTGAATGACCTTTGAACTCACCTACAATAGTTTACTTAGATTTAGACCGGATTGAAACGTCTGTCATCGTGACATCAACTCACACAATGAATGAGGATAGGTTAACACTACTCATGAGGACACATAAATAGGCTTAACACTTGCTATGTGAATACGAATAGGTTAACACTAGATACACAAATATGAATAGGTTTAACACTGGCTGTGCAAATATGAATAGGCCAGCACAAGAGGCAAACGTATGGAATAGGTTTAGCACTGAAAATTAGATACTAAAGCTACGAGTAGGTAGAGGTCAAACACTGATAAAAAACCGAATGCGAACAGGTTTAAAACCGTGGATCACAATTCATTCGATATAATAGAATACAATGCAAATGCGTTTGATACAATGCATTTAATAAAGGAATAATATTCTTAATGTTGTTAATGGCAACATGAATCCCAGTTGATTTAATGCGGATAATAAACCAGGAATAAGGAATAGGATTCGATTTGACGGTAATAATGCGGCATGAGCATGAATATGCATGAGATTCTTGCGTTTCTTTATGCGCACATCACACGCAGTTCTCGCATACTTCGAGGAGCTCTTCAGCTACCTCTGCCGGGCAAGAAGAGTGCGGACCACTCTCACCGTTGTCCAAGTACTTCCTATTATACTGCCGTGGGAATCGACTACTGACGACTGTTGGGTGCATGGTATATATATATATATATATATATATATATATATATATATATATATATATATATATATATATGTTTGTGTGTGTGTGTGTGTGTGTAGTTGTGTTCCACTTGTCCAATTGTCCATTCGCATCATGCCCTCTGCCCTTGAGCGCCGACGCGATGACAATTAACGACAATCACACGGAGCAGCGCATCAGTTTCTTACGAGTGCGGCGTTTACGGTCGACCAAAGATGTCTTATTCTCATACGAATTAATGCGGAATGCAACGGCGACGGACCTACGATATGTTTATTGCTTTTAGTGCATTTAACATGGCACAGCAATGGCAATTAGGAGCTTCTATAGAGCCGGCGTCTAGAGTACATTGCATCAATCGATGGTGCGACTAAATGAGGTGGAAGTATGTCAAACAGCGAACGATTGCACATTGTAAAGCGCAGCAGATAGGAAGACTGAACGAAGGAGCAGCTTGTAGTGGATAAGCCAAGCGAAGAGTAAGCAATTGAGAGAGGTGAATATTCACATGATAGATCAAGAGTAGTATGTACGTATGTAGGTATTAGACTCTTTATATAGCGCATTATAAGAGCCTCTCGAAGGCGCTAGGCGTAGGTATAGCCAACAGATCAAAACAAATGCGATTTCAGTAGTTTAGAAAAGTTGGCTGCAAGCAGTGCAGTGTTGCGAAGTTGAAAAGGAAGGGCGTTCCAGAATGATGGTCCTATGAAAGAGTAGAAAGTGCGCGGATTAACCTCTGTGATAGTCAAATGCAAGAAAAGGCACGGTTTGTCCGCGTCGATGTACGGGAGCGCGGGACTATCAAGTCCCCACGGGCTGAAGCACGCAAGGATCGAAGACCTGGCTGGCTAGAGACGGAAAGACAGAGCTCTCTGATGTATTCTGGAGCCATGCCGACCACTAGTATATAGTACAGTTCGCACGAACTATTAGGATCCGTCGTTTTAAAATAGCAAAATTCACATAGGACTCTGTACAATTTCTTTACCCTAAATCTGTACATGAACCCACCAAAAATGGTCTAACGGTGTATTTAGGTCTAAAAAGCTTCCAAACTGATTGCTAAACGTCCTACGTGATAAATTGGCTAATGGGATTCTCCTTTTGACCTTCGAATTAAGAAATTCTTACATCTAGGCTAAAGGCGCCCAAGATAGCAGATAAGCCTGATCATTTGGTAAAAATTTCCGAAGCCGAAGGACTTACTGGAACTGCTAATGGACGATAGATGTCTAAAGCGCATAGGTTCTAACAACTGATATAGCTACCGCAATCACTGGACCAACTGCTTGAGACGCAGTTTGAGTTATTAAACTCAAACTATGCGAAACGATAGGAAAACATCTACTCAACGCACTTTGAGGAGCGCGTGACCTTGCTTGAAACGGTGAAATCAGACTTATTGGCCCAACTGAACTCATTAGAAACATGCAACAACCGGTCACACTTCAAGGATTGGTCAAAAACAAGCAAGAACTACTTTACTGTTTCATAGCGACTTCTGACACCAAGACCCTGAGTCTACAAAAATCACCAATGTCAATCCAACAATTGCCTAATTAAATTTTATAAGGCGAATAATGCTTATTAATATTTGCCAGTTGTATTCTCTTTCCTCTTGTGTCTAATTGGTGCTTGCGCTACATTATAATACTGTTATTATTGACTGGCTGATGGGGAGGATCGCAGGATCCAACCCACCTCAAGCGACCTTGGACCTCACCCATAATTGTCTGTGAGGAAGGCAACTGGAAACCACCTCACTCATCTCATTTCCCAAGGGCGTAAAGCCAAGGACCTGCCTTCGGGCAGAGCACTCATCATTATCATAATTGACTAGCTGGGGCAACCGGCGTTCTCCCTGGTTGAGATAGGTTTTTTAACCTGGAGAGGAGGAAGACGACGGCCGCGGGCTTCACCAACCCCTCTACTTTGTGTTCGAGGTGTTCCCTGAGCGAACGGCGAAGATTTCGAGCAAATTGGTTTAAAAGTGTGCAAATGCATACAAAGTACAAACCCACCTTACTGACTGTGCAAACGTATATTTCCCGCGCAAAAGGTGTGGCAGAGAGATATCATAAGCAGGTGTTTCGGCGAGACGCTCCTGGCGACTGAGAAGGAAACTTTCCTTGGGGTCCTTGCACAGGTTTTTGTCCCTGGAGACCAGGAAGATGGCGGCCGCGGGTTTCACGAACCCCTCGACTGCGTGTGTCAGGTGTTCCCGAGGCAGCGGTGAAGGTTTCGAGTGAATAGAGCTAAAACTGTGCAAATGCATAACCGGACAGAGACACGCAGACAGACAGAAGTGTCTCCTTATTTATATAAATGGACTGTCCCAGTTTGGCTATTATGATACAGTGTCGGGTATGACTGATGTCAAGGTACTTCATATATATTTCATATTGTATGCATTTACTTACAATATGTAATACGTACTTATGCATGCACGTATATTCATGGATCTACACTGTGAGTTGTGCTATTTTGGAGCACTAAAATAAAACTTCCATCTCTGCGCTATGTACTTGTACCAGTTCCGATGCGAGGTATTACGGTGTGACCCTATCTACACGTCCCTTCTGGGTCTTTTCGATCCCTACTCATAGTAATGTATGGAAATAATTCCATGAACGTTAAACTTATTTTTGAATAGTTTAATGTTTTGCTTCGTTACCTTGACTTTTTCTTGCTAAAGGAGAACTCATGCACCAAACAATGTACTTTGCGTGGACCAATTCAAAATTGGTTGAGAAGATTGAAAGCATGCGTATATGGGCTAGTCCACATTTCCATTAAACAGATCCTTACACTCGTCTGTGTGTAGTTCTTGAGCCATGCACTTGCTATAGGCTTGTATGAATCAGGGGCGTCAATCCCCCTCTGAGTGATGGAGGCAAACCTCCGGTTCCAAGTATTAGAAAGGCAAGATATTCCCCCAAGACTAAAACAAATCCCACCTGAAATTGGAGGAATTTGCCTCCGGACCAACTATCTGGACGCTCTTGGTATGAACTGTTCCCTCTAGAGCAGGGTTTCCCATCACTAGTGCCGGGAACGAACCTCATTAACCGCCGATTCCCAGAGATGCACTGCAGCATATCCGACAACTCACACGGGAGATCCTTGCCACAGACAGATTACAGAAATTTTCTACCACCCACCTAATAAAAGCATATAATTATCAGCTGTATGAAAGTGCATAGTTGTCCGAACGAATAACTGAGGTTATACTACGATCCTGTGTTATCATGACGTCATAACTTCCCGAAATTGTTGATCTAGTTGCGGCGGTCGCCTGGAACTTTCTGCGATTAAACGAACGTTGAATTGTATTGAAATAGTCGCAACATTGCTTTTGCATACAAAGAATCTTATCTGCAATTAAAACAAACAAATAACTGGATAAAAATTAAGTGAAATTTAGACCAGGTGCCGATGACGTTTTGATTTTAAACTATGGTACCAGATGCCTTGCTCCGAAAAAGTCTGGGGTCCACTGCCGTACAGCCTTTCTTCCAGCTAGATTTCGTATCAAGGCAACTGTGGTGTATACTATTAGCTGGTTTGGTTGGTTAGTTGCCGTTTGACGACACTGTTTGGTAACAAAGATCATTAGCGTCGCCCTCCTTCTTTATCCAGGCTCGGGACTGGCACTGCTGGACTGAAAACAGTGGTGGAGTTTATTGAAACCCACCAGAATATTTAGTACCGATCATACACCACACCGGCGGACCTATGTCATGTGATATCTTCCTCATCATCCCCTGCAACCTCCTCCTCCTTCCCTTTCCCATCTCTGTTCATATGCGATGACAGAACCGAGTCCATTAACGGAGTCGGACGAAATGGGTTGATCTAGCAACGGAGAGGAACTGGAGACATTGAAACCAGTGAACACAATTGAAAATGAAAAGACCGGAAGAGACGAAGGAAACCGAAAGCCAGTCCATTATATCACCAACCAGTCAGCAATGCACAGATAAACCAAGGAACAAGCACACTAGGAGGTATACGCAGAAAGAAACAAGGAGACCAGGAAGAACCGAAGACAAACTATAGACTGACTGACTGACTGACTGACTGAGTGAGTGAGTGAGTGAGTGAGTGAGTGAGTGAGTGAGTGAGTGAGTGAGTGAGTGAGTGAGTGAGTGAGTGAGTGAGTGAGTGAGTGAGTGAGTGAGTGAGTGAGTGAGTGAGTGAGTGAGTGAGTGAGTGAGTGAGTGAGTGAGTGAGTGAGTGAGTGAGTGAGTGAGTGAGTGAGTGAGTGAGTGAGTGAGTGAGTGAGTGAGTGAGTGAGTGAGTGAGTGAGTGAGTGAGTGAGTGAGTGAGTGAGTGAGTGAGTGAGTGAGTGAGTGAGTGAGTGAGTGAGTGAGTGAGTGAGTGAGTGAGTGAGTGAGTGAGTGAGTGAGTGAGTGAGTGAGTGAGTGAGTGAGTGAGTGAGTGAGTGAGTGAGTGAGTGAGTGAGTGAGTGAGTGAGTGAGTGAGTGAGTGAGTGAGTGAGTGAGTGAGTGAGTGAGTGAGTGAGTGAGTGAGTGAGTGAGTGAGTGAGTGAGTGAGTGAGTGAGTGAGTGAGTGAGTGAGTGAGTGAGTGAGTGAGTGAGTGAGTGAGTGAGTGAGTGAGTGAGTGAGTGAGTGAGTGAGTGAGTGAGTGAGTGAGTGAGTGAGTGAGTGAGTGAGTGAGTGAGTGAGTGAGTGAGTGAGTGAGTGAGTGAGTGAGTGAGTGAGTGAGTGAGTGAGTGAGTGAGTGAGTGAGTGAGTGAGTGAGTGAGTGAGTGAGTGAGTGAGTGAGTGACTGAGTGACTGAGTGACTGAGTGACTGAGTGACTGACTGCTTCGACTCGATTGAGTGAAGAAAGAAGGACAGACAGAGAGACAAACAGAACCAAATGAAGAGAGGCTAATACATAATATGAAAGGGATTAGAGGGAACAGGCGAAAGACAAAGAGAGAGAGAGATATAGAACTCTATTTCTTTATCTTGTGTGTGTGTGTATGTCAGCGTGAGCATGGTTGTGTGTAGGTGTGTGTGTGTGTGTGTGTGTGTGTGTTAGAGAGAAAGACAAGCAGACATACAGACAGACACAGAGAGAGAGAGAGACAGAGAGAGAGCGAGAGAAAGAGAGGGAGAGAGGGAGAGAGGGAGACAGAGTTGAATAGGAGAAACATGAAAGAAAGATAAAATCGGTCAATAAAAGACAGATTGAGCCACCGAACACAGTGGAATAGTCGCCGATATCAAGCACATAGAAGCAGACACCAACGAACACGCACAGAGACATCCGAAGAAACAGACAGAGACACAAGATTGCCTTTGTATGCTTGACGTCTTCGCTGGTCATAATCACTCTTGACATTGGCCCTCATTCACTAAATTAGTCAATGCTCGCATGAATAATTGCACTCGTGTCCATTTGATTGACGTACACTTCACATCATCCACGCATCGATGGCGCCATTAGGAATGACGCCACGCCTCACTGAACACGTGACGGCGTCCTAACCGGAAGTCCAACAATGAGGAGCATGCATGCGCACCGGGCACTACGGCGAATGCTGACGTTGAAGTCGGTGGGCGATGAAGTATCTTCTATTCTTTTCTCTGCAAATACAATTACTACTACTACAACTATTACATTACTTAATATATAAATATATAATACTTTCACTACTACTAATAATGCTTTTGCAGCCACTACTGCTCCACCTACCAATAATAGTGATACAACTACTATTTTATTGTTGTTGCTGTTTGTTGCTTTTTATAGTGGAAATTATTAGTTAAACTGCATAAAATCAGGTATTTACGCATCTAGATGACAGGATGTATACATTACAATTAATTAAGTAAGCATAATTACAGGTCATATCGAGCCTGTGGCTGAATTGCTCGCAAAGTCTGAACTTTCCTCCTCATGAAGATTGGCATTCTGTCTTTCAATGGCTCTCTTGTTTGTTCTTGCTTGTATCATCTGTTCTCATTGTTATTTACAAGTTCGTACGTTCAATGTCGCTGCGCTCCACGTTCTCCTGCACTTGCCATCAAGTTGCTCAAACCTTCCTTAATGATCCAGTGCAATTACATCATCAACGGTCTTTCCCTCCCTACTTTTTAGTCCTCCCCTACAGACCCTCTACATTCTTCTCTCAATTATAGTTCTTAAAATGGAGTTCCCACTCATTCTGCGACCCAACCAATTTCTATGTCGACTTCTAATTAGACTATTTGTATTTGAGATCTCTTTCGTCCACCAATTGTCGTATCAATTCATCTGTAATGCGTTCAATGGTAAGCAACTGCAGTGAATTGGATTCGAAAAGGACTTTTCCGCTAATTGAACACATCTGTTCTCAGCTGTGCAAAATCATCGCAATCTGTTTGGACACCCAATCCCCGAACATTCAACGCAAAACCGTTGAAAACCTCTGCATTTCTCCTGGCTCTAATTGATCGAATCGCTGCGACTTCTCACTTGAACCGTGTTACCCCGTCAACAGAATTAAACATTCCAGATGCTGAGCGTCCGGTTAATAAACCCCAAAGCGTGCGTGACGGGCAAGCTTATCCTTCCGACAAGCCATCGCAGGCTGAATATAGAATCGACCTTGCTTTTACTCAGCCCGAAATACCACGAGGGAGAGGAGACGACGGACGCGACTAGACGTCGCGAGTCCCTCGCGGTTCTGTCGTCACGAGATTCGACGATACGTCTCGTTCGTTGTGAGAACTTCTGCCCTAATTTACATGTATTTCGGTGGTGTACCTAGACTCAAGGGAAGTTCTCCCGTTAAATATACTGTGCAGACCGACGAGCCAACAGCCGAACACCTACGGATCGCATTAGCGCGGTCGAGTTGTGGACCCTAATGGCTGTCCGGTTAATTCTTATTCATGACGCCGACGAAAGACGAGAGTAATTCTGTGACGGTCGAAAGACGCGAGGAGTTCCTCAAGCCGATTGGCTGGTTTAGTAGGTCGGGTCGTCGATCGCGATGTTGATTGGCTCGTTAAGAGATCGGGTTGTTGCACAGGTCATTTGGAGATCTGTACCTAGACTGCGCTACAGCAAGAGGAGCGTTTTGATTGTACCTGCGCGACAGTTGCATCGAAGGGAAGGGAAGTTGGGACTTCTGTATTTTGGGATAGTTCATAGCTGCGTGAGCTTTTACTCTCTGGTGTAAATTGTACGAGAAGAAAACAAGCAACCCATCACACTGTTTCTAACTACTTCTCATAGACGACAAATTGCACATTTTCCCTACATTTTCCACTACACTTTCTTCACTGACTATCAGTCTTTCCCAGTGGTTTAGGCGTTGTATCTGGAAGGGATCTGAAGCCGACGATAACTGAGAAATAGTTCTTGAAATTTCCAGATGACAACTTCTGGCATAATGACGTTAAACATGCTGAATATAGGATTTAAACAACATATTAAAAATTTTTTTTCGTTTATCAAAGCATCTATGAAACTGCTTTTTGAAACCTCTTATAGTCACAGTGTACATCAAGTATTACGACCTAAACCTTTTAGCTGGCGCCATAAAAACAACTCTAGTGTTATTACACACTTACATCAGTATTCGATCTTTTATATAGCACATTTAGCACGCAGTAACGCTGTTAACTTGTATACCGACACAGTAATTTGACCACGTAGGAAGTGTCCCGGCAAATTAGAAGCTAGCAGAAAGCAGCTTACTGAAGAGGGAGGCGCGGTTCAACGAAGCCACCGGGTTATGCAAGTATAATTCACGACTTAGGCACGGTTCATAAACGACGTGTCACCGCTAGGAGTCGCTTTGTGTCCGGCGAGCAGACGACCCTAATAGTCGACCGTTAAACGGTGCGGAAAAGACGTTGGCTCAACGCGGTCTCGCGCGATACCCGGTGCGGTCTGGCGCGCATTATTCGGATCGCACGGTATGAAACGATGCAGTCGTTATCGCCGATACAAATTGCACCATCTGCTGTTCCGACGATGGAATTTCACCCCCGCCGCAACTTAGAGGGTGGTAGTAGTTTCTGTTTAACGACGCTGTGTGATAACCAAGAACATTAGCGTCGCCCTCCTTCTTTACCCGGCTTAGGACTGGCAATGTCAGAGCGCAAACAGTGGAGGTGTAACCCGATTGTGCTCCAATTCCAATGTCGGGGAGTTACTGTAGGGGTTGGTGTCCGTGTAGGGACCGTGGGCAAGTCCTTCACTCAAGCTTGCTTATCGTCGTCGACGATCTCACCCTTGGTATGCTGACATAACTGGGGTGAGTACAATGCATGAGGCAAGGGTGTGTGGACATAACTGGGGTGAGTACAATGCATTAGACCATGGTATGCGAACACAACTGAGGTGAGTACGTGCATGAGACCAATGCAGAGGGACATGACTGGGGGTGGTGGCCGCATATGCAGCTGACCGTTCGCCGGATTACCAGTGCCATTACGGTCCGTGGATTGAGGACCGGATGGATTACTGCGACTGTTCATGTCATTAAGACAGACGACCGACGACATTTATAAGGCCTCCTCAGTTGCCGATAGATCTGAGTCCCTCGATCAGGCAGCAGCCTCCACCGTTCTCCTTCCCCTCTAGGAGGCGGAGGCGGAGGCCGAGGCTGAGGCTGAGGATGAGGATGAGGATGAGGATGAGGCTGCCAGGGCGAGCTCGCCTTCTGTGTACGACGGTCTATGGATGCTACATCGCCCGTCCGTAGACAATGACTTGTAATGGATGAATTGGACAAGACGGTGCCATCGTGATGACCACCGCTGGCTCCCTCTTCTCTCGGTCTGTCTGTCTGTCTCTTTCTCTCTCTCTATCCATCTGTATATATGTATCTGTACCCGTATGTCTATGTGTTTGTCTGTCTGTTTGTCTCGTTTCGTCCGCCTGTCTCTGTGTCTGTATGTAAATCCGTATATATTCTATCTCTGTATCAGTAACAGTACCAGTGTGTCTGTCTGTCTGTCTGTCTGCCTGTCTGTCTCTCGTTTTTGTCTCTTATGACTGCCTATTTATCTCGCGGTTATTCCATCATTCAACGTTTTCTTCATTTCAAGTCACGTCGTACTCTTTACTTTCCGTTCCAGTGTCTTTTTACAGTTCGCCTGTCTCTCCCTTCTTCCGTCTTCCCGTCTCTTTACGCATCTCGCGCACTCATTTATATCGCAGTTATCACTATCCCTGTCTGTCTCTGTCTCTCTTTGTCACTCTCTGTCTGTCTCTGTCTCTCTCTTCGGATCCAACTCTTCCTCTTTCATCTCACGTCTTCCTCTCTTCCGTTTCCGACTTTTTCATTTTTCTCCGTCAGCATGTCCTTGCCAGCTTCCTATCTCTCTCATTCTTCTCCTTTTCTTACCTCTTCCTTCTTCTGCCTCTCCTTGTCCTTCTCTTTGTCTCTGTTCCTATCTCTGCTCCTGTTAATGTCCCTATTACAATCTTTGTCCTTCTCCTTCTACCCGCCCTTCTCCTCCCTGTCTTTCGGCATACATAAAACGTCATCAGTCTCTTTCTCCCTTTCTCTCTTCCTCTCAGCAATCCGTTCAGATTGTCCAGTCCCTCGTATCATTTGCCTCTATTTGTTTTCTGTTTCCATTCCAGATCAATCTTTCTTGCTGATAAGTCAGACAGATTCTTATTTCCATCCATCCGAATTTTCGCCTGCTCACCCACGAACACATCCATCCATCCATCCATCCATCCATCCATCCATCCATCCATCCATCCATCCATCCATCCATCCATCCATCCATCCATCCATCCATCCATCCATCCATCCATCCATCCATCCATCCATCCATCCATCCATCCATCCATCCATCCATC
>OY365807.1:4874297-4894297 GCA_959347315.1 Bimastos eiseni | reverse complement strand
TCTTCGTCTTTCTTCACCTCGTGCGTAATAACCATTTACTTAAAATCTTGGTTTCCAGTCGTTGTATCTGTGATTACATTTACAATTACGACTATGATCTATCTGTGGCAAAAATAACTATGCGCCTTGTTGTTTACTATAAATTGTGATTAATCTGTGTAATTGCTCTCGAAGTGCATGCGTTATCTTATTCTTGTTCTTAAGTTGCGGATGATCTGTGTCAGCGCTCTCGGAGTATTAAAGCTGTGTTGATCATGCTCTCGAGCAGCGGTTAGGCCTAATCTGTTGCATTGCCTTCTGAGTGTTTACGATGTCTTGCTCCTGCGCTTTAGTAGCAGTTAATCTGAGTCAGTGCCGTCGATATGTTTAGATCAGTTCATTTCCTGGCAATTTCCGTCATAACTCGAAAGCGAAGTGCTTCTATAGCCTTTCAGCTAATGCGTTCATTAGCTTGATGTATTGGAAGCGCTGTGGCCTCAGCGAATATTCCTTTGTCCTCTGCCAATTATCTATCTGGAAATTTTTGTCCTCTGCTGATTCTCTATATGGAACTTCTTTGTCCTCTGCTAATTCTCCATCTTAAACTACTTTGTCCTCTGCTAATTCTCCATTTGAAACTTCTTGATCAAACATTGATTTACGCATTCTGCATTACTTGCAAGCTCTTTAGAAGCTATTAACTGATTCTCGTGATGCAGAAGTAAACCATTTACTAATTGGTAATTAATACGATTAATCGTTAATCGATTTTAAGAACTAACTTTATATTTACGATTAATCGAATGTTGCTTATTATATTTGATAAGATGCCTGTGTATTCTGGCGCATGCTTTTTTTGGACGACTTTTAAACTTAAAACCTCAAAAAAGAATTATAATTCGATTCAATTCATTGTATTGAAGCGACTGGAAGTAAATCAGTAATAGCGTTGTTATTATTAACCATGAATTATCAACAACTGTTGTTCAGAACTTCATGTGTGCAAATCACCATAAAGTGACTATTAATATATCAGCGACTATTCCTGCCTCCCTACTTCCCCTACTCCTTGCATCCGTGCCTCTCTACTTCTCTCCCTCTCTCTGTCTGTCTGTCTGTCTCTCCCTCTCTCTCTTTATCTCCCTCTCTCTCGTTGTATCCATACTTTTCATTCCCTCCTACCTTGTTGCCTTGCTGTTCCAGGCCTCCTTCCTTGCACCTTCCCTCTTTCCGTCACCCTCTACTCTGACAGTGAACCCTTCTCTGCTTTCTCTTTGCCCTTCTTGTGATTGCAGTCATGAGGAAGGGGAAGGCTGGCCATGGAAGGACCAGTTATCGATCTCAGTCGATATGGAACGTGTTTACTAATCGCTGGATTATCGCTAATCGGTTATGTATAGTATCACAGCGACCACCAGGAAGACGAAAAGACAACCAGGCAGACAATCAGTCAGATAAACAGACGCACGAATAGACAGATAAAGAATTTAAGCAGTTGAACAAACACACGGACAGACAAACGAACAGTCAGACAGCCAGACAAGTAGACCGACAGGCGGATTAGCAGACATAGAGAGACAGACGGACAGATACAGCCGGGCAAATGACCGTGCCTTGTTTGCCATCTGACTGTCTGTAGCCTTGTTTCTTGCCTTCGTCGACTTCTGCTCTGGGTGTGATGACAGACGACCCGCAGTAACATGCATCACGAGAAGAAGTCCACTAGGCAGAGAAGCAGCTGTCGGATTATGTGGCGCCAATTTGCTTTGTATTCCGTCGTCTGATCAACGATTTCACTGACCAAAGGAATTGGCCACGCAATGACAACGCAGCGCTAGAAAAATATCAACTCCCATATTACGGAAGCGCGGAACCGCTATGGGAAAGATGGAATACAACAATTACTATTGGAACTGGGCCTAGGCCTAGGCCTATTACTGCTGCTCTCACTACTACTTCCACTATTACCGCTACTACTGCTACTACCAGCACTTGGAACTACATGTACTCGGATATACTAGCACTTGCCGATTCGCCTTAGAAGCTATTAGAAACGGTGCGATAATACCTGGGCTCTGTTTGGCAGAGCAGGTAGTTCCACATGTGTCTAAACATTTCGCCCTATACCTGGAAATCCGTCTCATTTTTAGCAATTGTGAAGATGCTTTTGGACCGAAAGGAAGGAGAGAGGCTCACAGATTTTCACTCGCTATCAAAACCTTTCAATGCTTTTCAGAAACAAGTCTCGTCTGAATGTATCTAACCAGGTCTGTGCAAGAAACCTAAATACATGTAGACTATACACGTAGCTCGATGACTGGGTCATTTTTCTCGCTGGAATGAAGTTAGCGAACGACCGAATTGAAAAACATCGCACACACAGCGAACGGTGTCTTCAGCCTATAGCCAACACTCGAGACTGCTCGGCTGAGTTACGAATACACCCGAACAAGTCCGAATGATACCGAACGAGTCGGTCGGGTGGTTGCGTTCGTGTCAACATAACGATTGGAATTGTTACTGATAGGGATCTGTTATCCAGTTATACGCTTACTTCGGTCAATTTCCAATCATTTGCAACTGGCGCCACCGAATCAAATGGCCGTCCAGTGCGTAGTAAGTTGGTCAGTTGGTCAGTATAGGGCTGTGGTCAGCCTTTTCGGAGTAGCGGACAATGAAATCATTGGAGCTGGAACCGGTCACTGGTTGGTGAATGACGTTCGACGACTTTTGCCGACTTTTTCCGACTGATAACGAATGTTACGATGAAGAAGAATGCAACTATAATGATGAGGAATGTGGCGACTGATGAGCTGCAGTGGTATTGAGGGGCTGATGAAGAGGGAAGGAAGGAAATGGAAAGAGGAGGATGAGGAAGGGAATAGAACGGATCCGAGAGATTGATTTCAAGGAAGATGACCAAATTGTGAGATCGGATGGTCTTCTTGTTGAATCGAAACGAACGACCATCTTCATTATCAAAATCATCGTCATAATCTTTTGCTTCCTCCTATTCGTCTGAATGAGGAAAATTATACAATTAATTAACTGGCCGATAATATATATATTTGTTTATTGATCAAGCCGACAATCCGAGTAAAATGACATTCACGCACGAAGTCAAAAAAGTGAGAAGTTGAATTTCCAAATGAAAGTTAATTATCGTATACATAGGGTTATTGGCTGTTGAATCAATAGAACTCTAGACAAGAAAAATATTGGTTCTCTTTAATTGACCGACTTTCTGTTTTGTATATTATTTACTGCTCACCAAGCATTAACTTATTTTGCCTCATCTAACCTCGCTTTGGTGAGATGGGGAGGGGACGCGGCGTAATTAATAAACACTGTGGCGCAGAGCTGAGGAAACGAGTTCGAGACCCGTATCCCTCGTAAGGTTGACTAATCCTTTTTCCGCTATATGCGGCGGCGTTGGTCAAATTAGATGTATGAAGTAATGGCCGCCCTGCGTGGCTGCTGACAGTTAAATTCGACTCCTGCAATAACCTTCATCATTCATTCATACTCTGTCTGGAATCATACTGCGGTTTTCAGCTTGCAATTATACGATTATATATATTATATATATATATTTCTTTATATATATTATACCTCAAATCACCTGGCTCACCTTGATAATAGATTGACTTCCTTACCACATCTTACATGAACTCATCCGTACTGTCCTCCCCTAACCTCCCATTCTCTTATAGTTTCAAGCAGGCGACGTCGAGGACTATAGGCAATGTGTGAAAACGTCTCAAAGGCAGGAGCCGTGTGGAGCGATGACCCGTCGCCTTATTCCGACCGTCCCATCAAACTATCTTCCGACGCCCCCCTGTGACGGGTTTCAACGCTTTCTCTTCAGACGATGAATAACCAGCGCTTTCCTACGTGTTGTTTCACTCTACACGTCCTGACTGACTGACGGCCAATCTACGGAACTAGTCCCTTGGCGAACTGCGGTCTCCGTTTGACCTGCAAGACAAAGGAAGTGCCAGATAGACTAATGTGGTGCCAGGAAGGCCCCAAAGCAAATGACGCCTCCTGGTGAGTACATGTATCGCACAGTACTGTGAGGCTGCATTCTTTGCCATCGTAGCATTCGTTACCAGTCGGAAAAGTCAGCAAAAGTCATCGAACGTCATTCGCCAACCAGTGACCGGCTCTAACTACAATGCTTTTATTGTCCGCAAAGGCCAGTTTGCCTCGATGGCACAATATCGTAGGTAAGGTAACCTACTGTGATGTGTAAGTTCGCATAGTATATATATATAATATATATACTATGATACTACGATATTGTGCAATATCATAGGTAAGGTAACCTACTGTGATGTGTAAGTTCGCATAGTATATATATATAATATATATACTATGCGAACTTACACATCACAGTAGGTTACCTTACCTACGATATTGTGCCATCGAGGCAAACTGGCCTTTGCGGACAATAAAAGCATTATATATATAATATATATATATATATACCCGTAAGGCAGTAAATATATATATATAATTTTATATATATATATATAATCATATATAGTATACTCGTAATACAAATCGTGTCGTTTACGAACGAAACGTGAGTAACCAACATGTGCAGACTGCAGAGCAGTTGCTATTTTCAGTAGCAAACATTCGCGTCCAAGTCGCGTAAATAAGTCACTCGGAATTATTTTCGCTGGGACCGAATTTATCTTCGCACCGGCAGAGACCCCTTCCGCCATTCCTGGAATGAGGGACAGCGAGCGGTTGGTCAAGGGCGAGGTGGTCGCTGCGGCTCTGTTGACTGAACACCTCGTCAAATATTGATAATTGCGTTGCCCGGTGTTCGTCCATTACTCGTCGCAGGGGGGCCACCTCTGGATGGAGACACCACCTGTGTGGCCGGGATAAGCGCTCTTTCTTCTGCCTCCGCCGACGATCGAGTGTATTACTAAGTCATGTTCCCAGCAGCAATTTAGACGCATGGTTATTGCATCTGGGAGGTTGGATGGACGAACGGAGGAAATGGAGTTGGACGAGGAGTGAATGAGACGAACACGGGAATGGGTACAAGGACAGGGACGAGGATAGGCACACGGACGGGTACCAGGGCAAGCACAGACACAGGCATAAAGACAAGGACAAAGACAGATACTAGGAAAAACACAAGGACAGGCAAATATACAAGCACAAAGACAGGTACGGGATTAAGCACAAGGACAAGTACGAGGATAGGCACAAGGAGACATGCACAAGGAGAGACACAAGGAGAGACACAAGGAGAGACACAAGGAGAGACACAAGGAGAGGCATTAGGACAGGTACGAGGACAAGCACAGGGACAGACACGAGGACATACACAAGTGCAGGCAAGAGGACAGGCACCGATGACAAGGCGCATTGACACTTATTCTATCCTAACAATAAATGTTTTTTTATTTTTTTCTGCGCTATTAAAGTTCAAAAGCTCATACAATATATTATGTAATATTATGTATTAATGTATATATATATATATTTACATATACGGGACCTACATATTTATTTATGATATATTATAATGATTAGTTTAACCACGGATTCGCTGAAGACGACAACTTTATCTACGGACTTAAAACGGTTTTCCAATTCCACATGAAACACTTAGCCATAAAGTTATTCTCGCTGTTCATTAATTCGATTCATTTCAATTCAACTCAATTGATATGCTTCATTGATCACCAAAACAAGGGATCATTTTACAATTTATTATATCAGTTCAAGTGCATCAACAGATAAACCCTAATCCAAAAACAAGAAGAGCTTGTTAATAAGGATTCAGCACAAGTGCGTGTAGCTCCTCTCCAAGATGACTGGTGACACTGGTCTAGTCTGGTCCGAGGTGACAGCGTTTGACCTTCTACACTCATAGAGCTTACAATCAGTTGCTCTCGCTATCAAAATAATACAAAGGCATCGATTGATGCGCTGTGCAACGAACTCATCAACAGATAAACCCTAATCCAAAAACAAGAAGAGCTTGTTAATAAGGATTCAGCACAAGTGCGTGTAGCTCCTCTCCAAGATGACTGGTGACACTGGTCTAGTCTGGTCCGAGGTGACAGCGTTTGACCTTCTACACTCATAGAGCATACAATCAGTTGCTCTCGCTATCAAAATAATACAAAGGCATCGATTGATGCGCTGTGCAACGAACTCATTTGGAAATAATTCACATCTGTAAATAATACAATAGCTTCCATGCACTGAATTGATTTCGCCTAATTTAAATGTAATTTTATCGCTGGATGACTTTGTCGTACAATCGACCAAAGAGAACTGTCACTGTCTGACATGAATCGTTCTCTGTAATCGGTCTATCATTTTGGGAAAAGTTGCCCATCACTGTACCACATCAACTCCTTAATCTGTCAACTACTGCTATTTTCACAACAACAACAACGACAACGATAACAACAATAATAATGGTAGTAAAGGTAAAAAAGGTAATAGTAGCAACTTAGCAATGAAAATGAATATGAAAAATATTATTCGAAATGATTCCAGCCGATCTCGACTTTATCAAAGTGTTCTACAATAATAATACTGATAATAATGATAACAATAACAATAATGATGACAATGATAGTTATAATGAAAATGACAATGATAATGATGATTATAATAATAACAATAACAATAGTAATAACAATAACAACAATAACAATGACAATAAAGATAATAATAAAATTAAAAATAATGATAATAACATTAGTAATAATGACAACAACAACAACAACAACAACAACAATAATAATAATAATAATAATAATAATAATAATAATAATATTAACAATAATAACAATAATAATAATAGTAACAATAAGGATAATAATAACAACAATAATAATAATACTACTACTACTACTACTACTACTACTACTACTAATAATAATAATAATAATAATAATAATACTAATAATAATGGAAGGACCTGGATAATCTTCGGTACGTCGAAGGAGTCGAATTCAACTGACGGCAGCCACGTTATGCTCCCATTACGTTCTACGCCAAATTTAATCTGCCCCGCCGTCTAGCGAAAGAGGGACTAGTCAACCTTACTGGAGATACAGGGATATAGCTCGGTTCCTCAGCTCTGCTATTCCGTTATTCCACGGGCCCCCATAACAACAACTGCTACTACCACTACCGCGACTTCAACTATACTTCCAATAATACTAGCGCTACTACTAATACTGTTACGACTACTACTACTACTTTCACTGTAACTAATTTGTCTTTGTCCCACCTCCACTGGAAATCCATTTTGACTTTTAGGCATCAGTGCATCTGAGGAGATATTCTTGAAGGGGCTCCTTGGAAATTTACGACGTAAATAGCAATCAGTACAACGTGAATTTCTCGAATTACGAGACAACGAAGGATGTCGTTGGCAACACTAAGGTCTGGTGCTAGCAGACATTACTGTTGAGCGTTTCTACGTGCTACTCTTTCCAATGAGTCCCAAATCGGATCGGTTTCCATTCAGTCCGTATTTATTAGTCGTACACGCGGGATCAAGACCGATGCGCGGTAATCTCTCTTCGACATCTGAGTGTCTGACTGTGGGTCACGCAGGTCATTTGATGGCTGCATTAGTCATACATTTACGTATACAACGTTTTATGTGATGCTTGTTTTGGGTCTCCTTTGATGTTCGTGCGGCATTTGATACGGTTGATCATTTTTACGGAATCGATGCGGTCGATATTCAATACAGTTCACGCACAATCAGTATGGTGCTCGACATAATAGCCTACGGGTTTAATATCGATATTGCGTCAATTATATGTGACTTTTATATTATTATCTATACGCCTTAAGCTGAATCAAACTCTATGTTTTACAGACCGTCAGTTAGGCCTTTGGCATTGTTAACTCATGTGATAAATTATTAATTTCATGGATGGCGTTTGACATAAAATGCTTCATGTAAATGGCCAGCATTGAGTTTATTATCTCTTTCTTGGTGATATCAGTACGACCGTTGCCGCAATTGACCTCTGTGCATAATGTGACCAAAAGATGTCACACAAGCGTTGCGAATATGGCTCTCTTAGAAAATCTACATGGACGCGGTTTACGAATCGTAAACGTGATCTCAACATTTCTACAGCGCCCACAAAAAGCGAAGTCGCGGGAACCAGTTTATTCACAGGCGAATGGATGACAGACCGTAACTTGCGTTGAATCTTACGGAACCTACAGAGGGATTTTGATCCAGGTCGATGGAAATTTAAACGACAGGGCGGGCGGGGTGTGAACGTACCAACGTACCGAAGTTAATCCAGGTCCTTCCATCTGGAAATTCTGCCTCCGCGTGTTAGCCACTCTCTTATCGAGATTGTCTTTCGCTCAAAGTTGAAAACTTGTCTTTTCCAGTCAACATAATTATGACTTTTCATGCTTGACCGGATTCGATGTGCAACAATGAACTTAATAAGTAGGATGCCGTCAATTCTCAATTGTATTGTTTTATTCTGCTGTGAAAAAAGGAGTTTCACGAGGAGCCAGAGGAGAAAATGACATACTCATTGAGGCTCCAAGCATTGCCATTATCATCTCTTGATCATCGTTATGCGGATATTTGCATGTATGCATGAATATATATATATATATATATATATATATATATATATATGATATATATATATATGATATACATACATATATATGCATATATATAATATACATATATATATATGTATATATATATATATGCAGCATTGTATGTATGTGTTTGTGCATTTATGCAATCATCTGTGCGTCTGTAGTGTATGTATGTATGCATGCATACATCTGCATGTATCTATATGGCATGACTATTGACTATATCACGACTATACCATCGAGGTACCAGAAGCGAAATACTTCGAGGCTTCGATGACACCGGAACTGGTTCGCGTGTAATTACATAACGGATATAATATGTAACTGTGTGCGAGTGCTCTCGCGCGCGTGCGCGCGTGTGTGTATGTGTAGGTGTGTGTGTGTGTGTGTGTGTTTGGTGTCTGTACAGGTGTGTGTTTGTGCTTGTGTTCATTCGTCCACGTGTGCATATCATCCTGGCTGAGTCCTGATCTGCAGGATTTAAAAATATCTTTTACACACGATTGTTTCTGCCGCGACACATCTCAAATCCTGATAGCTTGTTTTGTGACGACAAGAATGAGTTTGTCTAGACAATGGGTTGAAAGGAGAAAATGGTGGAAGAGGGAAAGAGAGGGAGAGAGGGAGAGAGGGACAGGGAGTGGGAAATAGAGTGAGCGATAGAAGGAAAGAAAGGGTGAGAGGTAGAGAGAGGTAGGTACATAGATAGAGAGAGAGACAGACAGAGACAGACAGTGACATAAAAAGAGGGAGTGAGACAGAGACAGAGAGAAAGAGCGAGAGACAGACAGACAGACAGAGATATAGGGGAGACAGACAGAGAGACAGACACAGACAGGCAGCGACAGAGACAGGCAGAGACAGAGAGAAAGAGGGAGAGACAGATACATACAGACCGACAGATGCACAGAGACAGAAAGACAGATACAGCGGCAGAGACAGAGACAGAGGCAGAGGGATACAGAGGGATGACCGAGGAGTATTGAATAGCACACTGGCGTGCAGAGTAATGGAAGAAAGTTCCCGTATCCCTGTACGGTTCTTCTTTCGCTAGGCGGAGCGTTGGCTATCAAATCAATCAAATCAAATCAATAATGTTTTATTGATCCCGTTTGGATTGTACACTGTTATTAAATAACAAGTAGAAAAACGAGAAAGCTGTACAAAAGAACATTTTAGCAGTAACATAATATTCTAAGGGACGGGACAATAGGGAAAAAGAAGGACCCTAAGGGACCCAAAGATCTCGCTATCAGGGTCTACCCTTTCCATGAAACGCTAATCAGAAGTAGGTCAAGTACAGTTTACAGAAGTTTTTGTCTTAACTAGTTATGACAGACGTATAACGTTATAGACGCCTTGTATGGCTGACATACAGTTATTTTCAAATCCTGCGATAGCTTGTCATCATCCGTTCATACTGTATCTGTAATCATACCGCGGATTTTCAGCTTGAAATTAAGCAGAGGTGCTAATAAAGTAACGCCATACAGCAGACAGCGCATTTCCACACTCACACACAGACACAGACACAGACACAGAAAACAGACACAGACACAGACACAGACACAGACACACAGAGTTAGACTAATGCATTGAATGACAATATTATTTTGTTCATGTTTCGGCAGATTAGAGTCGATTTCAATGTACACGTTTCTATATATTCGTATTGATATAACTATATATATAATATATCGTGTATATATATACATATGTATATAATATTTATATGTAGGCCCTATAGGTAGTTCATGCACATAAATATTCACAATTTATGCATATTAGATATGGAATCATTCATAATGCAAAAGAGTTTTAAGGATGTCAATATCGAATATCTTGCTCTATCGTGGCTGATCACGCGTGTCGTAATTTGATTATAGTAAACTTTTGGTTCAACCGAAGATCGAAGCAGGTACCTTTAGAATGGTCGTAAACAGTGCGATTAGAGCATAGTTGTGGACATGATGGCTAAAATGCACTGGATGAAGACAGTTTTCTTATTGTCTTATTGTCTTATTGTCTTTAGAATCATGCGACGCGGATATCCCTTTCCCTTTTCTTTGTGGCTAGTGTCGCTAAGGTCCAACTGCTTATTGTTCTGGGGAGCTTGGGTTTAGCGACGGTCTTGGGAGTGTTTTACTCCGAAGATAAAGAGAAATTGTTATTGTAATTACGACATAATTTAGAAAGTATTGTTTCTTTTAAGCCATTTCTAGAGTGCGTTGCAACGTCATGTGTTAGTGGCGAAAAATAATGGTTAAGAGTGATTGGTAGCTATCTTGTGTTAAAACCGCTTGTCAACAACGACCTTAGAAAATGAATCGCAGTCGCAAGTAAAGAATAACTAAGTCGTTACATGAATCTCAAAGCAGGACATTAGGTTATTCACTGGCGTTGCGTCAAGTCAGTCGGGTTGTCCAAAGATGCAAAAACTCTTTTAAAGCTTTGCTCCAATAGAATCGATTCTCCAGAACCAGTGTTTCAGCGTATTCCTTAAAACTCCAACGTCCTTAGATCGAGTTTCTTTCCCTCTATCCTTCACCACGGAATGCGATGAAGGCTTTGATCCGGGATTTTCTCTTTGGATCGGCTTTTTAGCCTCGTCGATAGATGTCGCCTATCCACCTGTCTGACCCAG
Organism: Bimastos eiseni; assembly: GCA_959347315.1. Classification (NCBI taxonomy): domain Eukaryota; kingdom Metazoa; phylum Annelida; class Clitellata; order Crassiclitellata; family Lumbricidae; genus Bimastos; species Bimastos eiseni. Next base: position 4,883,034 of record OY365807.1, on the reverse strand, counting down.
GCAGCTTAAACCTCCAACCGAACCTCCCCTATCTTTACCGCATCGATTTCCCCTTTATAGAGCACCGCCTGACGGCTGAATATCATCCTTTTTGATGGACGCCTAGCACGCAGTTAATCCTTACGGCTACTATTATTACCAAATTGCTTGATTTTTAGTATCTCTATATATGATCAGTGCTGTCTAGATTGGTTGCTTTTTCTAAGGCCACAAAAGTAGCAACAACGACAACAACAATAACAAAGACTGCCACTACTGAATTTAACCTACAACAACAACTACTACTGCTGCTACTGCTACTTTCACTACCAAGCACCAAGCATATTATAAGTTATAACTACTACAAGTTACAACTACTTCTGCTACCACTACTAACATTTGACTATTACTATTTCTGCTAATGCCACAACCAATACTAAAACACCACAATCGCTGAAACACAACCACCACAATCACACTACCACCACAAGCCACCCAACACTATCATCACAATCACCCCAACACTGCCATGCACCACAAGCTGCGACAAGCACCCTAACACGACCACCAAAATCACTCAAACACGACCACCAGAATCACCATAACACTGCCACCAGAATCACCCCAACACTTCTACCACAATCACTACAACCATCACCCCATTCACGATCAGCAATATTGCGGTTATGTGCCTTACTCACAAAACCATCAAGATTGTTAAATCCGCCATTACATTACTTTAACGTTACGATATCTTTCGTTGTTCAGTGCAACGCCAACCGGAAGAGTTCTGCCAATGGGATACGTTCAACGCCACCTGTCCGAGCGATGACGTAATCTTGATGACGTCAGCATTCTACGGCCGTATGAAAGTCGGTCGGTGTATAACCGTTGACTACCACGTTGACTGTAAGGCGGACGTCCTGGAGCAGGTGGAGGCACGCTGCTCGGGCAGAAGGACGTGTTCCGTCAGTATCCCTGATCAGGACCTCTTCCGGGTCCAACCGTGTCGTAAGGACCTCGTGGCATACTTCGAGGCTAGCTACACGTGTGTTCGCGGTGAGTACAGGCACGCCCACACCTACCGATACAATTACACATACATGCATACACACCTACGTACATACACATATATATCATATTTGTATAATATATATAAATATATGCATATATGCACATAAAATGGCGTCTGGTAAACGTTTACCGTATATTGGTCCTTGACCGTGACGTCACCATCGGTTACTGCTCACGTTTAAGAAATAAACCCAGCGTTTCCCCTAAAACCCCCAGAAACAACCAGATTTTCTTTATATCTTAAATTCACGGGACAGACGGAGCAACTTTAACACAATAACAGGTAGGCTGTGCGTTGCCAGGTTTAATGTATTGATATAATTATTTGTTATTGCCAAATATTCACATTTGTAAAAATGATATAATTATAATCCTCTTTCGTTTTTCTCAAAACCTACTTCTTCTCGCTGGGCCTTGCGCACTGGCAGCGCTTCTGAACGGCGCTTTATAGATATTTAAATACAAAACAATACAATACAATGCAATACAATACTACTACAACTTTTACTACTACTAGAACAAATGTTCACCCTCTTCCTCTTTCTTTCCACCTCACATCCTCCTTGAAATACCGTATCCTCCCTCCATCTTCCTACATTCATTCCAGGCCCTACTACCATCCTCCTCGTGTATGTCCTTCTTCCTCCTCCTCTGCCTCCCTCCACTGCCTGTTCCTCTGCCACTCCTGAAGACCATAACAGTAAGTGTCCCATCCTGTAAAAACGACAGGTAATCAGACGCTCGTGACGTCTGCTTATTCCAATTGATGCCAACGAATTCAAATGGCATTCGACGCTGAAAGAGTGGCCCAATGGCTTCCTCCCCCACCCACCCACCCACCCACCCGCCATGACCCTACTGCATCTTCTACTCCCTTCACCGCCCCATATCCCTCCTAATCGCCCTGCTTTTATTTCTCCATTTTCCATAACTGGCCAATCCGCCTCTCCTTCTGCTCGCATCTTTATTCTGTTGCTCATCCCTGTTTATCCATCTCCAGTTAAGTATGTATTTATGTACGGCTTTATCTGTGTACGCCACATAAGTAGTTAGTATGTAGGCATCTATAGGCGTATGCAATTTAAGAGTTACAAGTCATCAGTATGCTAATGTCCGACACACGCCAACGCACACATACATGCACACCCACACACACACACACACACACACACCCACACACACACACACACACACACACACACACACACTATAAATAAAACGTCCAATCCGTCTGCATTTGTCCTATCCCGGTTTTCCGTCGCTAGTTCAAAAGATTCCCTGATAGTTCCTCTTATGAGAAGAGCTATATACAATTTGAGACTTAGTGACAATACATTCTTTTCCTCCAACCCTTTCTGTTTGTTCATGGTCGTCAATGACTCGCGAGGAAGAGGCGTCACCTAACGACGAATTGCAATGGCTGGCCAACGGAAAGCGTGCACTTGTCCCATGTAGGCTTTCGGAAGTTATTGCTACATTTGCTAGTGAACGCTTATGCGTATCCGCTAAAAAGAGACGATCGCACGGGGTCCAACGCTACGATTCGTTCTCTGATCGAGGCCATGATTTGTTGCGAAATATTGACAAAACTATGATTTGCAGTCTGAAACTACTGTCTAATGTTAAAATAAGTTGATTAATTGTCTGAATAAAATGAACTATACGTAGCAAGATGTTTATAGTAATTTAATGTAATGCAATCAAGCATTTCTATAGCGCCCCATAAAGATACCTAGGTAAAATTTGAATCTGTTGCTCTTCATTATCTATTTGCAACTCTGATCAAAAGAGAAAGAAAACTTACGCAGCGGCGTGTCTTAAGGCATAAATACAGACTCAGTTCTGTCTAAACATGTATTTGCATTGAATAAATGCATAACTACTCAGCTCGAAGTATGTAGACCCGAGGAAGAAGCAGATCAATTGTGTTCTTTCAGTGGGAAAGGTTTTCGTTTGTAATAGACTGGCGTGTAGACTCTTTGACACGTAGGTAGACCTACCGTGTAAGGAGCACCTCACTGCTCAAATACTCAACCTCTCATCGAGGAAGGTTAACGCGTACAAAACCGAATAAGAGGTATAGTCTCTAATTGCTTGTCTTCGGCTGAGTGGTCTATAGACCTCAGGACTGCAATTGAAGGTTCTGAATTAAGAAAGTGTGATGCATGCGTCGTTTGTGGAACAACACAAGGAATCTATATTAGGGGAATTATTACTCGTCAAACTTTCGTGTAGGCCTACACGTTTTTTGCTCCTAAACGAGTACAAAACTTAATCGATGAAAGATTGTCGCCCAATCTAAACTGTGCTTCTATTTGAAAATATGATGTTCAGGCGTCCAAAGCATTTATTTTATTTCTTCTGACGAATTTATTCGTTAATTGATCTTCATGACTAAAAGTTAACGATCAGATTGTTGTGTCATAAAGATGTGACAATTTCTTTCTCCGATTAACGCCCGAAAACTAGTTATTGACACGAAGGAGAATAGGAACTTTCCAGTCCTGTGCATAATAGGTCTTTGGGAACGACCCTAGCTATTCACCTAACAGTCTCGGCTGTATTGATTCTTAACGCACTCGGTGCGGTTATACGGATCTTTATCGGTTGGACTAATCACCTGCTCGAAAACCGCGGACCGTTTTGATGAACTAGCCCTTCCGAGGGACGGGTCCAGCAACGATCCGGGCGGCGATAGGGACCACTTGCGTCGGCGAGTCACACCACGGAGAAGAAGAACGAGGAGGGACCGTGATTATCGGTTGATCACCGTTTTTCACGTTCAAGAAAAATGCAACGGTTGTCGCTTGATGTTTTATGTGGTGGCTCTTGTATCAGACGAGTCGTTTGTTTGAGTCACCTTTGCGTCGTCGAACCCAGCTTCGACTGTGGAACAGAGACCAAGACCATGGCGCCAAAGACCCTTCTGGCAAAAGGAGCTGATTTGCAGACTATATCTCCTGTGCCATTAATTACCGCATACATAATATGTTTACATATGCATACATACATTGTACATACATATTACATACATATTAATATATACATATACATATATACATATTCATATATACATATTCATACATACATATTCATATATACATATTCATATACACATATTCATATACACATATTCACATATACATATTTATATATACAACCGGACCATAGATTATTGGAGGTGGTGAAGGGAAGGAAGTTGAACTATTTCGGACACATTGTCAGAGCGGACGATTTGCCGGCCTTCATACTACAGGGCTACGTGGATGGTAAAAGAGCACGGGGTAGACCTAGAAGACGGTGGATGGATGACATCGAGGAGTGGATGAGACTGCCGAGAGCTGATTGCATCAGGAGTGCGAGGGACAGAGTGAGATGGAGGAAAATGACGTTTTTGGCTCTGGTCTCCGATTCGCAGTAATGAGGAAGGACAAGTCAAGTCAAGACAAGTCATATACATATTCATGTATTCATATTCATATATGCATATTCATATATGCATATTCATAAATGCATATGAATGCATACGGTTACACAATACTACATACAGGCCTACACTAACTAATCACATGCAATTCAGACTCAAACAGTTCATCAAACAAGTTCAACCGATGTAAATGTGAATTAATAGCAATTTACTACCAGGAGATTAGTATCTATTAGTAACAATGAATGAAGTAAGTTTTAGTTAGGTCACGGAGAAAGTAAATATGGGCACAAGATGAATTATGAGGACACAATGGTACAATGCGCTACGATACAATACAAAAGACAATACATTCAGAGCATTGTTCCTCAGCGCAATCTGTTGTCACAGTGCACAAAGTGGAATACGGTCAATTCTCTTTCATTGAATAAAATATGAACGGAACAGGTCGAGGAAGTGTCTTCTCAAGCTGAGTGCTTTCGCTGGTTTGTATAAAGGAGCATCATAAGTGGACCCTGCGCCAATGTGTTGCGATGTAGAGCTATTTGTCACGCGAGTTAATAGCTATTGCAATTTGCATTGTTGTTCCGACTGCGTATGCAAAAGTACGGACGGTGTAGATATCGCTCAGTATGAAAGGCGTGAATTAAATGAATCGCGTGACCAGAATGACAATACCATTAGTTTGTATTATACGCCCAGATGCACCGTGTCTTCTGTTTCCATTCGATTGTAAGCACACCAGGACATTCTTAACGCCATGGAGAAGCTTACTTGCTGAGAATTCAAAGTAGCAGTGCTGATATTTTGATACGGGAAGGACCTGAAATGAATTAATGCAAGATTCCGAATTAAAGTCGTGTTTAAAACTGAAATCGGAAAAATGAATAGTAAATGAAGGATAAAAGTAAATCCAATAATGTTCACATTTTAATGTTAATTGCGCTGAAAAATATAAAGTAGGGAATGGACGTTAGTAAGAATTGTGAACACCGCAAGTTAACCTGGGACATATAATACGTTAGCTTTCAGTCATTTGCGACACTCGCCACCTCATTTTGCTTGTTCATTGGTCATGTGATTAAACCGGAAGTAGAACCTAGACCGCAGAATTCCAGATCGGTTGTGATTGAAACAGTGATCCAACGATGTCGTTTTGTGTAATCATTTACACTTCGTTACATTACACGGCGTCACATTGACATGCTCTTCAATTCCTGTGTTGCAGTTTCCGGATTACCCCCTCCCGCTCCAAAGGACGCCCTTTCCGGACCACCCGCACCCTCTACATGCGACGAATCCGCAATCACGCTACCAACACCGTCGGGATACCTGGCCAGCTACGCGTTCCGTCTGCCAGGGGCATACGGTACCCAACGCTGCCCTTGGGTACTGCGCGCCCCTACTGGGCAGCGCATCAACATCACCCTACACGACTTCACGGCGCCCCGAGTCCAGCAAGGGGGCGCTGATGGGCGCCCAAGACATCCAGTGAGCCCCGTCGACAGATGTCCCCCAATGGTCGTCTTCCAAGAGACCGGAAACCCAGATCACGTGGTGCGGTCATGTGACTCGCGGCTCAAGAGGCGATTAGTCTACGTGTCGTATGGGAATGCTCTACGCGTCTTCGTTGCAAACGGAACAATGGATGACACGACCTTCTTGCTGCAGTATCAAGGTATGGGGCGCTAATGCAATGATAATAGCCAGTCGAAATTTAAAAACAATATAGGAACCAATTTTTAATACAAAACGGTATTATTTATAAATATTTCTTTCTTAAATTGAAGAACTGCTAAGGATTTAATGAATGGTCAAAAATATTATGCTATAAGCCTTAAGTAGAAAAAGCCGTTGATTAGTCATTCAGGAAAGGGATTTCTTTAATGGATGAGTATGCACCTTGTAAACACATTATTCGTGAGAAAAAATTGAGAATAGTAAATCAGCTGGCGATGGATCCAATAAAATCACGTCCCTCTTAAACAGAAAACTTGTCGATAAAATAAGAGAAACATTTCCTTCCTAATTAAGGTGACACGCGGCTTTAGTGAGTCCACGAGAAAAAGAAACAAGATCCAAACATTTTCCTCTCTGGTAGGACTTAGCACCGACAAAGCTTATGAAAAAAGAAGCAGAGGAGTCCCGTGTGCCAGTCTGTGAGGCAGCGACTTTAGTTTCTTAGCCATGGTATATGAGGAGGGTGACCAATCTTCTCCCTCGCCGTCGCATCTTCCCACCGACAGTGTAGGTCAGTGCACTAATCATAGCTGGGTTGGCTAGGGGCGCAGTTAGAGCAGAAATCTCAGCACAAATTTCTGAGCTGGTGAGGAGTTGAACCCACAACCTATCGATCGACAGTCCATCACACTAACCATTGGACCATCGAAGACCTTCGGATAGAAAGCACACAAAGGTTGCTGTGTCATGTTTGCTGACAAGAAGGCAGAGCGTCTCAGTATCATATGTTTAGTGTGGGCGTTTGCAATAGATGTTGCTGAGTGGCTTCGAGATTTATTAGAAAGAGACACATTGTTCGACTATCGTATACGGTTGATGGGTGGAACAGTGTGACGCAGTTCCCCTAGATTTAATCTTGTCCATGTCCATGCACTGACTGACTGGCTGGCTGACTGTCAGTGACTGACTGACTGACTGACTGGCTGACTGACTGACTGCAAGTAGCTGATTAGCTGGCTGTATGAATGACTGGCAATAACGGGCGTGTAAAATTCTCAGATGGCGTAATAAATGCAGAAGATTTACATCTGGCGCTGTTATCCTCAGCCGCATAGTAATCCGCCACCTCTGCCCCTCACGCAAGCCGGCTTACCCTTCAGTCCAGGATGATCCTTGTAAACAGAAACTCTGCGACCGCTTGCGACGCATGGCAACTTAGCTTGCTGCTGGGCCAGGCTAAACCGCGGTTATCAGTGAGCCACGTTTCCGTTCCTCGCTTTTGAATCTTTCGTCACTTCCGGACATCTCCTTACGGCTCTGTCATTGGAACTAAGCTGCAGACCCAAGTATTACCCCTCATCTGAAATCAGCTAACATGACTGCAGCGTAGGTTGCTTAAATTAGTTTTCCTTGTTTTGTCTAGCTCAACACGGCGCTGCGTCTCATTTCCTGGTGTCAACTCACCGGAAATAACTGCCTCATCAAGCCTTATATTATTCATCGTACCTTACTTTACCTAGTGTAACTAACGGATCTTTGATTAAGACATACAATGCAATAGAAACCATGCAGTCTCAACTTCTGGATACGCAAGTTGCTGGAGTTGATGATGCTGGTCCAACCCCAGTCAAGCGAATGAAACACAGCTGAGCCACGATAAGTCAATCTGAACTTACTTAAATTTATCCCCGTTATAATCTAATCGCCGATAAAGTCTGGAACTTAGTCTAATCAAATCTAATCTTTTATAATCTCATCTAATCTGTTATCACCTAATCCAACCAAATCCACTGTAATCTCTGAAATCCTGAAAGGCCCAAGAAATCAAGAGATGACAGTGTAAGATTTCGAATCGGATTTCTTTGAACTCAGCCAGTAAAACCTCACTTGGTCCCATTGGGAATCGAAACCGAGACCTAGTTGTGAACTCCGTGGGCAGACCAATCATACTGACTGGGTACTGACAGTACCTGAGAGTTGTTGCCATGACAACCGGTGGGGGTTGAGATCGTAAAGAGACGATATCTTCGTCAAGTTCAAAAGATGCTTTCACGATCGCCACTCGAATATTAAACACCCCAAAGGAAGCATAAACAGTTGCCCATGAGAAACATCTTAATCGACTGACAGACATACACAGGTGGCAGATAGCCAGACAGACAGACAGACAGACAGCGTGCCTCGCTGAGGGACAGACAGGCAAACAGTCAGTTAGACGTACAGGCATGCAGACAGACAGACAGACAGGGAGATAGACAGACAGACAACCAGACTGATAGAGCGACAGGCACACAGTTAGACATACATGCACGCAGAAAGACAGACAGGCAGCCATACAGGCGGAGAGACAGACAGTCAGACAGGCAGGTAGACAGAGATAGACAGACACGCCTTGATATAATAATGTTGTTGGAAGATTGACCGACTCGAAGGCAGACACGCACACATAAAAGAAGCCAGAAAGGCAGATAAACGAACAGAAAGACAGACGTACACAGCTATACAGCCAGACACGCATCCAGAAAAGAAGGCAGAAACTCATTCACCGGATAAGTCTGGGCTGGGCAGTCAAAAGAC
>OY365807.1:4837372-4874097 GCA_959347315.1 Bimastos eiseni | reverse complement strand
CACACACACATACATACACACAAACAAGAGCACATGCGCAAAGAAATGCATCAATGAAGTGAAGAGAAGGCGGAAGAAGAGACGAGGAGAGAGAGAGAGAGTGAAGGAATGAATAAAACAGGAACCAGGATAGACAGATACACAGACAAATAGGAAGGCAGACAGAGAGAAGGACAGACAGACAAGCATAAGTTAGGTTAGACATCTCGGTGAACGAGATATAAGGAACCAAGGAAACTGGAAGTGAAGAACGGAAACCTGGAATGAGAAAAGGAAGTAGGAATGAAGAAAAGAAAGTTGGAAGGAAGAAAGGAAGTTGGAGTGAAGAAAGTAATATTGGAATGAACAAAATAATGTTGGAATAAAGAATAGAAAGCTCGAATAAAGAACGGAATATTAGAATGAAGAAAGAAAAGTTGAAATAAAGAAAGGAATGTTGGAATGAAGAAGAAATGTTGTAATGAAACAACTATTAGGGAAATTAAGGACAAAATTCCTGAATGGAAGGACAGATGGAATAATACGATAAGCAAAAGGGGTAGAAGAGTTATGAAAGGAAGACAGGAAAGGTGATTTGAAGGTAACAAGGAAATTGAGAAGAAATATTAAAAACAGTAAAGAATACAGTAAAAGCGGTGAAAAAAATCAAGGGGAAATCGAAGGAAGAAAAGAAAGGACGGAATGACCTGGATGACGGAATGAATGAAGGAAGGGCATAACGACCCAAGCAAGGGCGCGGGCAGATGGAAGGAGGAAAAGGAAGGGAGCGACGGTCTTGCATCTGATGTTCTCGCAGTTAATCTTGGTTCTTGTGCTTACAGTGACCGGATGTGCCAGTCTGCTGAACCTGTCGAAGGAGGCGTGGGCGTCTCGTAGGGGTGACACCCTACAGGTCTCCTGCAACCATTCATCCGAGAAGTGGCACCTTGTCTGCAGAGGCAACGACTGGATTGGTACCTATGGAAACTGCTCCAACGGTAAGGGTAACGTCCTCTAGGGTAAATCTAATTTTCCTTTCTTTCTTTGTCCAGCTGTTAATCCTTCTTCCCTACCACAATTCCATCCTTTTTCTATCTTTTCTTCACTTACAACCTTGGTATCTTCCCTCAATTCTTTTACTTTCTTGCCCTGTGTCTTTCTTTCGTGCGTTCTGGCGTCCTCCTATGACCTTCCTTCGATAAGATCTTGCCTTTGCAAATACTGTTGGGAAACCGCAGTCAACTGAATTAAGAGCTCCCATTGTAGCTTAGAGCACGGGTTCCTTCCTCTTTCTGGTTGGTTAATTGGTGGACTGACTGTTGACTGGTTGATTGACTGACTGAATGACTGACTGACTGCATTACTGACTGATTAACCGACTCATTGTTTTACTGAGCGACAGAAAGATTCATTGACTCACACACTGTCTGACTGGCTGACTTGTTGAGTGGCTAATTCACTGACTGAATGACTCACTGACTGAATGACAGGCTGAATGGTTGACATATAATATATTGACTGACTGATTAATTAACTCGCCAACTAATAGACTCATTGAATTGCTGAGCAACCGAAAGATTCACTCGCTGACTAATCGGTTGATTGACAGACTTACTGACTGACTGACTGATTGACTGACTGACTGAATAACTAACAAACTATCCCACTAGATTACGGTCATTAAGTTTGCTGCAAAAAAGAGCTGTTCGATTTATAGCTGATGTCCCTTAAGCCTACTGCTGCTCGTCCGATTACCTGTTTAAGAGCTTAAATATTCTGGATTTGCATCAGATTACATTACTCCAAACGAATGAGTTTATGTATAAATTTGTCCACAAACAACTACCATCAATCTTTGACTATCATTTTATTCCCATTTCTACTGTAAACCCTTACAATATACGATCCTCTTCCAATTACAAACCCATCCTCTGTCGAACAAATACGCGTAAATTTTCCCTTAAATATAGTGGTCCATCGACTTGGAATGCTATACCGATCATTATACGACAAATTTGTAGTCTCCGTCTGTTTAAGGCTAGACTTAAAATGTATCTGTTAAACTATTCATAATGAGTACGTGTACTGGTCACACTTCCTTGGCTTAGTTAACTAGTTAAGTTATAATTACTCGCATTTATCTGCCTCATTTCTTCAATCTGCTGCCCAAATACTATATGAAAGGGTGTCCCCTACTAGCGGAACCATACGGTTCCTTTGGGGATTTTTCTTTCCCAGTTGCCTCCCACTTCAATATCAAACTAATCCAGCAAATTGTTGTTCAGTTGATATTTTTTCTTCTCCATCGTGTTATTTTTATTTTTACTGAAAATTGCTGTTTGTATGTACTGTTAATAATTACTGCGTTTTTTGGAGTCAATAAAAACGATATTGATTGATTGATTGACTGACTGACTGACTGACTGACTGACATACTGAATGACGGATCAACTGGTTGGCTGAATAAGTAACTGATTGGTTTTCTAAATAACTAAGTGATTGGTAGGTTGATTGACTGATCGTTTTGGCTGATGCGCATTCAGGTGTTAGTAACAGTTGTGCGAAATTCTTGGGCGACGTAAAACAGGAGATGATTGATATTCGCCGTTGTCCTAGTTTCATTAAATCGGATATCCGGTCGGTTATTGTTTCTAAATCATTGTTGCCTCTAATATCGCCTGTCACACGTCCTAATCGTAAGGTTCGATGCTATGAACGCAGAAACACGCGTTCACTGAATGCGCGCCAGACACTAATGTCTGATCGAAGCAGACACTTTCTTATGCCCCTATCGTCAGGTGTAAGCTAGCATTCTAATCTCTTCTCAGAAGAAGACGTATGCATACGAATGTTGGTATGTACATGCATACATTACATACATTCTATTCTATTCTATTCTATTCTATTCTGTTCTAATCTATTCTGTTCTAATCTATTTACGGATTTATAAAGCGCCTCTCACAGTACAACCTAATCAGAGGCGCTCATACCTACACATATACCTTTGTATACACATGCATATATTAATACATACATACGTGCATGTATATCTATATATATGTGTGTGTTTGTGTATATAAATACGTAAATATATATATTAACATGCATACACACATTCGTATATGCATGCACATAAATATATACATATATAGATGCATATATACATACTTGCATACATTCTTACATACAAATATACATACTTACTTGATGAGTAGCTTATTTGAGTGTTTTATGTGTGCCATTATATAGACTTCAAGTGAAGCCATAAGTCACTAGGTGGCGTGTCTTGCCATATCACACGCGGAGCGTGTGAGGCCCTTATAAACTTCAGTGGAGTTAGATCCTCGTACACGTATGTGCTTCACACTCCACTATTACTACATTCACCGCTCGCCTCACATCCTGTCGCCATCTGTAGACCACATCCAGCGGTCATTCACCAGACAACGTATGCCGCCACACACTACACTTCGCAACAGCGAAGAGTATATATGTCTGGAGGAGGGCCGGTCCCGTGGCGCCGCCTAGCGCTAAGCGAGTATGGAGCGAGTTGTTGCATCGCGGCAATTTGTTTTCGTTATTGGCGATGATGCTGAAAGAGGTCGCTAACGACCTAATGCAAGCGAGTTCCGCCCGTTCTCGACCACCGACTCCATCAGCCGAGCTAGGCAGCCAGAAATTCGTATAAAGTCTAATTAAGCAAACATGTTGATGAAAACATACGGTTCTGCGTACGACCATAGACTGTATATGATCTTCAGAGGAGAAATTACGCGCTGACAGTTATATATTATATATATATATGTTTATATATATGTTATATATATATATACGTGTGTGTGTATGTGTGTGTGTGGGTGTGTGTGTATGTGGATGGATGGGGAACTGGATCCTTTATTTGAAGTCGTGGGTACGCTCATGCGTTCATGCTAGAGAGTGACTTAGAGAGAGAGAGAGATTTTGTCTACATCCACACCCCATTCCCGTACGTCAGCACCCATCCTCACCCCATTCCCATTAGAGCTGTCCCCAATCCCGCTCAATCACCGGCTGCTCTGTTCTAATCCCCATCCCATCCCCATTATGCCTGTTCCCGTACCCACCTCATCCTCAATGGGCCAGTCACCGTCTATACCCCATCCTCATTAGACCTGCCCGTCCCAACCCCAACTCCAGTAGGTGTATTCCAGTCCCCATTCCTTTCCCAAAGAAGCGAAATAACGGGATAAAATGACACTGCCCATTTAACAGTTCTGCTAAAATCTCAAGCTTTAAAATACAGAATACTTAACTAAAGTTGAAAAGATGTCGACTATCCCAGAAATTCAATAATGCAGCGCAACGATAACATTTTATGCAAACTTTTTGCATCGTGCAATACTGCAGTGGACAAAGTTATAACCGTTTCCTTGGTAATATCATGCGTCCATTTTCAGCTCCACTGTATCATGCCTCCTATGGCCTATACATGTAAATATACATACATGTATATACGTACATACACACATAGTCGCATACATTGATGCATCATTCTGACATGCATACACATACATAGACATACACAAGCATTTAACCGCCATACATTGGCGCTATATCAAGTCCTCAAGTTCCAAGTATCAAGAACGGTGCAGAGGCAGCTTAAGCAATTAGAGTTTACTTTAAGCTGTGCATAATAATAATAACTACAATGTATACTCAGTAAAACTATTATTATTGTCGCTTCCATAGGTTTTGTCGACTGATTGCGTATTGTGTGATAAACAATTCGTTTTGGTTATTATCACATCAATTAAACTAATCATGCTTTTAATATGTGCAGCAATTACTACACACACAGAAGAAGCAAGAGTTAACCAGCAACAATTTCCAATCGGTAAGATAATAATTAACTTTCAGTGATGAAGGCATTAAAGGTCTCGAGTTCATGCATGACCAGATTGTGTTATCAAATACAGACCTGAGGGATAAATTTGTGGCTGGTTACCAATAGTTAGGAAGATTTCTAGATGGGTAGAATCTTGACCAGTTGCAGGTGGTTTTCATAACCAGAGATTGGTCCCCATTTCTGCATCGTATAATTACATGGTTTCTCAAATTATCGGCGTCATTGCTCTCCTTTCTGTCAGCGTGCCAATTGTGAATTCTATATGGGACTTGTATTGAGTCCACCTGGATTCTCATGTAATACCATATGTTGTGATAATACTTACACCAGACACGTTGGATGTACGCGTGGTCGTGTGACGTGTGTATACTATCATTTGTAGACTTGCTGACTTAGACTTAGACTTGTTACTTAGACTTAGACTTGCTGACTTAGACATATATGTACAGTAGCCGAGTACACGCATGCATTAAGAAAACTATGACGCTGGCAGTACTGTACACGTAGTTCCTATCGGTTCTCTTGGAACATTGGTAAACAAGAGCTCTCCATCCCGTACGATCTTTTCCGCGTCCTCACAGTCTATTCCCATCTCCTTCAAGTGTTTTCTAAAGGTGCTCCTCCAGGTTTTCACCGGCCTTCCTCTGCTCCTCTTTCCATTTCCGGTATCCATCCCATTGCCGTCTTTGCCGGGCGCTGTGGCGATAACCGCAAAATGGGTCCGGCCATTCTTCTTCTCAGTCTGACGATCTCGTTTATCCTCCCCATCTCCGCCAAACTCAGAACTTCCTCATTTGTAATAATATTATTCTGAGGTTGGTATACCCAAAATAGTTCGAAGACATCTTTGATGGAAAACATTCAGTTTGCGTGAGATTCTTGTCGTTTTCTTCCATGTTTCACTTGCGTATGTCAACGTTGGTATCACAATTGATCTGTACAGATGTGCTTTGGTTTTTTAGTTTGATTGTCCTTAGTGTCCATACTTTGCGCAGTCTTTGGAACACAGCTGCGGCCTTACATATTCTGGTTCTTACATCCACTTCGCATCTTCTTTGTTTGAAATTGCATTCCCCATAATTATACGTGAAATCTTCGACAAATTCGATGGTCTGCTGACCGACGACGATGTTTTGGCACTGTTGACCCCCGATGTTCATGGTTTTTGTTTTGCTGCTATTTATGCATAGTCCAATCTGTTTTCCCCATCTCATGTAAGTTATATGTCATCCGTTGCAAGTCTCTGTATGACCCTCCTAGCAATCCAAAGTCATCTGCAAAGTCCAGGTCCGTTATCCTAGACTGTCTCCATGTTATCAGTAGGCCTAATTGATATAATTATAAAGTTCATTGCGTATTGTAGGATTGCTTGTGGCTATAGCCATTGGTGCCATCGTTGGCGTGGCTATTGGATGTACCTTTCTCCTGATGGTCTTTGTCTTTCGAAAGAGGTAATACCATATTTACTACCTAAACTATTGATAATTAAGTAAGTAATTATATTCTTTATTTAACCAACTGAATACCAAACTGTGCTGTAGCCTACAAGTAATTTAGAAGAAGCAGCATTCTAATTATGTATGATTGTTTAGTTGAACGCAACACCACAAAATTCTTCCGCTGACGATAAGGGCTGCCAATTGCAATTGCGATAGTAATTACGATAACTCATAGGTCAGCTGCTTCCAAACCTGATTTCATTGTTCCGGTAAAAAAGATCAAATCGAATTTTGCGTACACAGGTGCAAAATTTAAACCTACCAACAAACCTAGTAGTCGCACGAAGCACGCGCTTCGCAATATTACTAAGAACAAACGCATGCACAAAAGTTAAATGGGGCTTTGCATTGCTTAAAATTGAACTGGAAATTAATCGCAATTGCGCAACTGAAAAAAAGCACAGCTCTAATGCTTTGGGTTCAGACAATGTGAATCAGTTATGTAGACCAATCCGAATATTGCTGATAGTTAATTGGGTTGAGTGATGTAATAAGCCAGACAAAAATTTCTGTCAATGCCATTGTTGTCAAATTCTTTTGGTTAACTCCGGGTTCATTAGATAAAGAAGGGGAAGTCAGCAGCCAGCTATGGCCTTCAAGATCTATTAATTTCAGTTGCCGCCCATTACCCAGTCATATAAATTACAACCTCACTAGCATAAAATCAACATAAGTAACATATCTTCGTACCTCGTTCCTCACAGACATTATTATTATCTGACATTTTCCCACATATTAGCCTCACCTTCTGTGCTTTTGACATTTTCAATTCCTTATATGAATGCTGTTTTCTTCCACATCTTATCATTGCCATTGATATTACACTAACTAATATTGCCTCATCCTAGCCTTACCTATTTGTTGACCTAAACTTGACCTTTGCCTCATCCTAGCCAGCGTTGGACCCATGAACAAACTCTGATCCAAATCTTACCTATCAGATCATAACTTATAGACTCCTCTCCATCTTTTCCATACTGTATCCTCCCTATATTTTCAATCTTTCCTTAACTTCATCCTAATTTTTTCTTGACTGTATTTAATGCTAATTTGATCCTGCCCGGGTTGCATCCTCAACCTCTCCTAAGTTTACTGCCACCCGATTCCACCTTTACCTTGATCATATCATTACCCGATCCAGAATCACCGTTACCTTTTCTATGCCTCCTCCAGTTCTTCCCTTTCCATCGCTTTTCCTAACCTTTCCATGTCTCTAGATTCTACCGTCAGAGGTCGTCGAATGAGGCCGTCTTCATGGACCTCTACAAAAGCCGGGACAACGTCTACAAGACAATCGACCTGCGTTCGTCGTCACTTCCGGCGGAAATGACGTGCATGCTCGACGTCATCGGCGGCACCCCTTCCACTACCGCCACGCCCGCCAGATGCGATTGCGCCAGCGGGGGCCTGCGGATGAGTCCCTTGGGCGGCCTGGACGGAGGAACCTGCCCCCAGGCCTCCTCGTGCAACGGCTCGCCCGCGGGACACGCCATCCCAGTCGGGCGAGAGGAGGTGTATTTCTCCGAGGAGGTGTTGCGACAAACGCTTGGACGGTGTAGGACGCGGAGTCCCCGATCGGCCGCCTGTGGTGGAGGCGTCGCGGCCGGCGGGGCCAACGGAGACCCGTCCCTGCTTGTGGACCCCGCCACGTCGAGCGTCAGTCACGCCGCTGTCAGTAGACAGGTGTCACCGTCGTCGTCGCCACCTCCGGGTTTTTTGTTGGGCAAGGGACAGTCCACTCCTCCTCCGCCCCTGGGGACCTTTCGGGGATTTTTCTCGTCCTATCCCGCGGCTGTGACGAATGAGGAGAAGGTGTACGATGCCCAGGGGTCGAGGAGACAGCTGGCACCGAGCATTAGCACGAGAACGAGCTAACGATTTGTGAGACGATTTGTCATTGTTGCGTGTGCTTTGTTACATGTTCTGCCTCATTGTGTTGTTTTCCATGATTTTTAACAGGCATAATTGTGTTTTTGCCTCGATAATAATGTTCAAAAAATTATTTAAGTTCACGGGCCTAACTATGTTCAAAGTTGACGAAGTCGTGATGAGTAGCCTACATGCCTCATGATTCATGAATGCAGAGGTGTTATTTATTACATAACTTAGATAATTCATGTTACTGGTGTGGCACGACGTGAGCTTTATTGTACAAGTTTTGTAGGCAAGGTAATGTAATGTTTGTGAATTGAAACAATTACTTTGGATATTAAATTGTTTATCATACACAAAAGAACAGTCTTGAACCTGAAATGGAGGAGAGGTCCATAGGGCTCGCCTCAGACAGTCATAGATATTACTGCCTCATTATTCTATTAAGTTTCGGAATATGAGAGCGTGTCATCTCCCTCGCCGTCTCATCTTCCAACCGGCAGTCAACTGGTGAAACAGCCAGTCAAATAGTCAACCAGTCCAGTCCAGCACTCACTGCACTGCACTATCGCTCAACCTGATTGAGTAGACATTTTTATTATAGGTGAAGAACTGCTTCTGACAGCCTTCTGTTCCTTGCAGATTGAAAACATGCATATTTATGTATTGAAAGGTCTTTACAGACTGAACTCAGGCTTTGAAGGAAGCAGGGGTGTAGCAAGCGGGGGAACAGAGGGAGCACCGGCCCCCCAGTTTCAAAACTGGGGGGCAAAGCGCTCCCAGTTTTAGTGCACAGTGCCCCTCATGTGCCCCCCAAATCGGTTCTTTTTTATGTTTATCCAATGGCTTTTTAAGATTACACAGGTGCAAAATTTGTTAAAATAATCTGTGCACCCATTATTCAAATTTCTGGGGGAGGCAAAATTCTAAAAGCGGGGGCAAAAAAATATTTTCCGCTTCCGAAGCGCAATATTTTTGAAATTACGCCTTTCACTTTTCAAAACCTTGTCACACCTCTGGAAAGAAGGTCATCTTACAGACCCGTAAAGGTACACCGCAAGATGATTGGAAACAAACGTGTCTGGTGGTATTGTTCTTAACAAAGATGAACAATAGAATAGGAAGAACAGATTGACCTAAACTGGTTTTAGATGAGAAAACGTGTATTTATTCCTTTATGTGATAAGATATTTACACTGATGACCATTATTTTTTTATTATGTTTTGATTACAATATTCTCCTTTGTTTGTGTTTAATTCGTTTGATCACTTATCCTAGCTTTGACTCTAAATCTTAATACTAAACTGGACATTTCTACAGCGCCCACAATGCGAAGTCGCGGGAACCAGCTTATTGACAGGCACTTAAAGCAAAATCACTATAGGCGGGATTTATAGACTCTCGTAGTAAGGTATTCCTATAGTATGCTTTTATATTAACCATAGAATGTTATGCACTCTGCTTGAACATAGTATAACATTACATGACACTTGTAATATGATTTTATATGACAACATAGCAAAAAAAGCAGATGGCATGATATTGCGTCACACGACACGTAAGTCATCAAAATTATGTGAGAAAATAAAACATAGTTTTTCAAAGTAATATAACACAGCACTATATATCGTGACACGGGATAACATTAAGTCGTACAAAAATTATAGCAGAACATTGCATTACATAAAATAACACAAGCCTTTTTGATGTTTTACCTAATGGGATTGGCAGGAATTGTTTAACGGTGTTTAGTACTGTAAAATCGCAATACTCAGTCATTCCTGTAGTTTCCTCTCTAAAGCTGAGATAGTGTCCATTTAGACGGTTCCACCATCCAAACAGTAAATTCGACGTCATACTTCTACAATAACCTTTTTAAGTACTACATTCAGCGCCTCTGAATCGTCAAGTAGCGCTGTACAAATCTTCGATTATAATAATGAATATAAGATCCTTTACGGAAATACGTATTTTGCATAGCTAGTACATTTCACAGTAAAACTCAAATGCTACTGACTAAAAGGAAACCCACCAACACACCCCAGACTCAAATGTCTTTAACTAAATTAAAGATCAAAATACTGATAACAAAACAGTCCGATTCCATTGGCGAATGAGCTTGCACGAGTTAGCCTTAAAGCCTGCATTAGAATACAGAAGACTTTAGACCTGCACATTATGGTAGACTCCCATGACTGCTATGCGCATTGGCCTATATTTTGCTGCAATCGCATGATATTTTTGACATTATTTTACCAATAGTACAATTAATGAAAATACTACTACCACTGAAACTCCAATTCGCCCTTTATATCTCGCTGTGACACGGTGGCCAATTGGTTAGAGCGGTCGGCCTGTAACGCTCAGTGTGCGCTGAGTGTGCGGGTTCGATCATCGGACGAGGAGTCACTGTATACTATAATAGGGACCTTGAGTAAGTCCTTCGCGCACAATTACTCTGAATTACAACTGCAGTTGCGTCGTCGAGGCTCGTGTGCACCTATAAGCTGCTTGTAAGAATGCCAATACAAAATTTCAGGTTTATTGTATGGTACTGCATACATACCTTTGTCGGATAGACTTTGAGGCGCATTTGGCGATGTATTTTACTACTATTCCTTACATCTTTCGTACTCGTGGGGCAACGCATTAACGAACATATGCATAATTAATGACTCATTCCACCACGTGCATGTCTGCACATCGTACTTTTCCATTCATCCATCCGACGCCAGTCTTCCAGCCTCGTTTGACAGCATCTCAGGTTGTCTTTGGCTATCTCGGGTTGCCCCTAGTGGTCTCCAATTTGTCTTCTTCTCTGGATACGTGGATCTAGATTACAGCTTGTTTGGCTGTTCTAACTTCGTCTGAACGAATTACATGCCCTCTCCATTTCAATCGTCCGTCATGATGACGTTCTCTGCAACTTTTGCTCTGTCCGTTCTCCCGCAGCTGTATTATTTAATGTGTTGTCACTTCTTGAAGAATTGTGCAGAATTGGCCAGATGCTCGTTTACAACGCTTTATGGGAGCGGTTTACGTCTCCATCCTCCTATATCCTGGCTTGGGACTGGCACTACCAGAGTATTTGGACAGTGACGGCGTTTGTGCAGAATTCTTAGAAGACAACACAATTGTATATAAAAGTTTAAGTGTGTCTTCTTTCCACCGTCACTAGCTAGTTTGGCTTTATTCAGCAAAATCATAACCCTCCTTAGGCATTTGTTCCTGTTATATATCTTGCAATTTTTCGAATGACATTTACCTTACCAATGTGTCTAGTGGAAGGAGTGAAGTACGGGAATGAGTGGGTAGAGGGCAGAGCAGCGCGGTTAGTTGGTGCAGGGAGTTCTCGGAGATAGGTCTACTTGGACTGGCAGCGAAGCGGTCATTATATAATGTAATTTTCACATTTTGCGAGGATGTATGTAGGCCTACGTGCTACATTTTATCCCGCAAAAACTCGTCGAATAAATGATGGTGAAATGAACCATGTTGTTATTCGGAAAATAATCACATGGCCGAAGAGCGAAGCCATTATTTCCATCCAACACCGTGATAATGACAAATAACTAAACACGAACCTGGCAGGCAACTCACGCATCCGGGCTTTCTAGATTTGCAATCGATCTTGCAACAAAAGAAACCCAATTAATTCGCTTGTCGTGAAGACGATTGAAGCTAATAAATCCTCTCTCGATTTCTGAGAGCGGTCTACGATCAAAGAAACGATGATGAAACAACAGAGAGTCAATTAGAAATATCTACTCTTGCGTAAACGGTTTTTGGTATTTCTACGAAAACGTCATGTCAATAGAATTATTCATAGATTTTCACGGTTGAAAAGCGAGTGTTCAAAAGACAATTTCTTTTAAATCCAGTCGAACCAATAATTGTCTAAAATATTAAAAAATTGGAGAAAATACTAAGGCGTATGATGATGGCATCGGTTCAGCTGCGCATAGGAGATCATTACTGTTTTTTGCAACACATCAACAGCTCCACACAGACGTATTGCGTTTCAGCAGATGCACCGATGATCCGCTCGAATTCGAGGTGAGTCCCGTACTGACCGGAATACGGAAAGATATTCTGTGCGCTCTATGATAGGAACGCTATGTTACGTGATTATTCCAATCTTAACTTAAGATTGGAATAATCACGATGATTAACTTTCCTGTTTTAAACCTTGCATCAAGCTTACTGATAGCATAGTGGTTGAAGTAGCAGCAGATGCAGTGGTAGTCATAGTAATAGCACTAGTGCAATCAACTTTTCGTGTAATTTCCTCATTTATATAATAATTCCACTTATGACCCTAGCAGTCATTTTAGGAGAAATGAGATAACTTGTCCAGGGCATTACGCAAGGCATCTATTGAAACAGATTCGAACCCTTGATCATCTAAATTAAATTAGAATATACAGTTATAAAATTATAACACAACTAATATCACTAGTACTTTTGACGTATTAAGGTGACACAACTGCCACATGGCATATTGGAGAAAATATTTGTTCACATACTACCTCACAAAATCTCTGGTCGTTAGAGGATTAAAATCCACAAACATGAATAGTTCGTAGTTATAAAGATAACACTTGGACACGGACGCAATAATTGCACAAATGTTCATTTTATTCAGACTAGGTAAACAAAAATGAAAAAAAGTCGTGCAATAAACAACTGTAAAAATCAACAGATATGTGCGCGTTGGATATCGTTAATTGTTTATGTCTCTGCATTTTTTTGCATCGATGTGAACTTATGTGCATGTGAACATGTTAAGGATGCACGCGAAGTGCAAGAATGTATGCATGCGTGAATATGGCATCAATACATGTGTGAATATGCAAATATATGTTTGTTGCGACGTTTGCTAAAATGTATTAATGCATGGATTTAAGAACGTAGGCCTATGGATTTATAAGTGAGTAAGTATGTGAGTATATATGTATTATGTATGAGTGCATGTGTGTGTATTTAGCAATGTGTGTATATGTATTTATGTTGGTCAATCTATGCACATATAATGTAGGTATATAATTATTCATTCATGCAAATTATGCATATGTAATAAATTGTTCAATCCTCGAAATCTACAGTAATCGGCTAATGAGATAATGTTTATAATGACAATAATAATTGTTAGCAACACACTGTGAATGCCAGCCTAAAATATAACGACATAGGAGCTTGGACAGGAAAAGGCTTAAGTGTGTCCGACCCATTCAGTATACATACATATATTAAGTTAAGTGTTTCAATTAATTCAGCCTAGAACCAAAGACCGTAGAAAAACTATTGACTTCTACGGTGACGAAAATTCCAATTTAAATGCCCAGTGGACGTTGTTAACATCTGTCCTTAATACTGCCCTCAATTGTTTAATTGTTAAGAATTTCATTTACTTCGTTGGATCCAAAGAATCATTTGTCTAATTTGTATCTTTTTCTAAACCTCGGCTTATTTAACTTGACTGTAACCAATCACAATAAGTTGGTAACACTGTACTAACTTGAGTGCGTCGATATGACTAGGAATCCAAAGCAAATCGTCGGTCGTTGATAGTTAAATCTCTTCTTATTCCACCGTCTTATTCATCATAATCAACTGATTTCCTTTCTCGAGCCATAGCACAACAACACTGTTTCAGATGGAAAAAATGTTTTGTTGTGTGTACCTAGATATTGAAATTCTCCCTCTGTATTTATTTGTGCCCATCAGAGTTTCGTGTCATTTTGTTCTAGACTTGGGATTTACCTCATTCAGATTGTTGAGCGATCAAAGGATATCTCTGGATATTGAGACATTACTGATTCGATTTCGGTTTCCTTTTGGTTCTTTATCTATTGATACTTTGTGCAATAAAACCGGCGCTTTAGAAGCCACCAACTACAAACAATAATGATGTCATGCAGAAATAATTATCTAGGATTCTGGAATACAGATCAGTGGTGCCTGCCCCTCAGATACGTCATCGTAGTCTGTGGCAAACGTCACTGAAGTCGTGACCTGGCCTTCTTTCGTCGCTTCGGACAGTCGCATATCCGCCAGAAATATGTTCGAATCGCGAATCAGGTCAACGCCCGTTCCCACCGCTGGAACCACTTCCGGTTTGCCGATGCTTCTGTGCAGAAGTCTATTTCCGGTCAGAGTCATTTCTCGACCACAGGGTGATAAGAACGTCCGCCAGTGATGCGACTGTCCCGCACTTCCGGTATCTACCGGAAGTAGATATCCGCCTCCGATTGGAAGCGTTGACGCATCTCCCGCGTCGGCTGATAGCACCTCGACGCGCTGACCGCAAACCGGATGAGTAATCCGCCGTAGGGAGTGGCGCGCCTCGGGACCAAACAGAGCCTCGTCTTCTTGACTTGGTACGGGGAGTTGATGATATGGACAGAGCAGAGGGTTCGTTGATTGTACGGCCACTCCTGATAAAGGCTCCTGAGGACCTGCGTCCTTGAAATCGAGGAGATAGGTGCCTTGTAAATCATCCGCATCCAATTGAAGATCAATCGCTCGGTCTATACTACGACGCTTCAGTCTTCTTCCGTACCTACGATCATGACAACAACTATGCTCATTGTCCATACAATAAACCCACGACTAACAATGATAACAACAACAACAACAACCATTTCCTTATTATGATTAAGACGACGAATGCGATTGTTTCGGACTAAAATTGATTGTAAGCAACCGTTTCTATTATTAAGACAACACTGAATATAGTCATTCTGATTACGAAACGCCCAGATCGTGATCGTAATCGCAAAGTCGATATTTCTACAGCGACTGCAAAAGCCAGTTCTTGTCACGGGTGCTTAATCAAAACATTCTGTGACACAGTGGCCGATCGGCTAGAGCGGTCAGCTCGTAACGTTCAGTGTGCGCTGAGCGAGCGGGTTCGACCCTCGTCCGAGGAGTCACTGTGTACGGACCTTGAGCAAGTCCTTTGCGAACAATTGCTCTGCAGTACAACTGCCATTGCGCCGTCGAGGCGTGTGTATGCACTTCTGAGCAAAAAATGTTGGAAGAAGGGCGATATCAAATTTCGGTATTAAAAATATAATAAAAGTAAAAGAAAATCGTGGCAGAGGTCGCTGATTTTCGCAGCCATCGATGGGCTGGGAGCACTTCTAACTAACTATCTTAAATGAGCGCAATGTCAGTTTTTTAATTGATTGAGTACAATTATTTGAAGTAACTATCTAGGGTGGCGCTATATCAAGCATGTTTTCTAGATTGACTGATTGATTGAATACAATTTCATCGACGTTTCCCTCCATCCGCAATAGACTTAGTCGCGACGCATTTCAAGGTTGATTTCGCTATCAACTGAATCGGGGCATTACGAAGATCGAACCGACCTTCGAGCCCAGAGCAGCAGGCCAAAGAGTATGATGACTCCGAATGCCACTCCCGATGCCACTCCCAGACCAATAGTGAGCAGAAGTCCTAGAGGAAAAGAAACAGATTTACATATTATATCAAATGATGTCATATTTTATCATATAACAAACTAATAAAATATAGTCTAAGCTTAAAGCGTCGTCAAATTAACTCTTTAATGTTTATTCACTTCAAAATGTGATCAAAAAGTGGAAATATTTACGCGGCAATAGTAAAATAACTTTAATTAATTAGTCATGATTAGACATCGCACGTGATTGCTTGAAAGAAGCGAAACTATTTACATAACAAACGAGTAATGGAATTCTCATTATTTTGCTGAAACTGTTGATCATACAACACTGGTGACAAAATTCATATAAGGCCCAGCAGCGCATTTTTAGATTTTAACTAGTTTGGTCCGAAATAATTTTCGTTTCCAAACACAATGATTTTCCCATATACACATGTCGTGTTCCAATTTTCTACGTTTTCAATTAAATACAATATATTTAAAGAAATTGGCACCATAGAGGATTAAGTTCTGTGAAGATACAAAAAGGTAGTATTTGTATAATAGATTTTGGATGTATATGTGTATGTTTGTACATGTATGTATGTATGTGTATATGTATGTATGTATTTATGTATGTATGTATGTATTGTATGTATGTATGTATGTATGCATGTATGTATGTATGTGTATATGTATGTATGTATGTGTATATGTATGTATGTATGTATGTATGTATGTATGTATGTATGTGTATATGTTTGTATGTATGTGTATATGTATGTATGTATGTATGTATGTATGTATGTATGTATTGTATGTATGTATGTATTTATGTATGTATGTATGTATGTATGTATGAATGTATGTCTGTATGCATGTATGTATGTGTATATGTATGTATGTATGTGTATATGTATGTATGTATGTGTATATGTATGTATGTATGTATGTATGTATGTATGTATGTGTATATGTTTGTATGTATGTGTATATGTATGTATGTATGTATGTATGTATGTATGTATGTATGTATTGTATGTATGTATGTATTTATGTATGTATGTATGTATGTATGAATGTATGTCTGTATGCATGTATGTATGTGTATATGTATGTATGTATGCATGCATGCATGCATGTGTGTATGTATGTATGTATGTATGTATGTATGTATGTATGTATGTATGTATGTATGTATGTATGTATGTATGTATGCATGCATGCATGTATGTATGTACATGTATGAATGTATGTATGTCTGTATATATGTATGTATGTATGTATGTATGTATGTATGGTTCCATTTGTTTTAATGTTTAATCTTGGCCCATTCGTAACCTAAGATGCCTCCGTCTAAAACGAGATCTCCGTCTCTTCCTCTTTACTTGGAATTCAAAGATCAGTTGTGTGAGCTGCATTTCACGAGCTCACATTAATAAATAAGAAATGAATGGAAACGATGTAATGACGCTGCATATCTGCATCGTGACATCGGTCTCGTGTTCGTCTTGTCTCTGACTGTCTTCATCAAATTCTTACCGTAGGGAACAACTAAGCCTTTCCGAAAATCGTGTGATCTTCTCCCGGCTGGAAATAAAAGACGGCAAAGCTATACACACGATAATGGTAATGATATTTACTCGTGATGGTGATAATAGCGAAAATGATGACGATCACGAAAACGACGTTTGTAATTGCTTCTGTATGTATGCATTCAAGATGATGATGAAGACACTTATTCCCATCATGAATAATGATGATTGTTGTGATATTGACATTGACAGCTACGGTAACGATGACAATGACGATGATTCCGCTAGTTGCTATTACAGAGAATGATGACTGAATTAAAAGTACATACGAGGACAACGTTTTTTTTAGTGATACTGATGATAATGATTTATTAATTTTTTTACGACGATGACGATGACGATGATGACGACGATAATGGTGTAAGTCTATTGTAAGTAATCGTTAATTTGTTATTAAGTTGATGACGACCTCTCGTGCAGTTGTTGAGTTCTCCCTTCCAACGGGAGTCGACGCAGATGAGAAAGAAAGTCTCTCCAGTTGAATTGCAGCGAACGCTCATTGAGTCCCTCTGGCGAATGACGAGAGCATTAGTGATATATGATATGTCCGCACAACCAAACACTACAAGACATAACATTCAATCATTCACAACATACAATGTCATGTATCGTATAGAGAAGAACATTCCTTCAAACTTGACGGAGAGGGAGCCATGTGTGTAAAGTGTTGTCGACTTCATTCTCTCAGCCTCGGCACATGAGGATGGTTAGTCAATCAATCTCATCTTCCAACCGACAGTGTACGGTCGGTGTGCTCATTGAAGCTGAGCATCGGTTTATGTCCATGTGTGCAGAGAAATGGGTGTATGGTCTTGAGTGTATAGCCATGGTTTAATAGCTATGGGTGCATAGGCATGGGTGTATGTTCGTCGGTGTATAGCCATGGGTGATTTGCCGTGGGTTTATGACCATGTGTGCAGAGAAATGGGTGTATGTTTTGAGTGTATAGTCATGGTTTAACAGCTATTGGTGTATAGCCATGGGTGCATAGGCATTTGTGTATGTTCGTCGGTGTATAGCCATGGGTGATTTGCCGTGAGTGTATGTCCATGTGTGCCGAGCCATGAGTGCATGGTCTTGTGTGTTTAGCCGTGTTTTAATAGCTATGAGTGTATAGCCATGGGTGTATGGCCGTTGGTATATGGCCGTGGGTGTATACTGTATAGCCATGGTTGCATAGCCTGGGTAAATATCTATAGGTGTATAGCCACGGGTGTATGACCATGGGTGAATAGCAATGGGTGTATACTGTATAGCCATGAGTGTATGGTCGTTGTTGTATGGCGGCGGGTGTATAGCCATGAGTATGATTTATGGCCATGGGTGTATATAGTTGTCGAATTCCAATTTCTTAACGTCGGCATATGTTGGCGGTGGTCAGACCTGATCGCCTCACGGACAGTGTATATGTCAAGGGTGCTAATCGTGGCTGAACTGGCTAGAGGATGCAAGTGCGTCAGTGGGATCAACTTATTCACAGGGGCGTGGTCGTGTTAGAAACCAAGAGGCGGGTTGTTCCCTGTCGATGTCAGAGGATGATCGAAGAGGTCAGAGGTCACCGCACAACGTGACGCCTAAACCAACTGAGCTTTTATTTGCATCTGATGATGTCGTCTGAATGGTTTCCATGGTAACGTGTACAGTATAAGGGGATTTCCCTGCAGCGCAAAAGGTTCTATAATTGGCATCTTGTGATGTAGTTAGTAGTTACCTTGGGCTGACGTCGCCTGTATGGTTTCCTTAGCAACGTATACACTGATAGAGCATTTTGCCCTACAGCGAAAGGCTTCCATTGTTGGTGAATGATAACGAGCGAGAATAACCACTTAACTAATTAGGGACAATGAGGAAGAGGAAGCGTTCCCTTGTTATCCAGTTTCAAAGTGCAGCTAGATATTGTGACGTATATACGGCCTATTAGAAAGGCGTTTTCAGTCTATTCAAAAGGTGCCATGCAAATCAAATTATGCATCTATGAATGGAGATGCATCGTAAGTAAGCAGGCAGATGGATATGTGTGGGAATGTATGTACACCTGCATGTATGCTTGCACGAATGTACGTATGCTATTATATCATACATTCGTATGCATGCATGTTAAATGCATGCATCCATGTTTGTAAACATATATTCATTCATTCCGAAAATTTATATGCTCAGAGGCCTACTCACAGGCACCCTCAGTTACACTCGTGTGTATGTATCTGGCTATTTATATAGCGCTTTAAACAACATCACAAGTAGGATTATGGTTACAATTGATCAGATCGATAGAGGTTCATCTGAAGATGGCATGGTAATGTCTCCTGTGTTGAAGTTATGAGTATATTTTAATAGTTGGCTGTTCAGTCAGATTGGTGTATTGAACGAGAAGCAAGACATGCCTTCATTACCGAACGCAGGCGCGGGACCGACAAGTCTCCACAGGACGTTGAGCGAGCATCACCTACAGGAGTGGGGAAGGTAGGCGGACGATGATGATTATGCGGTTACCTTGGTAACGGATGATGAATCCTCCCATGGCGACGTGATCCTTGAAGGTCCGTCCGTTCATCGGCTGGACGAAGATTCTAAGGGAGTGGGCACCGGAAGTGTACACCCTTCGCTCCCTATATCCGGTCGCACAGACCGGAAGTAGGGTCGACTGGTTCCGCTCGAGGACGACGACCGCCCAGCCGCACGATGCGCTGTCTTGACCCCCTGAGAAGCTGTAGAGGGTGAGGTTGATGCGACGCCCTGGGTGGCCCTGTACCACCCACGGGCAGGACATCGTGCCCACCACCGACTCCTCCGACGTCAGGCTGGCCAGGAAGCCGGACTCGCTGTAGACCGAGTGACCACCGCCGCCGCAACTGACCAGTCCGTTGGCCGCAGGACTGTGCACTGACCACAAGAATGACATCATATTCGTCGCCGTCATCGTCGTTGTTTTTGTCATACACATTAGTATCATCGTCGTTGTCATTATTGTTCTTACCTGATCATCACTTTAACGGTATTGTCGTTATCATAATCACATTCTTCAGCATCATCGAAATTGGCACAATTAGCATTATCATAATCACAGTCATCACCATCATCGTCATCATCATCATCATCATCATCATCATCATCATCATCATCATCATCTTCATCTTCATCATCACCATAGTCCTCATCATCATTGTCATCATCATTACCATAACCTACCTGATCAAATCATAATTACATCATCATCTTTATCTTCAGCAATGACGACATCACAGACCATGAAAACAGATGGAGAACAAACAGAAATTAAGTAAGTCCTAACATTAAAATCATTCATATTAAACACGCAATTGACTCAGTTCAACGGATGTTTCACAGTTTAGTCAGACAGTTTTGTAACGAGCAGCGCTGCTGGGAGGTTCTAAAAAGACGCCATCAAAGTCTGGAAGGATTTTATAATCCAGCGACCCAGGTTAAGCTTTAATCCATCCAGAACAGTAATGTTCTAACGCTTTAACTCTATTATAGCTATCATTATCCAATTTGTTTCCACGGCCTCTCTCTCTGTCTCTTCCTCTCTCTCAGCTCTAAATAAAACTTAATTCACATTGTTTCAATTAATTTAGTTACTTTTCCACTTTCTGGATCTCGCCACTCTTTACCCTTGGCTTTTGTGTGTTCCATTGGTAAATTCGTCCTCTTAAAATAATGTTTCTTAGGCAACATTACAGACTATAGCCACATTGGTCAGATTAGTGACATTGGTCAGAAAGTAAGTCCCTGCTCAAAGGGAACATTGAGACTCAGAGCCGCCTACCCTTGATGCAGAAGTAGCTGGCCTCCAAGTAGGGCATCAGTTCCTTCGGGCACGGGTGGATGTTGTGTAGTGCAGCGTCTGGGATCGTCAGGTGGCAATGTCTTCTGCCGGAGCACTTGCGGTCGAGGTGGGGCAGGACATCGGCCGAACATCCGACGTTGCCGTGGTCCTCCTGCATGCAGCGACCGAAGCGAATGCGACCGTATCTGGCGAACTCCATCAGGATGACCTCATCACCTGCACAGCTAGCGTTGAAGTTCTCCCACTGGCAGTACTCACGCTGCTCGCCTGGATAAATGGACAGGCGCCAAATGATTCAATGCAGTGTAATCTCTTCATCTATTTATCAAATACATTAATTAATGAATTCATTCATTCATTCGCTACGAGGATTGATACAGCGTCCCTCAAGGTCACTACTCATGGAGCGTGCATTAATAATTTAATTCATTCATTCATTCATCATTACCAAGATTAATATAGCGCCACTTCGCAACTTCGAGCAGTGAAAGAGTCAGAGTGAACCCTGTGGGACAACTACAGCACCAAAGGGAGCTTGTTCCAGAGCAAGTGGCAACCACTGATATAGCGCTTCTCGAGGAAAGATAATCCTCGTCGATCTCTACACCAGCCCAAACGATGTCAAATGGCATCATGTATAGAATATTCTATCAGTCAGAAAACGTGGCTCAGACAGCAGAAGGTTCAACAGTGGTCGGCTCAATGTGGATAGCCCTATTACCATTGCCATAATGAATACATGTGCATTTCAATACGAACGTAGATATTCATGCGCATGCATATTCATCTAATTTCTTCTATTAGCATAAGTTATATCTCGCTTCTTTCATTATCAAAGGCGCTCTCAGCGCTAGCTTGAACGATGTTAAATGTCGTAAGGGGCGAATTTTAATCAGTAAAGAAGGCAATAGACACGAAAGCTGTAAGAGCCCCCAGTGTCAGACCCACGCACGCACGCAGAACCAAGTCAGCGGATTTCCATTCAAACTTCACTGCAACTTATTCAAGGTCTGTGGATAAAGTTGCGTCGATAGTGCGGAGATACAAGACACCCACGCCCCAACACACCCACATACACTCAAACAAACACACAAATACACACACACGCACACACGCTCCGACACATGTACACAGATAATTAAATTTATCTGTGTATATTATATATCGACAGACAGACAGACAGACAGACAGATGGACAGAGAGATAGACAAACAGACAGACAGACAGACAGCATTAGGCAATGTGTATCAAATGTATAATCGACGCTAACCAACTTCCGTTTCCCAACAGATATTAAGCGCCATCTGGCGTTTGGAGGGAGTTTAACTATAGGACATTAACGAAAAACATTCCAGTGCAAATCCTTTCCAGTCTAATGATGCATATACTCCGATATGCATGTCCCAAAGGCATGCTATGCATACATACACACATACATACATATGAACATACATACTCAGTTACACACTGATACACGCATATATGTGTACATAGCCTACACGCATGCATGCATACATACATGCTAACACACATTCAACCATAAATACAAACATTGCGTACATATATGAAAATTATGCATACACTACATGCTATCGATACATTAAATTCGTCAGTAATAATAACAATAATAATAATCGTATTATTATTACTATTATTATTATTAGTACTATTATTATTACTATTATTATTATTATTATTACTATTATTATTTTTACTATTATTATTATTACTATTATTATTATTACTATTATTATTATTATCGTTGCTATTATTATTATTATTATTATTATTATTATTATTATTATTACTATTGATACATGTGCTTTACTTAGCCGTTTCTGCTGAATTTCGTTTTATTCTCGGAATCTGAAGCTTCTCACTTCAGTGTCAAACTAACTGGGGAAAAATCGATAAAATAGTCGAAAAAATAATCGACAGCACAATTATTATGTTGTATAGCAAAAGTGAGAAATCAGTGGTTTAGCTCGATCACCTATCATTCAGTCCAAGTAAATCTCATCCGGTGTTTTAATAGGAGCTATTATTCCTGAGTCTTCAAGTCTTAGGCATGCACTCGCCACAATTGCAAGAGAATGCCACGAGGCTGTTGCAACATTTCCGCAGTAACTAATCGCCCAATAACCATTATTTATTGGTATTGTATATTATTGGTATTGTATATTATTGGTATTGTATATTATTGGTATTGTATATTATTGGTATTGTATATTATTGGTATTGTATATTATGTTATACACATAGTTCTGCTTATACCTGTAGAATATCTGCATCAAAATGCGTACTAACTGACAGCAGTACATCCGTGCGAGTGTGCGCGTGGTTGTTTTAGCATCCATTCTGACTAAGCATGTCAGGGCGTGCCCATACGTTCCTAAACCTTGTAGATTTCCATTGCCCGTTGCGCAACTTGCACTGAACGCTTGGTCAGGCATGCCTGAATTACACCACACAGTTTTAATTAATTTGAAGGCAATATACAACGGACAAGCATGCGAGAGTATATCCAAAACCAGGTGACTTCAGTAAATCTATGATATGTCATAGGAGAATGTCAAAGTGAATTCCGTGACCAGCAGCCATAATCCAAACGAAAGACCTCAAAAGTGTCAGGGAATAGAGCAAGGCCTCTGATGTCCACTGCTATCTTCCCATGGGTATACCAAGAGAAAGACCATTATCTCTTAGTTAACGACCATTTTCGGTTGCTACTCCTGGATAGGAGGGAAGAATACAAGTAAAAAGAACAATAGGAAGACCCAGAGTGATGCTCTTGGACTGGATAATGAAAGACAATATTACAGGCAGCAAACTGAAGGAGGATGCCAGACAGCTTGATACATGTAGTTGACGACATTGGAGGTTCAAACTTGTCTAAGAGCAGGGAACCTAAGGAAGAGGACCCTTATGTATCGACACTCACTCCTTTCTGTCAAATCGCCTATGATGTTTCTTTCTCGTTTAAGCATTGATTTTGTCAATATTACCAGAGCGATAGAAGTTATTAATTAAGGGATTGATACGGCAATAAGTCAATGTTCCCTCTAAGCTGTGCACTTGTATGCACGAGCACGGGCCGTGGAGCCTTCGCAAACAAGAAGAATTTGGTATGCGGAAAAAATAAAATTGCAAATAAATTGAAAGCTAATTACAGTGATATATGCATCACCTGCTCTAAGAAACGTAATTTTCCTTATTTGTCCTTTGACAAGGGACTTTCTTGAGTTATCACACTTTTAGATATGGTACTAATTTAACTGCATACATGTATCATTGCATTCAAATAGGACCTGTGAGCCATTTACAAAATGTTGCACACAAAAATTTCTTGCGCACACTATTACCAAAATATCAGAGAGAACATTGCTAATTACCAATTAGTAACTTCTATACCACAGGTGTCCAAGGTAAGAGGTATTCACCGATGGCACGCCAAAATCAAGTCGCAATCAAGCCAGTATCCAAAATATCATGTTAGTTGCCTTCTAAGGCTATGGTTGGAGAGCATACAGTAATCATTAACACATTCGTGTAGCCGTACATTTTATGGCCATTTGAAAACATTCCTTTTGTCCGGGCTGAAGTTGGGGGCGCTTTTGAATAGTTACCTTGAAGGGCGCTATATAAATTATAGAATTAATTAGAAAGGCGCTATGTAATTTTTGTATGAATGAATTGAGACAATATTGAATGCACTAAAGCCGAGGAGACCTGGGTGACTGGACTAAAAGGTGCTTCACCGGATACTGAGGCGGCAGTTAAGAGGAGGGAGTTAAAAGGTTACAGTGTCTTCTTTCGATCTGGGATTTATATACGATACGCGTAATTGACTCGGATCGCAATAAGGCAAAGCGTCAAAGAAGATTTCGGAAGGACGTTGATGCTGCATCTGTTGAATAAATAATGGATTCACTCACTTATTTAGCGCTTACAATGTCGTTATAGGCTGTTGCTGCAGCGATTTTGGACCAAGATTGAGGAGAGCACAGCTGACGGACTGACGAAAGGGAGGAAGATTGATTCCAAGAGGAGATCAGGGATGAGTCATACCCGGATGATCTGCTCTATGCCGGGGATGGTTACGTTGACAGAACATGCAGGGCTAGTGATTGCAATTGCATATTTATAGACGACTATATCTCTCTGACTATTTGCGAAAGCCGTAATCTGCATCTTCATCTAATTTCTTGCTCTCTGTTGATCGTTTTGATCTAATGGGCCTGTACTAAGACTGCCTTAGCCCAACATCTGAAATTTGCTGTTGTGGGTACATCTACCTGGAATGACCTTCCTCCCTAGCTATATGGGAGAAACTAATGACTGGCTTCTTTCCATCGATCTCTCGATCTTTAAAGGCATTTCTTTTCCCACGGGAGAGGCTGAGAGAGCCTCTGAAGTTATTCTTAGAGAGGCGCTACATGAATCTAAAAATATGGATTCGATACAACTCAAATTACTCAATGCAATAGAATACGATGATATATAGAGCAACTGTGATAGATGCTGCCCTCCGTACAATACTCCTGAGACAGAACGATCGATCGATAGGTAGCGTCGATTAATTTGCACGCCAAGGATTTGATCAGTGCACAAACACAGTGGAGATTCGAATTCGTGCTCTCTGTGTTAGAGGTCAAGCGCTCCATCCATTCAGCTGCCTTGACCAACAAACTGTGCGCAGCTAGTATTTGCGCTTGATCTGGCAACAAGGGAATCACGATCAAAGAAATGCTGTCAGGTCATCCACATCAAACAACATACAAGTAACTCTGAAATAATTGCATTGCATTTAACCAAAACCATAACCATAATCAAAACAATGACCAAAACCATAATCATAACCAAAACAATGACCAAAATCGTAACCGTAACCAAAACCATAACCATAACCTAGGCAATGACGAAAACCATAACCATAACCAAAACAATGACCATAACCATAACCATAACCAAAGCAATGACCAAAACCATAACCATAACAATGACCAAATCCGTAACCGTAACCAAAACCATAACCATAACCAAAAACAATGACCAAAACCATAACCATAACAATGACCATAACCATAACCATAACTATAACCAAAACAATGACCAAAACCATAACCATAACCATAGCCATAGCCATAACCAAAACAATGACCAAAACCGTAACCATGTGTTTTACTGATCCCGTCAGTTGAATAATAATTTTAATTATTTATCGCAATATATAATACTGCGAGATTAATATGAGTTGGCTGGGAACAATAATAGGGAGCTAGAAATAAACCTAAATGGACCATAGGGGGACCTTGTAGCGGTATGGCCGCGTGACGGCGCCATATAAATTGTCTCTATTATTATAGGGTTATTCTTTCTTCTTTCTGCTCAGAGCAGCAG
Organism: Bimastos eiseni; assembly: GCA_959347315.1. Lineage (NCBI taxonomy): Eukaryota > Metazoa > Annelida > Clitellata > Crassiclitellata > Lumbricidae > Bimastos > Bimastos eiseni. Next base: position 4,847,647 of record OY365807.1, on the reverse strand, counting down.
ACTTTATACACTGACCACTTGGCACAAATATCCTAACTAGTTAACTAAACAATTTTAATGATAAACAGAAAATGTGCAAAGAAATCGCTCAGGCGAATCTGATAGCAGGTAATCTGAAAATTTACAAAGCAATTGATGAGAAGAACATCGTAGAGGAAAACGACTAGATTTACGATATAGGATAGCTGCATCGAGACCTCCAGTTAAAATGGTAGGGCGAGCTGATGGAAGGAGATAGGTCATTCCACAGAGGGTTGCCACTGCGGACCAATATGACGGTGCTGAGCCATCGAGGTCCTCACCCGAGAGACAAGAAGGTCAAGAAGATCGAGGGAGCGAGGAGATGCTGTCGATCCAGGCCGACGAGAAGAATCGAAGAGGTTCTTTGGAACCTGACCCAACAATGCCTTAGTGTGGAAGAAAGAAACGAGGTCAGCCGAGCTTTGTCTTTAGATTTAGGCTGAACAGCCGCAATTTAGGAGAACCATTTCGCAAAGGCAGATGTGTGTGTCGTCGTGTTTTTCGATCATATTTTGTAGCTTAACGAGTAATTTGATTGTTTGAAAACAGGAAATTGATTTTAAAATCAATCACAGTTGGCTTGGACATATATCTTGAAAAGGGGTCTGTTGGAAGGCAACAAAGAGAAGGAAAAGATTGAGCATGTTGAGTGATCTAGAGTTTTAGACAGTGGAGAACCTTAAGCAACTACGAGGATGAAAGCGAGCGACAAAGGGAGAGAAAGGAGGGGTGACAAGAATCGTCCATGTCACAAACCTGATCATCGGCAGAAGATTGAAGAAGAAGGAGTAAATTAAATTACTCTAACTATGTGGGGATGGTGTCACAAATCGATTTGTCTGGAGCTTGAGGTCAAGGTTAGTTCTGTTAGTTGGCATCCATTGGGACAAGCCCAGACTCTGTAGGATGGAGTCCCATTAAAACGAGACTGTTCTTTATACAAGGCGAAGGTTGTTTCCAAATATGTCCACTGCATCGACTCCCCATCTTTCACTCATTCTAACATTTATATAGTTAACTCCGAAGCGCTCACAGGCCAACTACGGTGATACAAATCAGTCGAAAGCAACTGTAGGTTTCACCCTCGACACGGCATAAATTGGACGTTATTTGATAAATGTCCATGTCATCAATATCCAGCCCTCTGCGTTTCAATGGACCCAAAGTGATCACCGTTTCTGGGCAACAGGATAGGATCCCTCACTCCCTTACTCCCCTCTGCCGAATCGACCCAGAGACTCTGAGTATCAGTGCCATCTGTCAGCTGTCGTCAAAAATCAGTTGGTTGGTTGGCGCCTGTGTGTGGGCCAGCCACTGGTGCATCTTTTCAGCTTACTGTGCGGGGTTTTGCTAACTAATACGAATTTGGTTCGATGCGACATTTTACATCATTACCGCCAGCGCAGAGAGCGCCTCAGTAGTAGAGAATTGCCTCTGAGTAGATATCTTTAAGGGCGCTATATAAATGCTCGAATACATTACATTACTTAGGCCGGTTTTAAATAACAAGAAGCAGCCACAACATCACCTACAAAATTATTGACTGAGAATGGGCACCGTTTATCCAATTTCTTTCACAGCTTCTAATACGACGCAGCAGCTACTGCCGTAAGGTAGGCTACTTTTCGAGTCTTTTACATGAATCGGCCTATGTTCGTGACAGGTCTACGGTTCGATGGAGAGAGAGTTCAGACAGCGATGGTAGAGGATGGTGCGCCCTCAGCACAGCAGCGGATGATTCGATCTTTTCACGCATAAATAGTCGTTAGCGTTGAATGCCTGGCAAGTAGAAGTGGTAGTATGTCTACCGACCAATTACAGTGGTGGACTGCGAGCGAGTTGACCAGAGTCAACGGGAACTGTCATCATTCGTTCGATCACCTTCTCCCAGCGGATGGTCCCTCCTTCTACGCTAACAGGCGACGTGTGTATATATGACGGGCGGTGGATCAAGGAAACAAGGGAGGGTTTGAGAGAGATGAAGGAAGGGAGGAAGCGCTGGAAAACAAGGAGAGATTGTTTCACGGATGGATGGATGGATGGATGAACTGACTGGTAGGCTGTGTGTGTCTGTGAATGGATGGATGGATGGATGAACGGATGGATGGAGGGAGGGAAAGAGGGATGGGTGGATCGATGGATGAATAAATAGATTGATTGATCGATTGATTGATCGATTGATTGATTAACGGATGACTGGGAAGTCGAACGGATGGAAGGGTCGGTGAGTGCGTGGGTTGGTCAGTGAAATGAATGGATAGATAAATTGATTGATTGATTGATTGATTGACTAACTGACTGACTGACTTATTGATTTATTGATTTGATGCTTGATTGATTGATTTATTTATTAATTAACTGCTTGATAGAACTTATAGATGGATGGGTATGTGGGTGAGTTGGTGGGTGTGTGGGTGAGCGGTTGTATGAAATTGATGAAGGATGGATGGATGGATGGTTAGTGAATGGATAGACGAGCTCCAAACTGGTATCATTCAGAGATTGTTGGCAGATATCACACAAGCGACATGTTTTTGCATCGATTGGCCCGAAGATTTTCTTAATTGTTATCATAAAAAATTCGTATCGGAAAATTATATTCTCATGAAAACGTCAATTTCCTCTACTCTGTCGTTTTATGTCTCTCTGTCACTGTCTCTCTGTCACTGTCTCTCTGTCACTGTCTCTCTGTCACTGTCTCTCTGTCACTGTCTTTCTGTCTCTTCTTCCATCTGCTCATTATCTGTTGAACAGTCTTGTTCTAATAATATCTCCATATTCTCTCCATCTCTCTCTTTCCCTCTGGTTCTGTCTGTCTCTGTCTGTCTCTCCGTCTGTCTCTCCGTCTGTCTCTCCGTCTGTCTCTTTGTCTCCGTCTCTCTCGCTCCTCAATCTCGTTACATCTTTTAAACTCACTATTTCTCTCACGCATCCCTCTCTCTATGTCTCTCTCTCTGTCTCTCTCTGTCTCTCTCTGTCTCTCTCTGTCTCTCTATGTCTCTCTATGTCTCTCTCTGTACCCCTTTGTGTCAGTATGCCTGTCAGTCTGCGTGTCTGTCTCATCATTAGTATTCTCCCTGCTAAATGTATCTGTCGCTGGAATTGCAACAAGTAACTTCTAAGACGTCGTTATTCAATGCATAACGCATGAACCAAAGGAGTCCAGTCCATCTCTTTAATATCTCTCTTGGTTTGTCTCTCTCCTCTCTTTTATCTCTTTCTTCACAAATATATATATATATCTTCTCTTCTTCTCTCTCTCTCTCTCTCTCTCTTCCTCTCTCTCTCTTTCTCTGTATCTCTCTCTCTGTATATATATATATATCTGACTCTCCTTGTCTCTGTGTTTGTTTCTTTAAATCCCTCTGCTTTGTTTGTTCTTGCATTATTTTGTTTATCAGTGAAACCTTCGATGCGTAAATGACGAGTTTTTCCATTTTCCCGATTAAAAAACTATAAATAAACCTACGACCTGTTTATATGCATAAACACACCCACTCACACAGAGATCTACACATACGCATGGACAGACAGAGAGACACATAGACACAGACAGACGGATACAGACAGACAGAGAGACACATAGACACAGACATACAAATGCTGGAACACGCCTCCTCCTCCTCCTCCTCCTCGTCATCTTCTCCCTCTTCCTCATATTATTTATCCTATTCCTCCACTTCGTGCTCAACCTCTTTCTACTTCTCATCCTCTTTATCTTCGTTATCTGTCTCTTCCTCTTCATGTTCCTCGTTCTCGTCTTTCCCTTCAACCTCATCTTCCGCTTCGACCTCATCCTCCTCTTCGTCTTTCTCCTTATCGCACTCTTTCTCTTCGTCCTCTTCTCTTCGTCCTCTCCTCTTCGTCCTCTTCTCTTCTCTTCGTCCTCTTCTCTTCGTCCTCTTCTCTTCGTCCTCTTCTCTTCGTCCTCTTCTCTTAGTCCTCTTCTCTTCGTCCTCTTCTCTTCGTCCTCTTCTCTTCGTCCTCTTCTCTTAGTCCTCTTCTCTTCGTCCTCTTCTCTTCGTCCTCTCCTCTTCGTCCTCTTCTCTTCTCTTCGTCCTCTTCTCTTCGTCCTCTTCTCTTCGTCCTCTTCTCTTCGTCCTCTTCTCTTAGTCCTCTTCTCTTCGTCCTCTTCTCTTCGTCCTCTTCTCTTCGTCCTCTTCTCTTCGTCCTCTTCTCTTCGTCCTCTTCTCTTAGTCCTCTTCTCTTCGTCCTCTTCTCTTCGTCCTCTTCTCTTCGTCCTCTTCTCTTCGTCCTCTTCTCTTCGTCCTCTTCTCTTCGTCCTCTTCTCTTCGTCCTCTTCTCTTCGTCCTCTTCTCTTCGTTCTAGTCCTCTTTGTCCTCTTCCTCTCAGTCCTTCTCCTATTATTTTCGTCCTCTGACCTTTTCATCCCACATTGAAGACCAAAGAACAAACCATTGTTAGGTAAGACCAGGATTGATTGGTAGAGGATCAGCAGAGGTCAACATGATCGAGCTGGATCATGTTGATTAGATCAGAGGATTCGTTGATCCGATCAAGAGGGGCTGATTAGATCATGATTAAGGCGTGTTTGTCGGATCAACATGATGTTAGAGTTGGTAGTTTTGTCTAAGTTGACGGAAACTGAAGGTAACGGTAAAGTTAACTCAAAAGTTCTAATTCAGTATCATGAACTAATACTTAAACTGGAAAGATATGAAAATTTACACTACAATAAGCTTTAAAGTTGAAAACTAAACTTACATTTTGTCTTGTTTCTAGGCAAGTGAATGCTATATGCAAAAAATGTTGTGTGACAGCTCTGCTGAACTATGTACGAAACTAAATCAAAACTGAAAGTTTTGAGAACTGAGAAAAATCTACAACTGAAATATTATAAAACCAATTATAAAACTGAACTTGAAAGTGAATAAACCTGAAACTATAACTGAAATTAAAAGTAAACTGAAGCTCAAATAACACTGAGAATTGGATCAATCAGGATGAGTGTTAAGGCCAGACTGAATCGCATAATCAGACTGATTTGGCCCGTAGCGCTCAGTGTGCTGAATGAGCGGGTTCGACCCTCGTGAGTCACTGTGTAGTGTAGGGACCTTGAGCAAGTCGTTCGCGCACAATTCTTGCTCTGCGATATAACTGTAGTTGCACCGTCGAGGCATGTGTGCACTTCTGAACTAATTCTAAGTGGGGCAAAATCAAATTACAATTCTGTTGTAATACATTGCATTACACTGTATTGTATTGTATTGTCAATTACAATTGTATCATGATGAATTAGCAAAATCACTCATGATTTTTTAGAATTAGGATCTATTGGTTGAGCTAGGATGGTTTGGTCAGTTAAGTTGCAAGACGGCACGAATTTACATCTTAAAGGTGCGCAGGAAAGATAATATAAACAATTTGGAAACGACAAGGAAAAGCTTTCCATTCGACATCGACCACTTTCCGTGGATGCAGCAACGAGGAGGATTCTGGGAAGGTTCTCAACATCCCAGAAAATAATCGATCTCGATTTGGCGGTCTCGGATTATCTCGCTCGCTAAGTCTTCGATTTAAGGCACCCCGGTCGACGTATCGATTACCCGGATAGACGTCGAACGCACCCAGGATCACGTGGCCATTGCAGTCGACCGGAAATAGATATCGCTTCTTGTTCTTTTTCTTGCAGTGAGAAATTACCGCGCACTCGTGGGGACCAGGTTCTCTCTGAAAGCCATATCTTGTGAAGGGGTCTGTAGCGATTCAGAGGTGCATAAACTGTTTGATGTATGACCCAGGTTGAACTGTTTGCGTGTCCGACTGTACGACGCGTGACTTGTGTGAATACGCAGTTGAGAATTGCTGAAAAGCAGCAAATTTATTCGTGCATTTAAATACAAAAGCACGCCAACATACCTACACACATTCGTAAATGTATACATACAAAATGATTACATGTATACACATTAATGCTGACAGTACATCTATACATACTTACATGCACGCATACAAGAAAACATGTACACATAAATGCATACACATCCAGAGATGCATACCAATGAATACTGTATACAAACATGCAATTACACAGGCGTACAGACGTCGTATTATGATACAGTTCTCTGTCTGTCTGTCTGTCTGTCTATCTGTCTGTATGTCTCTCTCTCTATATATATATAAACATCTCGCTGTTTTTGTCTGTCAGTCTCTTCCTTCCTCTCAGTTTCAGTTTATGTCTCTCTCTTTCTCTCTCTTTCTCTCTCTTTCTCTCTCTTTCTCTCTCTCTCTCTCTCTTTCTCTCTCTCTCTCTCTCTCTCTTTCTCCATTCCTCTCTGTATCTGACTGTCTCTCACTCTCTGTCCATATCTGTCTGCTGTATGTCTGACTCTCTCTTGGTCTTTCTCCATTTCACTATTTGTCTGCCTGTATGTCTCTTCCTTTCTTCGTCTGCTGTCTGTCTGTCTATCTCTTTCGCACTCAAAGTTGGAAGCAACACCAACGTGTATGCAATTTCGTTTCATTTATTTGGGGATTACGGATCTCTTTTCCATTCCAAATTTCGTAACACAAGTACCTCCTTCCATATCTTTCCATCTCACTCACTATCTCTGTCTGTCTGTCTGTTTCTCTCTCTCTCTGTCTCTCTCTCTGTCTGTCTCTCTCTCTCTCGTTCTGCCTGCATGCTATCATCATTTCGTCTCCGTCTTTTAAGATTCTTCTGTTATCAGTTATCAAACAGAGATATTTGGATGAGAGAGTATCCATGCCAAGCCTTACGCTTGAATTATTCGTGAGCGAAGTATCGCTGGTCATATTCCTTCAGACATACGGGAGCTGTTAGCGTCGGTTTCAAGCCAGTCAAGTATCCGGTTGCTTCGCTCCTCCACCTGCAGAGGGATTTTCTTTCCCTCGCTGCTGTAAATCAACACGAGCTGACTCTTTAACCTCCGACTGCTTTTTATTGATCACTAGTATTTCGTCCATATAATGCTAAGACACTTCTTTTAAGAACACGTTTCATTAGCTGCGCTTTTATTGGTCTCCCAACTTGCGCATTTGATTGGCCCAGGTGCGTACAATACTTACACATATATGTATAGTACATACTTATATACATACATACATGCATACATACATACATACATACATACATACATACATACATACATACATACATACATAAATACATACATGCATACATACATACATACATAAATACATACATACATACATACATACATACATACATACATACATACATACATACATACATACATACATACATAAATACATACATACATAAATACATACATACATACATACATACATACATACATACATACATACATACATACATACATACATACATACATACATACATACATACATACATACATACATACATACATACATACATACATACATACATACATACATACATACATACATACATACATACATACATACATACATACATACATACATACATACATACATACATACATACATACATACATACATACATACATACATACATACATACATACATACATACATACATGCTCACTCTATGCAGGCCTTCCAGCTGGGCGTTTGCAGTGCCTGGAGCGGGTTCTGCGTTCTGCTGCACGTCTTGATGGACGCATTCCTAAATGTGGCCATTTATCCGGCTGGATGTGCTCCACTGGCTCCCCCACCAACAGCGAATCTCGTACCATATCATCTCTTTGGTATGGCGGTCATTGCTAAGTCTCGCCCCTGCCTATCTTCGCGATCTCTGTTACTCTACATTGAGTGTACTGGGTCGTCGCTCTCTACACTCTATTGAGCGAGGCATGCTCATTGTCCCATTTGCCTGTACAACTACCAAACAGAATCGTGCCTTCTCAGTGGTTGGCCTTTCGCTCTGGAACATGCTCCCGTTGGCGTTACGGTAGTCGCCAAGGGTCCACTTGAACTCATTTTATACTTGCTTTAAAACTGTTCTTGTTAAATGTGCTGGAGTCGGAAGCGCTCCTGAGTAGTAGCCTTGAAGGGGCGCTATATAAATCTCTGTAATGAATGAATGAATGAATGAATGAATGAATACATACAATTCTATACCTTCCTCATACATACATACATTTCAATGCACGCATGCACAAATGCATAATTTTTATACGTAAATAAACACATACAGACACAATCACACATAAATTATATACATACATTTATTACACGAGCCATACGTATTCAAAACACACACGAACATGTACATCTACACCCATTACACATACGAAAACACCCACACACGCACGAATATACGAGCACACAAACACGTAAAACGCACAGTAAAAACAGACGACCGCTTTCGCATTCATTCGGGACAATATTATTCCGTCTTACCTGCGTACGATAAAGTAATATCAGCCAGGAACTGAAACAGACTCCAAATGGCCGTCGTTCTGCTCCTACCCATCGCAACCGATCCGCTTCCCAACATCCTCCTTCTCCTCTTCCTCCTTCCTCCAAGGAACCGTTAGCCTATAACTCTTCTACACACGAGGGCGTATCCCGCCGAATTACGATCGACAGTCCTGTCTCCATCCGCGACGAAATATAGTTCGTCTGTGTACGTGATAGCACTTCCAACTGCGCCTCGGGTCCTCAGGCAGCTTCGATCTCTTCCTGCGTCCGCCGCGGACCGCGCGATGAAGAAGCGTAGCGGATCAAAAGCCTGTGTCGGTTTTTCAAACGATACGGCGCATGCGTGATGACCTATATAACAGCCAATCAAGAGTAATGAGGTTTAATCTAATTCAACGACGAAATCCAATCTACTCCAATTAAAATCTAATCCCATTCATCCCAATTAATCTAATCTTATCTAACGACTTAATACAAACTATTTCAGTCTAATTTAATATAATGTGTATGTAAAATAGCAGATTTTCACGACCAGTTTTTGCACTTTATGTCGCCATTTCAAAATGTTCTGTCTAGGAGGCAGTTACTCAGCAGCGATCACCATTTTGACGCAGAAACCGAGACGGTAACTGTCTAGTAACCTTGGGCAAGTCCTTCACTCAGCGCCATCGATCGATACTTGATCGTTAGACATTGGAGCTTAATAAATACGAAATAAGATATAAATAGACTTTTTGTTTATAATTCTCAATTCTAACATCGTGGAACAAAGACAACAATAAATGTGACGCAATAGTGTTATTAATGACAAGTGAAAATTGACGCAAACGATGACGATAGTGACGTAGGCCTACGTCGGCAGATACGTCATCATGAGAGATTTGTGACAATGAGAAGGGACGGATGATGATGACGACTTAAGACATGCGTGAATCTTTAATCTCGATCCCTATTCATCGCTGATCTCTTTGGAGACGGAGAGCGAAGGGTGGGTCCCTTCAGTCGGTCGGTTGGTCGCTAGGGAGCCCATCGACAGACGACAGGCCGTAGAATCAGCGTCAGATATTCTGCGTACAAACCGACTGAACCCAAAAATTGTTTCTGATTCTGCCAACTCTTCCTTCTCATCTCTCACAGTTTTCTCAACCCTCCCCTTGTTGTCCTACCTCTCTCTCTCTCTCTCTCTCTCTCTCTCTCTCTCTCTCTCTCTCTCTCTCTTACTTCCCCTGTCTCTGTCTGTATGTCTATCCGACTTTCTAGCTGTCTGTACATATGTCTGCCTGTCTCTCTGTCTGTCTCTGTCTCTGTTACTCCCTATGTCTCTGTCTATCTGTATATCTGTCATTCTGTCCGCTAGTCCATCTATCTATCTATATATCTATCTATCTATCTATTTATCTATCTATCTATCTATATATCTATCTATCTATCTATCTATCTATCTATCTATCTATCTATCTATTTATCCCTCCATCCATCCATCCATCCATCCATCCATCCATCCATCCATCCATCCATCCATCCATCCCTCCATCCATCCATCCCTCCATCCATCCATCCATCCATCCATCCATCCATCCATCCATCCATCCATGCACCCACCCACCCACCCATCCATCCATCCATCCATCCATCCATCCATCCATCCATCCATCCATCCATCCATCCATCCATCCATCCATCCATCCATCCATCCTCCATCTGCCTGCCTGCCTGCCTGCCTGCCTGCCTGCCTCTCTGCCAGCCTGCCTCTTGCACACTAAGAACACACCCGTTCGATATTACGGGAGTCGGTCCTCCAGTCGTCTTCACACTGAAGGCCTCCGCGGGAACCAATCCCAAGACTTGGATGATACTCCCGGTCTCCGATTCACAAAAACGACC
>OY365807.1:4833910-4837172 GCA_959347315.1 Bimastos eiseni | reverse complement strand
AAGTGAAAGAAAGGGAGGAATGCAGTATTGGAAGAAAGTGGAACGAGGAACGGATACTCGGAAGGAAGGGATGAAAGAAGTAATGAAGAAAGGGATCTAAAAATAAATAAGGAATGAATGAAAAGGGTATACGGAAGGATTATTATTATTATTATTATTATTATTATTATTATTATTATTATTATTATTATTATTATTATTATTATTATTATTATAAGGGTTAACATCCAAAGGATCAATCTTTGAGAATGTGGCTGATATAAATTCTGAAGTTGAGCATGGAATGAAAAAGCGAATGAGCAGCGACATCAAAATGTGTAGCAATTGAGATGAGATGGGAAAAGGATAACGTAGGGTGAATCAGTCATCCATCTATCACATATCCATCCAAACCCGTATCTATATCCATCACCTATCTATCCAATTTCCATCTGATTCCCATGATATAGACATCACCCAATCATCTATTTCAATCCCATCTCTTAATCATCTAATACATCCATCCCATTTTCCTCATATATCCTTCGCATATCTATCCAATTCCATATTCCAATTTATCCAATCTCATTTCCATTCATATCCTCGAAGGAAATATATAAATAAAGATGGAACAAAGCAAATATGACGCAATTAGAAAGCAAGGCTGACAAAGAAGCGAGAATAAAAAGGCAAAATGTTGTTAAGCCGCACAAGAAAGATCGAGGCGAAGATTTGATGTATGTACGTTGACCATATGCTATCGACTTCATTTTCTTCGCCTCGGCATATGATTACCGTAATAGTCCTCTCCCTCTCCGATTTATCCTTTCACCGACAATGTGCGGTCAATGTGCTCATTGTAGCAGCTATTATCATGAAAGTCTATTGAAAATTGAATGGACAAGTGATGGTTAGATAAGTGATTTAAAGTATTAAGTCAAAATATGATGAAGATGCAAATGTATTGATAAAAGGTTGAAGATAATAAAAATTATTATACGTAATTTGAAGCAGAGTTTTTGATATAAAATTGAATTGAATGAGGACTTACTATGTTTAATCTAAAAGAAAGGACTGAACAGGAACAGCCTGTGGCTGTTTCCACAAAATCCCTGGCAGTAACATTGTTCATACTTCTCTTTCAATCTTCTCTTTCGAATTCTTCTTCTGCCAAATCTTCCTCGTTAGACTTACATCATGCCTAGGTAGGGTCTGTTTCTATCGACGTTGCCATTGTGACAGTTTGAATAGACTGAGCGGAAGTACAAAGCTAATTATCTAATGACTAATTACTGGTGTCCATTGTATTCCTAATCGAGACGGTCGACAAAGTATAAGCTCTTCGACTCCTGGATCAATAAATCGTCGATCATTATAATAGCTCGCCGTTTGTAAGACCACATGGCCTCTTCCCTGGCCTTCCGGTCAGGTCTTCCATAGTGATAGATTGCGACGAGGCATTATATATATATATATATATCCATGGGATATACAGCCTCAGTAGCCCATCAACAAATATATATATATGTTATATATGTATATATATACATGTATATATATACATGCGTAAATTGAAAGAAACACATACATGTATATTGACGATGTGGGTCACTTGCATGGCTGACGACAGTTAGATTCTTGTAATAACTTGTCATCGTCCGATCATTTTGCACTTGTAATCACACTGCGGTTTGTGAGTTTGAAATAAAACCCAGATGTTATTATTATTATTGCATGCATGTATACACAGATGCATGTATACCGTATTGTATACGTAATGCACGCACGCATGCATTCAACAAATCCTCATTCATATATACGCAAACCTACTTACCTACAAACATCAAATTCAAAAATGCATGAATACCATTTATGATGAACCTTCAACAACCATTCATCATTATCAGCAACAACAGCAACAACTACTACAACTACTTTCCCTTACACAACTACTACTTTTACGACCTATGTAGGCCTACCATTATTTTTACCAACACCTCTCTTTAACCACCATCATAGTTCAACCACAGTCATAGACATACTGGATATAGCTCAAAAGTCAATTCACCGGTTTTTTCTGCGTCTCCAATCTCCGTTTCCGCAAAGAAATGATTCACAAAGGCCTTGTTTTCCTTGGCCCCCAGCGTCTTTGGTTTCTCAACCTCTAAGAAAACCCGCTCTGACGAAGCGAAAACAGAACACGGAACACAATTCAAACATCGATCTTTTGCTAGGGCGTGTTAGTCGACGCGAATTCCTCCTTCTTCATAAACGCACGCAATCGAAATTGACTGGTTTTGTCCGTCGCAATCTTTCGCTGACGACCTCGTCGGCTCCACATCCCTCGAAATCACCCACAATCGAAACCAACGCTTTCTTCTTCACCCTCACTGACGCGTGTGTTAAATCGCTCAGTCAAGCGACCAATTCACGACCGCGGCAACTACACGACCGTCGATTGAGCCAGCAGAAATCAGCGCTGAAAAAACCTCGCGTCGTCATTGCCGATATAATCAGATGACCGCTGTTATTGTTTTCTCGTCCGTGTCCGACCGACCGACCGACTGACCGATAAGGACCCGCTTGCCTGCCGCCAGAACGCGTCCAGTCCTATACCATATGAAACGACTCGCTGTCCGCCAACGAACGACTAGACGAGCGATAACCGGGAGTAAAATAATATTGACTGGAGACGACTGACTGGCCGTCTGCTCGACGAAGGCTGAAAGGGATTTGTATCATGAGATCTTCAAAAGACACGAGAAATATGGAAGGTTCGACGGATGCATATAGATGCGAGCGACAACAACAGCCCGGGCAATTACTCGGAGGTTTAACGCAGCCGGGTACGCGCGGGTACGTACGCGCGTAGGGATACGAAGGGATGCTTTTCCGGCGAATGACGTGTTGTGGCCTTGCGCGTACGTTGCGTGCGGTTGTGGCTTTACGCGTGGCGCTGTAGCTATTAATACCAAGTTCTGTCTTCGAGTTCTTGGCGCGTGGAGTCGTTTGCTTTCATGTTGTGCTTAAGTCGTGCGTTTATTCTTTCCGATCTGTATGGCTGAAGACCTATCTAACACATGTGCTCGATTTTTGAGGTTCTAAAGTGGACATGACATGCAAACACACGAACACACGCAAACACACACGCAAACACACATGCACATACATACATACACAGACACAGACACATTGGTTCACATGTACATTATCAGCTATCGAAGCACGCAACTCTCACCTGTGGGCGAAACCTCCAACCCTGTTTAATTGACCCTTACAGGTG
>OY365807.1:4771410-4828910 GCA_959347315.1 Bimastos eiseni | reverse complement strand
CGAGGCTCCTGCCTTCGAAGGATTCATGGGCACGTCCTATACGGAGCACGTGGCTGGTAATGATCTAGTGCCCGACGAAATTATCACGAACTGGTTCAGGGAAAACGACAGGTCAGACGAAGACTGGCGAGCACAAGGACACTGCTACTGTTTGGTTGTATGTCCGTTTCCTTATGTTTGTCTGTCCTTATCTGTCTGTCTGCCTTAATAAACAGGTTTCAGTGGAGTAGTCCTTGAGCCAATGTTGACATAAAGGCCTATGTATACATGCGTGTATAGGCCTATGTAGTGTTTTAGGCTACACAGAAGACCATTCAACTAAGACTGCTATGTTATTTATAAGATACATCGTATAAAGGATGAACCAGCTGAAGAAGAATAAATCGATATGCCACAAGTGTTGTATGTGAACAGTTTTGTCTGTGGCTACTTCAGAATAGCTGTATACAACAATCATTGCAGCATGACCTCTGCCCTTGGTCTCTCTTGGATGACCCACCTCGCATGGAGGCGTACATTCTTAATGGTCAACACCTATGTTGTGATACCATAGATTGTACGCATAACCCAGGTTGATACCCTGCCATTCAAATCTTAAAGGCAGCGTGTTTGATTGCTTGAGCAGCGGGGTAATGGCCAGAATTGTATGGCCTCGAGACAGTGTCTCGGTCTCGCGACGTCTCGAGACAGTTTTTTAGTGTCGCGGTCTCGCTCTCAGTCTTGGTACCTCACTGTCTCGGTCTCGTCTTGGTCTTGAAGTTTCATGTCTTGCATACAACACTGGTAATGACTAGTCGTTTGCTCAGCGAAGTTTTGCAACTACCTCGAATGAAGTCGTGTGTAAGTTGTCGCTTCAAATTGTCAAGCTTCCATTTCGTTTCGCATTAAAGGCTGATAAAATCGTCGTGAAGAGCGTTCGAGCATTTCGAGCAACGAACGTCAACTGACCAAATTTGGAACTACATTGTGTAGTTTCTCTTAATATAATGGTTTGCACTGAAGCGCTAACGTTGCTAAGTCTGTATACGGCTATTCTTGCTTCCGTAACAATCGCATAGATTTTGACTTTGACGACACATTGAAAACAAGAATATTAGCCAGTTATGGGAGAAAGTTAACCTCTTAGTTCCCGTCAAGGCAACGATTGACTATGTTGCATTACGAACCCTACTCCATGAGTCATATGACCCGCCAAGACTTTCTACCTGCTTCCAGTATATTAAAACACGTTTTTGGATTGTTCTAAAAAAACTTTGGGAATAAATATTATGTATTATTTATATAAGCTTAAATATGCACACATCTTATATTGTATTCTATCTGTAAAGTTATATAGCGCCACTCACAGAGCTACACCAATCAGCTCCACAGCCCGTGAGCGCGCCTGTGAGCGCACATGCGCACAGCTTAGAGGGAACATAGGGACTGGCCAGTTGAAGAATAAAGTAGAATTGTCTGTCTTTTAGAGAAAATGCAAGAGCGGGTTGAAGCAGAGCCCTGAGGCCAAACTTTACGGCGGCCCAAGGGATCCTGTGGTGTCGCCACAAACACCCTTTTGAGTATGAGCAGAGACCGAAGTTAGAGCTGAAGAGTTTCACTAACACCAAAGGAGAACTCAAAGCATTGTAAACAATCTAAAGATCAACCAAGTCAACGGCGGATTAGCACGGAATAGAGTCAGTGCAGTGAGTTGAGATTTATCAATTGATGAATAGATATGAGAAAGAAAGCCAAGATAGCAAAATACTTTCTGATGAAGTGTGGCTGGGACACCGGGTTCTCTGGAGGGATAAGACCAGGATGTTTAAGATAGGGGAGGAACTGTTGTGAAAATGCTTTTCTAGAGTCTTCGATAGAACGCAAAGGTTTGAAGTCGAACACGATACCGGAGCACGAAAAGCTGCGACGCTTCGTAAGGTTTGCTTAGGGAAGTTAATAAATGAAATATCTGGATACATATAATACTTATCAATATGTGATGTCTGTGTATGTAAAGTTATGTTAATCCTAATCTCCTAGTTGTATGTGATCTCGGGACCTCTGAGGAAGCTTGAATAATCTGGGCAATGCTAAATTTATTAGGTTTTACAGTCCTAAGGCTGAATTAGAAGCTGGTAGAATTGCTTCTGTAGGGTACTAGGAGAAGTGTCACAGGAATTCCAAACTGACACGGATTCTCAATCACTATCTCGTTCTCTATCTCGCTCGCTCGCTCTCTGTCTATCTGTCTCTGTCTCTGTATCTGTCTCTGTCTCTGTATCTGTCTCTGTCTCTGTATCTGTCTCTGTATCTGTCTCTGTCTCTGTCTCTGTATCTGTCTGTCTCTCTGTATCTCTTTGTTTCTTACTTTTTCTTCACCTTTCACTCTATAGGCACATACTCACACGTACGTACACAAACACGCGCGCGCACACACCCCCTCACACACACGCATATATATATATATATATATATATATATCCTGTATGTATGTATTCAGCCACATGGTTTGGACATTGTCTCGGGTGATCTTATTATCCTTGAGATATACTCATTACGGTTGAGAGCGTTCTAAGTAAACTGGAACGAAGTGTCATTCATAATTGATTCTCTGTCCATTCCCCCTCTCTCTCTGCCGATCTCTGCCTCTGTCTCTGTTCCTATCCGTCTCTCTCTGTCTCTATCAGTCTCTGTCTCTGTCTCTGTCTCTGTGTCTCTCCCTCTCCCTCCCTCCCTCCCTCCCTCCTTCCCTCCCTTTCCTTCCATCGCACCTCTCTTCTCAGAACACAATAAAACAATGGACGAAGCAGACATTCGTCCTTCACTTCGTAATAGCTCAACGGTCCTCTCTAGACGATGGGTAACCGCTTAGACAGTTGCCAACCAAGCGCGATATAAATTTCAACAACTTTCAATGTCGTTGAACGTCATTTTCAATTATTGAATGGCGGGTGATCCATTGATCGAAAGAGTGATTGACTGATTGATTGAATGATTATATTTGATCGCTTGATCAGTTGATTGAATGCTCCATACATTCATTTTATCAAGTGCATATTTATGTAAACGATGATTACCAGTCTAGTGGTTATCAAATCAAACCCGCATCCGAGAGGTCGCGGGTTAAAATCTTTAAGAGTCAGCAGAAACACTGCGATTGCGAATGGGGGCTTGCAATGCCTTCTATTGCTCTCTGAATGTAAGATCTCTCGCAGCTCAGATACTTTGGTCTCGGATACATTGGTCTCAGAGACCTTGGTCTCAGATACCTCTTGGTCTCAGATACATTTGTCTCATATACATTGGTTTAAGATACCTTGATCTAGATACATTGGACTCAGATACCTTGGTCTAAGATACCTTGGTCTAGATACATTGGTCTAAGCTACCTTGGTCCCAGATACCTTGGTCTCAGATACATTGGTCTTATAACAAATAATCATCTCTGCTACGTAATAGAACTCACATTTTCCTTGCAAAGTAAAGATGAGCGACCGATATTCGTTAGGTGGCAGATACGTTGCACGTTTCTCTCCGGATCTACGATCAATTGAACTATTCGATAGATGTCGATACTGTCAAATGACCACGAATTTCACTGACTTGAAATCCCGCAGTAATAATCGACAGATCAACTACCGACGATTGACAATTAAGCGTGTGTCACCAGCTTATTCACGAGCACAAATTCACGCCAGAGGTGCCAGTTCCAAGCCTGGATAAAAGAGGGGATCCAATAGTCTCTGCGTCATTGAACGATGGCGTCCAAAGTGGCCGTTCACATATTATATAACGATCAAGGGGTAGGTGGGTGGGTTCCTGTTTTGTTAGCGTTATATCGTGTAGGATGGGGATGGGGGGAGTAGGTCGAAGGTTTGTTATATAAAAACTTTTTACCTGTTTGCCTGCCAATTGGAAATTCCATTTACCACTGACCTTTTTTGTTTAATCGAAGTTCACAACACGTTCTGATTCAAAACTAGCACCATTAGCTGCTACCTGGCGAATTGATTTGACGTTCTTACTTATTATTTATAAACCCACTTTTAACAATTTCCTGTTTACAATTTTAACAATTTCCTGTGCATAGCTTTAAACGCTCTATAATTCAATTCTGTTTGCTTTGTATTGATTCTGGTTTAAATTAAAATTAATTCACTTGCAATAATTATTTCGGCAGGTATTATCAAGATGTTTGATTTCATTTTCTATAATATGTGTAAATAGTTTATATGTTTGCTTAAATACCCAATTGTAGTTATGGTATACACTCTGAATACATCATACGCTATTAAACATTTTCTGGAGCGGTGTTGTTACTTATTAGCATTAATAATAATAATATTATTATCAACGATCGTATTTGAGTACAAGCAAATTACTGTAAACAATGTTTATGAAAACTTTGATGAATCATTTGTTAATTTTAAAATAATTGAAAAATAGCAGATTTCCTTAGGTACAAGATAATCGATGTAAATATCATCATAACTGCAACATGACAATAAAAACTTAATGCAAGAAGACAAAACATTTTTAGCACAGCACACCAATAACTGAGTACGTGTTGAATCACATTTAGCAAACTTCTCTCAGAATAAAGAATTCTTAATCTAGTGCAAACTGTTTTCCAGAGGTTGACAGATTATAGATATTCATAATCTTTACACCAAGGTCATCTTATTCTATTCTTTTATTTGACACATATAATTGTCAATAAAATCAATCTAAAAATAATAATACTTGACTTTCTTAACTGTCACACATTTTAAAGACTAATTTTGCACACACAAAAAACAATTCAATTTATATAAGACAACAGTTACACAACTTTTCCATTATAAATAAGGTCTATAAGCATATAAACTTTACTTTGCATACAACCATCGCTAAGTAATTTCTTTTATTAAAATCCATTTTATATAAAATGTCATACATCTTTTAACATGTTAGAGATATTCTCTTTCTACAATTTAATTATAAATGGTTAATATTTTCTGGGACTTTACATAAACTACAAAGTCTAGTTTCATGTTTCTTCATAAGAAAAAGTCTTTCATTCAAATTTACTCTTCCTAATCTTAATCTTGATATTTGAACCTCTTTCCTTCTATTTGGGTCAGTAAATTTTAAGCATGTGTCCACCACAGGACAAATATTTTTATGGTGCTGGCTCTTAGAATCGTTGTCGTATTCAATCTGCCATTCATTAACCACATGAGATTTTATAATGGAAAAGATTTCTTGTAATTCTAAATAATTTGTTGAATTTATAATAGGCAAATTAGGAGATTGTCTTGCTAAAGCATCTGCTGTTTCATTACCTAATATATTAACATGACTAGATGATCACGGATTTTATTCACTTGAAATCCAAATTAAACATATGTTACTCATCTTAATTATTTTGATTCATTGCTACCATTGTTTCCTGTAAAAGGACTGGTCTAGAGTGTGAATAATTAGTTTTAATAGAGGTAAGAGCACTCAAACAATCAGAAAAAACAGCAAATTTCTTATTATCCTGGTTTTCATTCTCTGATATTCAAAATAAAACTTCTTTAATTGCAGTTAATTCAGCGGTATATATGCAAGAATCGTATCGAATCATATCATTTGAACTATGAAGTGGAAATATTATCGATAAAGCAAGGACTTTGAATATATGTTAGATTCGTTGCGTCATAAGGGTTTTAATTTGGGAAAATTATTTAAGTTGGAAATGCCAATGATGAGACATTGTGTTAATGTGATATTATGAAAATATTAAAACTCAATAATTTTTTCATGATATTATAATTCTATAGCAATTATTGCGGAACAAAAAATCATCCAACTTCAAGTTTACGCAGATTTGGTATGCAACATTTGGTAGATGGCAACACTGACATTTGGTTGTTAATAGGAGATACGCTAGTGATACTCGCTAGGTGCCGAACTGTTCCATAAGCCTCTGTTCTACGATAACTGGAACCATTCAATAGTAGAATGATCACGGATTTTATTCACTTGAAATTTTGTTATTGCAATTTCCAACTTGTAAAAGGCTTATTGACGAGCGCTTTGTCAAGTCAGATGGTTTGTCCAAATGGTTGTCAAACGCCAAACGATTGAAGATAGGAGACAGAGTAGCTGATAAGGCGAGTTTTTTTAGGTCGATAAGATCAGCAAGGCTAAGATTTATCTTTTTATCCAATCACCATTGTATTTGCTTCAGGTCAGCTGCCACTGATGAAGCTCCTATTCGACGTGAGGCGTTTTATTTATGCGGACAGATCTCCAATAGGAGCATTGGAATTTAATGAAATTAAACTTTCTAAAATTCTTAATTTAGAACTTGAAATGTATGCTAATGAGTTTTCAAGTTCGGAAGGAAAATGTTTACCCGGCCGTTGTATTGATCTATGTCTTGAGTCATATCGGTGGACAACATTATGTGATACATGTATGGGACGAGTAAATGGAGCTACATACTCTCCCTTGCAACGGCGCCATGGTGTCCGATTTGTCATAAGAGAAGCATGTGGTCGGCTGAAGAGAATTTCTGAGAATCTAATGAATTCCACACTATGCCAATGCCCCTGTAGCAGAAGCATAGGATCAAAACCCTCTGACCCCTTCTTCCCCCGAACCACAAATCTGACACTGTTAGGCGCCAATTTCTACCAAATGCACCAACGCCAAAACTTCCACAGCGGATTGTAATTTTTGCTTATTATTATATCAGAATCAAATTTACAGACAAATCTTTTGCTTAAGGAAATTAAGGTGATCCCAGCATTTTTCAGCAACGCTCTTCCTTATCTTATGAAGTTGAACAAGTCCTGTAGCTTTGACATTGAATTTTGTCCACGTTTAAAGGACGACTCAATATGTCTGATCGTTTGGAAATGAAAAGTAAAGATAATATATTTATTCATTCGTTAAATCGTTCATTCATCCGTATTGAACATTTTCACAGCGTCCTTTCATGCACGTAAGATGCATGCATGCAGTGCTTTTTTATAGGGAAAAAGGTGCCGGAACGCATGGAAAAAGGTGCCGAACGCATCCCTATTGTCGGAAGAGATGACATTAAAATTAGCCACCAAATAAAATTAATTTGATAGGACACAATGATCATAATCTTACTTATTCGTTTTAGAATGTAAAAAATTGAAATTGTAAAGTTTTATTTCAAATTCCAGAGTTTTTGCATAATTACCATTATTATCATTTATTAATTTGAAAAAAAGGTGCCGGAACACCGTTCCGACGCGTTCCGCCAGAAAAAAGCACTGCATGCATGTGTGTATATTTATGTATGTATATATATCTTGATATTTGCAATTTTCTGGTATTCTTGCGCAGGTTGAAAGTTCAAATGTGTTTAATAGCGAGTTGTTCCAATCACGTTCGAGTCCTGATTACGAAATTAAACAATAAATTATTGCAACATTAATTAAAGGTATCTGTTCACGCGAATCTTCGTACCATTATGAAACATACAAGATAGAACGTATGAGTTCATGCATAATTGTATGTATTTTCGTTCATATAGTCATATAAATGCTCATAATATGAAAATGCACTTACATGCGACCATAGATATACAAAGATACATGCCTGTATATGCATACATGTGTACAAACTGTCCAACATGCGTGCATACATGCGTAAAAACATAGTATGTGTGTGAGCATGTATAACATCCATACCTGCTTACATACATACATACATAAAAATAATACATGCTAATGCATGCATAAACGCATTAATGAGTACGCATTTATGCATTTATGTATATGTATGCACGAATGCACCAATGAATGCATTTTTGAATGTATAAATGCACTCGTATGTTTGTATATGCGTAATGTATGTAGGCCTATTGTCTGTACGTCTGTGTGGGCACGTGGGTGAGTGGGTACGTATGTGTTTGTGTGTGTCTCTGTCGTAGTATTTATTCTATGGTTGCGTGGGATATTCAAGACGGATTGGTTCCCCTTGTGGGACATAAACGTGTCGAGCGTGTAGCGAGAGAGAGACATAGACAGAGAGAGAGACAGACAGACAGACACACAGAGAAGGAGGCAGAGAGAGAGACAGACACAGACAGATAGACACAGACAGACAGACAGACGGTCATACAGAGAGGAAGGGAGGGAGACACAGACAGAGAGAGAAAGAAAGACATAGAGACAGACAGACATACAGAGAGGGAGGGAGGGAAAGAGATATATAGACAGAGAGAGGAGTAAATCCTCCATTGTTGTTGTATGCCATTGTCCGATTGTGAAGATGTCTTCTAAGGGTTTTCGGCGTCAGCATCCCAGAGGGAGAAATGAATCGATTATTTTCCGACCGACCGATCGTCCGGACTCCTGTTCCCATTTACCATGTCACATCCGGAATGGGCCCTGGGTTTTATCCCTCCCAGGGCTCCTCTGACCATCCCCCAGTCCCTCCAAACGGTCTTTCGGTCGAGAAAACTAGCTTTATGGTTTTCTTTCAGTCTCTATTCTTCTTCGCAGTTAAAATGTCAATGTTATTGTTCATTTCTTGGCTCCATATGTTCATTTCTTCATCCTTCATTTCACCTCTGCTTCCTCATTTCATTTTTAGCATCCTTCTATTTCTTCATTCGTTGCTTCATTTTTTCTTTCCTTCGTTACTTATATATATATATATAACATATATATATATATATATATATATATATATATGTCTAACTGGGTGTGTCTAAACGAGCTATCTTTGCAGATGTTTATGTACAAAGTGACTCTGTGTGCCAGCTTTCTGCGATTTCGACTGCAACAGAGACGAAATGGTGTGACTTGGAGGCAGACGCATAACTTTGCATGCCTTGTGAGAGAATTTCGCGCTGCGGAACCTGTTCATTGAGATGTCAATCGCTCATACGAAGCCGCAAAAGCATCCGGCACCGTGACATCCCACGCCAGGCAACGACCTGTTGACCAAAGTTTAATGGTGACTGCATAAGGTTGCTAGCCGTAAGATTTGGAGAGGCTGTCGAACTCTTAGACGGCCAGGATTTTGGCTCTGGTCTAAACTCTAAACTCGCCAAATCCAGCCGTTAATAACGCCATGCCGTTGTTACAGTCCCGCTCCTTTGACGCTGGTGTATCCATGAAGGCCATTGTGTCCTACTAAGGCACCTCATTTCCTCGTGTGCTTTCACATAAATCTGGATGCCGTTTCCTATTCTTATCGCCTCTTCTGACATCCTTAATCCTGCTGTTCTTAAGGGAGGTGTATAAAGCGAGTCTCCTGAGTGTTGCGATTGCTAGGTTAGCAATTGGGCTTTGTTACAAGAGTGGGTGGCTCTTTCTGATAAACCTTGAAATGCAATTGAGATCAGTGCGCAGTCCAATACTCGTTGTATAATATTATGTGCTCGATGGGAGAAGGTGCGATAGATCTCGTTATCTACGAAATAGAAGTCTCCTGCTTCAAGTAGTAATGCGCCTTTGTTTTACAAGTTGCTTAAGACTGATTTGTGTCTCCGAGTTGACTTCTTGTTCTTGAAGTGGCGCTATTTAAATGTTAAACAGAGTGAATGAATGGAAATGCAGTTTCTATTGTGTCAGTTTTTATCATACATATATAAATATTACAATAAAAAATCAATTGATATAGAATTGTAGGTTTAGTAATATGCATGTGATATATATATATATATAATAGTTATTGTATCTGCTTACTAGCTGGGTCACCCGGTGCCCGGGTAAAGAAAGTTGTTTGACCCTGGAGACCAGAAAGACGGCTGCCGCGGGATTCACAAACCCCTCTACTGGGTGTCCGGGTGTTTCCCGAAGGTTTCGAGTGAGTAACTGTGAAACTGTGCAAATGCATAAACAGAGAGACAGACAAATACACAGAATCTAGATATACATGTAAATAAATAGTGTTTATAGTACATACCCACGTGACCGACTGTGCAAAAGATACTGTATAGTTGCTACCTGTACGATATCTCGCAGGTGACACGATCCTTGCGAATGAGAACTAAACGGTACTTTTGTGGGTGTGTCGGATGTTTTCCGTAGGTTCTTGGCCCTGGAGACCAGGAAGAGGGCGGTCGCGGGTTTACAAATCCCTCTACTGTGTGTCCCAGGTGTTCCCCGAGCCAAGGGCGAGGGTTTCTAGTCAATAGCTGTAAAACTGTGGAAATGCATCGCCGGATATAGGGACACACAGAATCTCTTCTTTATTTATAAGATGCTCCGAAACTTTATTTATCGACCCATAAAACATCTACTAATAGGCACTTTATGTTTAATGTAAGAATTACGGACGAATAAAAAACATCAGTTGGCAAAACTGTGCCCAGTAGCTGAAAAGAAGAGTCACCAGTGTTGGGTCCACGCAGACGTGTGGAACCAAAAATCGGTCACGGTGATATTTTTTCATAGCTAACTGCGGTTAAATAAATTTATATCGTTTTTTATTCTCGTTATTTTCCACGCTCTTGCATTTGTAAAGCGACAACATTTCTTATGAAATTCCTTTGGGGTGGTGTTAATCTTCTTCCAGATTTAGAACATTCCCAACTACAGCTAGGATCGGAGGTTTCGGTCATTGCCCCCATTATATACCACACGCGTCCTTCATCTGGTACAATCCTATTTATGCACCGCCACTGCCCAGCTCACCGAAGAGGGCGTCACTTGGGCTCTCATTCATTTAGCGCAATACTCTCCTGTCCGAAAGCGATTTCAGTTTCCTGAATCGAATCGATGCCACGCTGTCGTCCAGAACGAGGCTTAATTGCACCAAGATGCAGGCGCATGCGCGTTCAAACCGGTAAAATCCGATTCGGGCGGTTACCATGGCTACGGCACATCAAACAGAACGGTGCCATAAAACGGTTCCTGATGAATTTACGTCGGACAATCACTCCGAAGTCTGTCTAATAGTAAATGGATGCGAAACTTGCTCACTAAACTTCTGAAAAATTTGAGTTGAGCTAAATTTTGCACTTTTTGTCGATTTTAGTTTTTCCGTTAGTTGGGGTAATTATTATTCGGTCATCTGTATTAATTTAGAACGATTACCGGTACTGTGTTTCTGATATGTTTTCATGCGGCGTCGGTTGATGCCCTATGCATTGTTATGGCGGTGCTATAGAAGTCTTATTAGTCATAGTAACCCATTACTGACCTTCTCACCTTGCCAGTTTGAGAGACTTTTCTGTTCAGTTGCTCACGCTCAGACGACCGTTGAGAGCGCCGCTGACCTGAGCGGCGCTATATAAATGATTGAATGCATTGCGTTACATTACTGTCCTCTAGACCCTTTTGATATTCTGATTCCATACTTTCTCTACTACTGTCTGTTCCGTTCATTTCAAGTTTTCATCTATCTTACAATCACGTACGAGTTTTCGTTCAAATGCTGCTTACGCGGAAGTCCGTCAAGGTAGGACACACACATCGAGTAAAGCTGGCGTAATTATGTGGCGCCCATTGTGTAGGATTTAAGGCTACCGGAAGACCACGCGCTTTACGTCAAGAGGCCACGCGCCGGGACAACACACATACGTTTTGATATAGCTTCATAAGGAATCCATTAATCGGATCAGAACTGCTGAGGGTTACGATCTGGATATACAGAGGCAACACATAAGAAACCCGTCTGCGGGCGACTTAACGTAATTAAAGATCCTTGAGGAGTTCATCCTTTCGTCGCTTGGCGTCGGAGCGGCGTGATTAACGGCTTTGAGCATAAAAGAGGAATTGCTGGTGATGACGCTCTTCGAAGGAATTATCCAGGGGATCGTCGGTGCCCTGGACTTACGCTTAAGTGCGGGGCTTTATTCGCGTGGGCGATGCTGTGAGGACGAACGGATGACGGAAGAGGGAAGTATGTCGGATGGGAACTGGAAAGGGGATATTATGCAGGGAATATGAGAGAGGGGAGGAGCTGTATAGGAAAGAGGAAAGATTGGTGGAAGCCGTGGACCGTGCACAGGAGGGAGGGAGTGAGAGAGGGAGGGCCGATTGAATGAACGAATGAATGAACGAACGAACGAACGAATGAATGAATGAATGGGCAAGTGAATGAGTGAAGGAATGGGTGAATGAATGAAGGAAAAAGACAGAAAGCTTGACTAGAATGATGAATTGATGGGTGAATTGATGGATGATTATTTGAATGAATCTGTGTATGTGTGCATGGATGATTGTACTTTTGGACGGACAGATAAATGGATTAGGAAGATGGAGTTAAGATGGAGTTAGGATGGAGTTAGGATGGAGTTAGGATGGAGTTAGGATGGAGTTAAGATGGAGTTAAGATGGAGTTAATATGGAGTTAAGGAGTTAAGATGGAGTTAGGATGGAGTTAAGATGGAGTTAAGATGGAGTTAAGATGGAGTTAGGATGGAGTTAGGATGGAGTTAAGATGGAGTTAAGATGGAGTTAAGATGGAGTTAAGATGGAGTTAGGATGGAGTTAGGATGGAGTTAAGTGGGTTCTAAGATTAATCAAGTATGATAGAACGACGCAGAGAGACAACGAGAGCGGCAGAATAGAACACCTAGGACAGAGAAAGACACGATTTGGATTATCAGTTCTCTATCCGCTGCATATCATGGCCTCCGGGAGAAACTACATATGGATGGGAAAACTTATCGAAGAGACCAGGATATTTAGACTGATATCAGGATGAACACAGCGAGAGAGATAGAGATAGATAGAGAGAGACAAAGAGAGACAGAGACAGAAGGACAGACACACAGAGAAAGAAGCAAAAACAAAGACAAAGTTAGAGACAGATAGAGAGACAGGGTGAGACAAAGACTGAGAGTGAGAGAGATACTAAAAGAGGCAGAAGGAGAACCTGGATCATCGATGATTCGCCACGACAATACGCAGGCTATTGGGAGCAAGAGCGAGACAGACAGACAGACAGACAGACAGACAGACAGACAAACAAACATAGAGACAGAGAGAGAGACAACGAGAGGGAGGGGAGAGACAGAGAGAGAGAGACACACATAGAGACAGTGAGAGAGAGGAATGCGCAGGCACGCAGATTGAGCGAGGAGGACTACACCTCGCAAAGGTCGCGCGTTGAGGTCACGATCATAAATCTTTAGGTGAAGGTGAAGCCCAAACCTGTGAAGAAGACAACGCATCCGGATGCAGCTTCAAATCTACGACAGACCAAACACGGAACAACAACAGACATGTCTAGTAACAGCAGATCATGGCTGCAGTTTGTCGTTCTAAGTGCTTTCTTATATAGCGCATCTATAAGAAAATTTCGTCAGAGTTGGTCTCATCCTGAGTAGGATAGATCATGATGAATCCAAACGCTCCTCAGTAGCAAAATAATTCGAGACATAACGTATAGGAGAAGAAACTCTTGTTGAACATTGTGGAGATGTAAGTTCTAGAATGAGTGACAGAAACGTTCGATTACATTATCTTACATTCCGATAGTCTATGTAGCCAACGATTATATTGAGTATGTCAGTTTTACAATCCCTATAGCATCATACGGGCTGATTTGCCACCGGGAGTCAGAGAAGTTGGAACCTGCAGCTTTGTGTCACAATAGATTGCTATGATGGATGCAAGTTACTTCAGACTCCAAGAATTTCTTATCGGCCGACCCTATGCCTTTTTTTACAAATCGGATAAATTCGGACCTTGTGACATCCATACTTAACAGGTTCCTCTTTTGGAGCCAAAAGAGATAACACTCTCAGAGAGAATCAAAGATGGACAGAGGACCAATGATTTGAGTGGCGCTATATAGGTGCTCCATTACATTACATTACAATGGATAGCCCGTCAAACTACTCTACAGAGAGACAGTCAGATAAGTAGACACACAAAGACAGTCGGACAAGCAGACAGGCAGCCAGACATACGCAGACTGAGAGAGAGATAATGTTACGACTGTGGAATATGAATTGGGGTTTAACGAAGCGTTAATCTCATTGTATGACTACATAGATCTTCCACCTGATAAGATTGCTGCATTCTGAAAGCTTCACAAACTGCTTCACGACTCATCGGTCTCAATCGGTCCAGCTTTTCCTCTCTAACACGTACTTCAATATTAACTTCATATAGCACCTCAATTTCAGAGATATCTCTTCAAGAGAATCGCGCCCGATAATAGAGTACCTGTCAGTTTTGTTCCTAACAATTGAAATGAATTGTTAGGTTCTTGGCGCGAACGATCGTCATTTACGATCGTATCCCACTCCGATTCTGCGACATAAAATTCCTTCGAAATTTTACTGCGTCTTATCCCAGTCGAGCGCTTGTGAATGTCTGCATTTATCACTGGCTGTCTGTCTGGTGGGCTTGTCTCTATCTCTATGTTTCCGTCTTATTATTCAGTCCTTGCAGCCTGTACGTTGTGTACAATGGACCTTGAAATGATATAATTAATTGGTCGTTCCATCCCATCGTAATTACGATTAATTACAATTAATTATAAATTTTTGGGTTCTCATGCAATTGGTTCGTTGGTCGGAAAAATGCCGGCAAGAAAATTGGAGACTATGTTTTCAAAAATTATTGATTCTGAAACATTCTTACGGAGATGTATTCCGCTAATTAAATGGAACAGTCGTAGAGAACTTCAAACGTTTTGATTGTATTGAAAGTAATATAAGGTCGAGGATAAATTCTAGATCGGAATAAATCTTGACAGATCGTTCCGCTGTTTCATCGATTTCTAACTGTAGATTCTATAGGTTCATGTCATAATATATTCCTTCATGTTCCTTAATTTATCGAGTTCGCGAATTGACAAAAATTCCGCATTCGATATTGCCTTAACCCGTACTCAGACATTTTTCGATATGGAGTGTCCACGTTAGAGGTATCGATGAAATTATGGCGGTTTATAAAGGCTTATTAGACGTGCAAGCTTTCGCGGAATATAATGAAAGCGTGAAATATTTGGTCATCGCAAGCGATTTATTTTCTAAATACGGTTGCAGTGTTCTATTAAAAGATAAGAACCGAAAATCAACGTCTGATGGTTTTGCGAAAATATTGAACGAGTCGCTGAAGACAAACTGGAAGCATTTGGGTAGGGCCTGCACAAAAAGAAGAGATTTTTTACAATAAAATAGTCCAAAATGGGTCGCGTTGTATTCCATCCAAAATCCAGCGTCATCAAGCAGTGGAATAGCACCATGAAAGAAAAGATGTTCAAGTATTTTTATACTCATTCTACTAGAAGATAGTCGATGTTTAGACGACATGGTTAGTAGTGCAACTAGATATATAGACGTCGGTCGGCTAAAAATGACGCCTACTAAGGTAAGAATGAAAGGAAATTAAAACGCCGTGTAGATGGACCTATATGCTATAGGGAAACCTCTGAACGTTTTTAATCAATCGGTAAAATTGTAAGAACAGGAAGATAATGAAACCTTGGAAAACGTGATATATAGATTCTATGACAGGCATATACATCGAGTTCTAAAATAAGTCACTACACGGATTCTCCGGCCTGTAAAATCGACGATTATGATGTTGAAGGTAATATGCATTATAGCTAACATGTAGGAACAAATATCAGAAAAGACTACTCAACGTAAATCTAGAATTGAAAAGATAATGCATAGACTTACACAAAGACGCCGGAATCAATAGTTCGCAAAATGACTCGAATGGGTCTATGCAGAGTTGTTTATTCCTAGTTTAATAACGAGGCACTAATAAACCAATAATAATTTTCAACACCAGGATTTCAATCGTCGTGCGACGCGAGTAATTACTATTTTGAGCATTTCAAGAGCAATGACCCGATGCGATCCTAAAATTTGATTATTTAATTTAATAAGCTGAAACAGCGGTGTAATGCGCCACCTCGTGATTATATAACAGCCAATATAAAATGGCGATAATCTTGTTGACTTGGTTCTGGATTTGTAGGCCAAGAGGTGAGACTTGAAGTCCATGGCAAGTGAATTGCCAAGTCTAGGTTTCTGTGCTGCATTTTAAGGAGAAAGTAAACGAGGAGAGGAGGAGAATGAGGTAGATGGAGAAGAAGAAGAAGAAGAAGAAGAAAAGGAAGATGGAAAAGAAGAAGGAGAGGAGAAGGAGAAGAGGGAGATGGAGAAGAAGAAGGAGATGAGAAGAAGAAAAAAGGGAGATGGAGAAGAAGAAGGAGATGAGAAGAAGAAAAGGGAGACGGAGAAGAAGAAGGAGAGGAGATGAAGATGGAGAAGAAGAATTGTAGAAGAAGAGGGAGATGGAGAAGGATGAAGAGAAGAAGGAGAAGAAAAAGGAGAAGGAGAGGAGGTGAATGAGGAAATGAAGAAGAAGGAGAAGGAGCCGGTGAAGAAGAAGAAGAGGAGGAGAAGAAGAGGGAGATGAAGAAGAAGATGGAGAGCAGAAGAAGGAGAAGAGGGAGATGGAGAAGGAGAGGAGAAGAAGAGGGAGAAGGAGAAGGAGAGGAGGAGAATGAGGAGATGAAGAAGAAGAAGGAGAAAGAGAAAAAGCCGGAGAAGAAGAAGGAGATAAGAAGAAGAAGAGGAAGATGGAGAATAGGAATAAAGAAGAGGACAATCAATGTGCTCATAATAGATGACTTGACTAGGACAGTGACTGTATACGGAACAGAAACCTGGAACCAAATAGTTTATGGACAAGTGTTAAGTTATTGACACAAAACTATCATTAACGCCTTTCTCGTGTGTGTACGTATGCATGCAAATTTTCTTCCCTGGTGGGCATCTCACCCTCCGACCTCTTTCAATGATATTCCAGCATCCTAACCAATATACACTGCCGGGCACGTCCTTTAGAGAATCAGTTATAAACCGATAACAACATTTTCACGGTACATTGTCAGTGAGAGGACCGGATGGTGAGGGAGGACTGATCGCTCGGCCACATACACGTAGACCCTTAGCAACTGAGGTCACTAACACTCCATCTATGATGATCCGTCCGGGGTTAACTTGAGGTCATCGCTCGTCTCTGTTCATTTCTTCTCATCGTCGTCGTCGTCTTCCTCTTTATGTTCTTCTTTTCCTCGTTCATCTTTTGCAGCTGCTGTTTCTTCTTTTTCTCTTGTTTCTATTTCCGTGCTACGCAGATTCGTAGAGCTTATACAGGATGAATGATGCGCTAAAAATGTACGAATCGATGCCATTGTATATGTATTTGTATATGTATATTTATATGTATATGTATTTGTATATGTATATCATGCTCATGTATGTACAGTGTATACATATATATATATATATAACCCCATATATATATACATATATATATATATACTCTTTTGTACATAAGCTATATACAACATATATAATTTTATAAGCGTTAAGAAGTGGGTCATGAATGGTATTTCTATGCGTCTAAGTCCTCGGCCCCGTTGTGTGAGGTTAACAACCTTTCGGTTACCAACATAATGCTGACCTTTCAACCCTGAACCCAACAGAATTCGAAACTTCGCACGGAATGTAGGCCCAGTAAGCTAATGGAAAACATCTGCTTGCTTGCGCAAGTATGCACGCAATTGTCAATCTGCGTGTGCGCATGCTCATGCGCATGCTCGGGCTCGTATGTACCGGCTTGTACTTTATTTGTTTATCTAATTTATTAGGATAATTTGTAGAGCGCCTCTTCAAGACCATCTACTCAGAAGTGTATGGACGTAAGCGTACGCCTGCAGGCGTATAGTAATTATCATGTGTCAGTATATAATGATTCGATGTGACTCTGCGGGTTGTGTAAGCAAACGATGGTTTATTTTCGAGAAAAACAGAAGGTAATCCAGACAAAAATAGATCAATTTCTTAGCGTGAAATCACTCAGGAAAATAAATAACATCCGGCGACTAAGTGTTAATAAATAAACATCCCGTGGGGTTAAACAAACACTTTTGAAACCCGGTAATACGGTAGAGGAAAAGAAAAGCTTGATGAAGTCTGTAGAGCGGGGTTGAAGAGAGATTTCTTTGATAGATGGTCAACACACGTGTAAATATATCGATTTCTGTAAGTGACACCGCGCAGTAAACAAAGTACGATCTGACGGTTGAGTGTTATTAAACACGCAGAATTACTAAAAGGGGTTTTCTGAAAGGATGAGACAAATACTTAAGATGATCGGTTATAACTACAAGCAACTTTTAACAATGGTCAACTGTACAACAGTATATATATACAGTATATATATATATACAGTATATATATACAGTATATATATATGTATATATACATATATAGGCCTACATACATGTATGTATGTAAGCATGCTTTAATTTACCCATGAAAATATTTAATATTATCATGATAGTGGTAGTAGTTGTATAGTTAGTTATGGTAGTTATCATTATTTGTAGTTGTAGGCATAACAACTATAGCACTATTGTTGTTATTTAAATGATCTTCGTGTATCGCATATTGTTCATGTGTAGATCATTTTATTTTGTAAGAAACTTACTATTGAGTAAAACTCCAACCGCTTCGACCGGTGTTCAACTTTCCACATCCGTTCGATTCATATTTGACCGGTTTCCATAGTGACGGGGCAAACATTTCGGGCGGGTGCGCTTAACACAGTTTCGGTCATCTCTCTCATTCTACCGGAAGATCCCGAGAGATTCCGACGCGAATTGGATTCAACCGAATAGAATACGACTAGTCAAACCAAACAACAGCCTAGAGAATAAAAGACGGAGGTTGCCCCAACACGTCGTATTGTCCCACGTATCCGTGCGCCTATGGCCGTGAGTCGCGGAAGGTTTTCCGGCAACTTGGCGATGCTTGATCCGCCTCTGTTACGTCACTAAAGACGAATTACGTGATGCTTTCGTGCTGGTTCACAATCGGTTGTCGTAATGGACGGCTATTAATAACAGGGATATTTCTACTGAGGGACAAGACGACAAAAGCAGTAGTCACTCGGTCTCACAGTCCGTCTGTTTAGGATGTGGTAGGATCATAGGTCTGTAAAATGGGCGCCTGTATAATAGAACCGTCATTTATAAAGACGTATTTTGGCTGAAAGTAGGCCTGACGGTTGCAATTCAACGTCTCATGGTTTAGGTTCTACCCAGCGTGCCCAGCGCCATGCAGAGATGTTGATTAGAAGAATTTCGGGGCTGATTTATAATCTATAGAGCCGGGCGGTCGGAAGATTTCGCTGGCGCTCGGCAAAGATTTTCACATCAAAGTGAAAGTCTGGCTTTGTTGCTACCAGATTAAGATGAAGTGGCGGACGCCTACGCTACGCAGCTGCCCGAAAAGTATTGAACGAAAGTATTGAACGGCTGCGTGCAGGGCTGGGGTTGCGCATGCGCGTGGCGTAATGTCGTCGATGTGCTGGGCAGACGACAACAGAGTTCAGCAGACGATAGGTTTCTTCATAGCCGAGGTAAAGGCGGTATACGCGGCGCCGATAGAGGGCGCTCAATTGGCTTCTGCAGACGACGGCTTAAACTGAGCAGACGATCAAGAAACTGTGCAGATACGAATTTGATGACGACAGAGTAAGAAAGTTTCACACAGCAGACGACGATTTTATTCAGCAGACGATGAAATGCGAGCGGATGTCAGATTTAATAAGCAGACGTCAACTTCAATAAGAGGAGGATTACTGAGCAGACGGTAACTTAACTTAGCAGACGGTAACTTATCTGAGCAGACGGTAACTTATCTGAGCAGACGGTAACCTAACTAAGCAGACGGTAACTTATCTGAGCAGACGGCGAGGGAAACGAGCGATTGATTACTTAACGGGGTTGATTACTTGTAGTTGATTACTGGTTAAACAGTCAAACGATCGCTTTTGAAACGAACGACCCTGTCGATATAGAAATTTGAGATAACTTCGGATACAGTTACCGGCTTCGCATAACTATTATCACAACCTTCCGACAAATTCGCAACAAACTGTCGTTTGATCGCATGCATATCAGCAACAACACTGCCGTCTATTGTCCCAGGCAAATACGTAGAGTTTACCAGCATCTTATTATCGTACCAAAGAGTCACCAGTTATCCCGCCATTTGACAGAAACTCCGTGGGATCACCGGAGCCGGAAGCGAGTCCATCTGCATCGAGACTTCCGGTGGCCCTGACCAACCCGGAAGTGCGTCATGGTCGATTGTCGGAACGTAACGGACAGCGAGACTTCCGCTTCCGGGAGGTACAACATCACGAACAGCTGTGCCCTTTTCGATTTCACCCTCTACACGGTCTTCGTCGGGTCACTCTGTCTCATGGGGGTGGTAGGGAACGCCCTCTCCTTCGTCGTCCTACGGAAGGACACGGGTAACCAGTCGGCCACGACCTTCCTGCTCCGTGCCCTGGCAGCTGCCGATACCCTCGTTCTTCTTGCAGCTGTACCACTGTACGTACTCCCGTCGGTCTACCCTCACACAGGGTACCTCAAAGACTACTACACGATCTTTATCGTTATAATGCCATTCCTCTGGCCTGTATATCTGGTTCCGTTCACTGGAGCCGTCTTTCTAACTGTACTCGTCTCGCTGGACAGGTAAACAACTTATTACGTCAGATGTACGCATTTAATGATTATACAATGCCATACACTGTGATTGTTGCTTTATATGGCGCCAATTTCTAATGCAGAAAGCATTACCCGATATCGCACCAAAACCATTGCCGTATTTTTAGGTCGATATACGGACAGTAAGGATTTTAGTTCAGGATGATGTTTGAAGGCCCTAATAGTACGTATGCCCATTCGGTCAGAACAATAATGATTCATAACATATGAGCCTAGTATCTCATTAATAAGGCGAACTGTTTTCTTTGATCTAGCTGTCGAGCTCTAAAATTTTATGTCTTCATATAAAATTTTGACTCCATGCTTCCCTGCTATTTCTTCTCTTTTTACACTGTGTCCGGAAATAAAGGGGCACCAAAATGATTATATGAAAACGAATAGTAAATATTTGTCGATTTTTAAAATAAAAAACCGTTTTAATCCTGACATATTTTTTCACAAATTTGCAATTTATAAACTTCCTGGTGACGTATTTAAATTACATAGTAAATGCATTTTTTAAAGTTGAAAATTCTGCAGATATATATTAGGCAGTCCTTCAGACTTGAATTTTGAAGAAATGAAGTCATCATGACGCCATTACTGGATGACAGACGCTATCATATTTTGTCCACTACTAGATAAATATGTCAGGATTAAATAGGTTTTTGAATTTAAAAAACCGACGAATATTTACTATTTATTTTCATATTATCATTAGGTGTCCCTTTATTTCCGGACACAGTGTATAATTATTTCCCAGTATTCTTTCTTTCCCCACATTTCAGTGTTATTTCTTCTTCTTCCAAAAGTGCATCCGACAGCAACAAAAATGATTAGAGGATTTGGAACATTAACGCAAGGGGAAAGATTGGCGAAATTAATAACAATGATACAGAAAAGATCCAGTTGAGACTTAGAAGCTGACGAGGAACTAAGAAGCAACACAATTCTCGAGATAAATTAATTATTTCTAGCGTGTAACATAAGCCGATTACGAGAGCACAGATACGAGATTCTCAAGCAATCAGATGGATTCATCAAGCAAAGATTTTTCAGCAGCAGCAGAGTGCTCATCGCACAGAACGAGCTGAGTGAAGAGACAATTTCGGTGGAGTCACGCAACAACTTCAAGACAAATGCAATATTAAGTCACAAATTTTTCATGTGGTTCTTATACATGCCTTATTCTTCCGAGTCACTTTAAACCCTGATATTTCAGATCTGTTGCTATGCTGTTGTCTCTTCCCCTTCCACAATTCTCTACCATTTCTTCTAATTCCATATTTCTCTGTTTATTCTTCTCTATTAATATTTTTTGCTTTCCTGCTCCTTTGTTACTTATCAACTTATTTGCTTCCCTCCTTACAAACACGCTTACTTATTTACTTGCTTTTGCATACTTGCTTACATCGGTCTCTTTTATATAAGCTCATATCCAAAATCATTTATTTTCCTATCCGCTGCTGTTGTAGTTATAGCGATTTCGAAAACTTCTTTAAGTGCGTTTCTTACAAATTAGTATTAGTTTTACACGGGCAACCTATGCGTTCGTTTTGAAGGGAACGTGAAGTGAGAAGAATAGAACTGTGAGTACGCATAATTGCCCACTGAATGGATAGCAGTACAATAGTAGATTCAGTTTAACGACACTGTGTGATAACAGAGGTCAGTAGCATCGCCCTCCTCCCTTATCCAAACTTGGGACTGGCACGGCCTGAGTACGAACAGTGACGTAGTTTTCAAATGAGGGATGTTTAGTGTCGAGGGTTTATATAAGATGACACAAAAGCTCGTTCACCGTTTTCAAAATGCGTTTTCTCAGCAACGTCCTCTTATTTCTTGCTGATATTTGTCAGTGCATACACAAGTCAAATGAAAGATACTGATACAAATTTGGCTTTGATCCGGTCTGTGGTTGTCATTAGCCTTTATATTAAACAAATTGAAGATTTTTACCCTAGGTAAAAACTGACATGCGACACATTTTGTTCATTATAAAATCACTGTACAGCAAAATATTTGGCAAATTGGACCATAAAACAATCTTGTTACCTAAATATTACTTATGTAGGCTATTATTGAACGTTCCACTTAATGAGTGCATGAACTCAATGCTTATATGGAATAGACTGGATCTGCGACTGAAGTGTCCAACTTCTATCGATCTCCACGCTTGGCGGAGGCGACGAATTAGCTGATCAAAGTTCTTTGGCCAGGATCCTTATAAACGTTGAGAGACTAAGTACTCCACAAGTTCTCAATAGGAAAGAGATCCAGAGAGCTTTGGTGGCTATTCCTTCGGCTTCATGCGTGACGGGAGTTTGACGTCAAGCCACTTCGTCGGCTTGACTGATGCGTGACAGCGTGCAGCATGATGCTGAAGAACTCATTACAAATTTACGTTCGTTGCATAACGCTGCCGTTGTCTCTCGAACGCTGGCCTCGCTTATTGCTCGAGAATGTATGTAGTGCAGTACTGCGAGTTCAGTCTGGTACCATTTGGCACAAAATGAAGGCTAGTGAGACCCCTCGCCCTCGACCCCACATCATCACTGACGGACTAAACTTCATAATGTGGAGTAGACAGATCTTTCTCCTTCTATGAAGTCCAAACTGTATCATTTTGTGCATTCAGTACATAAAATACATTAAACGGCGACTCAACGGTGATCAAAACATTAGACCATTCATCAGCAATCCAGTGTCGATGCTCCTATTTTTGTTCAAAACAGCGGCGTGAATAACGGTAACGCTATCTACAGACACGAGCCGGAAATGCCCCTTGCGCGCCGCGGTGTACACTGTCACGTCATTTAACGCACTTTCGACTTAAAATGTTTAGGATTATAATATAGTTGAGTCCTGTACGAGCATCCAAGATATTTAAAAAATTCGAATAATTTTGGCCGAGGTATTTAAGTTTGAAAACAGTGAACGAACGTTGTGTCACCATATATTATCGTCCGTTGGCATCTCCTGTCATGCGTGTCTTCGATGGTATGAGGGAGACTGGTGGATGAGAGGGTCAGTAGTTGGACCTACATGCAAAGATATTAATGAAACGTACATCGACAGCGAATAACCGCAACAAGCTATACAGTGCAAGTGCTATCTGTTCTCTGTGTGTGTGAGAGA
Source organism: Bimastos eiseni (assembly GCA_959347315.1). Taxonomy (NCBI): domain Eukaryota; kingdom Metazoa; phylum Annelida; class Clitellata; order Crassiclitellata; family Lumbricidae; genus Bimastos; species Bimastos eiseni. The sequence goes on along the minus strand of OY365807.1, from coordinate 4,805,285 downwards.
GAGAGAGTGTGTGTGTGTGTCTGCTGTTGTGCTGCCTGGTTGTCTGTGTCTGGTCGTCTACCTGTCTTTCTTTCGGTCTGTCTGTATGTCTGGCTGTCTGTACAACATGTTTAGAGACGAGCATGTGTGTGCAGCAGATATATAAAGCAACAGATGGCTTCACGTTTAACATTTTATGTCTCTGTCCATTTATCTTTTAGCCACAATATGACTCTCACTCACTCTCTATCTCTCTCTCTCCTTCAGAACACTCTATATACTGCTCACTCTCTCTTTCTTTTTCTCTTTATCTTTGCCTCTCGGCGTGTGGCTCCTTCTCTCTCTACCCGTATCTCTCTGTCACCCTCTGTCTCCCTCTGCCACCCTCTGTTACCCTCTGTCACTCTCTGTGTTTGAATCATTCCCTCTCCTTTATACTCTATCTCTTAGCGTATTATCGCTCACTCGCTGTTCGTAGTTGTAATCTCCAAATCTACAAAGCATCACTCTAAAGATAAGCGCAAGGCACCAGCTTGTTCACGTGCGTCGCGTCACATCAGGTCAAAGGGGTTGTCCAGTTTACAGAGGGTTAGAGGAGGCAGTTTAGCAGTTAAGGCGGATGTTGTATAGGTCGGAAATTGGAAGGTGGATGATCCGGTGAATCGGGGTGAGAGTTGATGAGGAGGCGAGACTTTAATTTTCGAATGGAAAGCCAAAGGAGTGATTGATGGAAGAACCGGATGCAAATGTGGGAGATTGGCCGAGATGGTGGAGGAACCGGAATTCAGGAGGCATTGCAGAGTCGTTGTAGAGTGTTTTACATGGCTCGGCTGGAGAAATTGATATGAGAAGTGACAGAATGAGACAGGAGGATGTACTGGTAGAAAGTTAGTCGACTGGATGGTGAAGAGTTCACGAAGATATTTGGCTCGGAGTATTGTAGGGAGTTGTAGGTGAACTTTGAATTGGATTCAGTCTTGAGTCTGTAGCAAATGGAGTGCTTTGAGGATATGAGTGATGTGATGATGCTTGGGCGTTCTGGTGACAGCTCTGGCTAGAGAATTATGGATAGATTACACACGCTTGTGTGGATTCACGGTTGAGGAAAATGAAATTGTAGGGATCGAGCTTTGAATTGGCAGTGGAGGTTGTAATACGGAGGAGGAAGTTTTGAAGTCGAGCATGGGCTGGATGCGGCGGGAGTAACGAATGCCACGAAGCTGGACTGCGAGAGGCTGGAGACGTGGTAACAAAAAGAGAGACGTGAATCAAGAGTAACTTCAAGGTTGTGGATGGTACCAAAGGTGAAGGGTAGGGTGAAAGGTTAGTGGATAGGTATATCGAAGGGTCAGGGATTTTCTTGATATGGTCAGAAGGCCAATGGTGAATGAATAATGCTTTGGAAGGGTTGAGGCAGAGGAGGTTGGACGACAGCCGCTGATAGATTAGGTCAATCACATTGAGTGAGATGGCAGTGAACAATGAACTTGAGGAGAAGGATATGGGTGTCGACTGCGTACAGATGGTAGTCAACAGAGGAGGAATAGATGAGATGGCTTAATGGAGTGGTATACAGGATGAAGAGCAGGAATGCGTCTGCGGCGGATTCATGTTGGATACCCCACGAGAGTGGGAGGTGTTGTGAACAGTGACAGGATCTGGAAGACAGGTAGGTCTTGATTTATAGTAGGGCGGTGTCAGAGACGAGAAATCAGGAAGATAGTCGTTGAAGAATGATGTTGCGACAATTGAATTGGAATGCGGCGGGAATGTCAAGGAGACAGAGGCAGGAAACGTGCTGGTTCATTGGTTCTCTCTTACTCAGTCACCCGTTGCCAACCTCTGCCATCATCTGTCACCCACCGCACCATGTGATTTTATCATTCCTGCTCTCTTAATCAGCCACTCTATGTCACCCTCTGTCACTCTCTGTTACCATGTGCTTTTATCATTCTTTCTCTCTTACTCAGTCACTCTCTGTCACTCTGTGTCACCCTCTGTCACTCTCTGTCGCAATGTGCTTTTATCATTCCTTTTCTCTTAATCAGTCACTCTCTGTCACCCTCTGGCACGCTCTGCCACCCTGTGTCACCTTCTGTCTATCTATGAGCTGTCTCATCACTTACTCTTGCTCTGTCTCTTCAACTCCGTCACTTCCTCTCACTTTATGGTCGTATTTCTCTACCTTCGTTCTATCTGTCTGTCTGTATCTCGCTTTCTCTCTCGTTTTCTTTATCTGTTTCTGTCCGTGTCAATATCTCTCCATCATCGTCCCTTTCTCTCTCCAATTTCCGAAGTCTTCAATTGATCCGGCATAAACCTGTCGACTAGCACGATTTATAGCGTAGAATTTACTCGAGATAAGAGGCAAAGTAGAGATTTAATTACGTGTTGCTACTAACAGTAAATAAACACACAGTAAACTAACAAACAATAAACAATACCTTAGCAAGCAAATGTTAATTCACCGTTAAAATCCGCGATCCTTCAGTGTCCAACTAGAAATTTCCTTACGACACGAATCTTTCAACGACATTTGCAATTGTAAGTACGTGTAGGGGGGCCTATCCTATCAATTCAGCCAAACTGGAACAAATGCAATACAAAACAACTATATTTTGATTATAATAAAATTATCTTCCTTAAAAAGTTAAAGAAAATTTCATAAATGCACCTTGAAGCCGGGCAACCATAAAGAGCCATAGGCAGACTGGAAGAGAGGTTTTCAGGTTAGAGCGAAAGACAGACTCGCTGAGAGAGTTGCGAACAAGAGGAAGTAGAGTTCCTGATGGAGGGACCGGCAACAGTGAATGACCACAGAAGACAATGCACTGATAATTAGCAACTTCGCTAAGTACGTAGACCAACGTAGTTACCCTAGTGTAGGATCCCCAATCATAACCAATGTTCCCTCTAATGTTTTGGAGATAGGGTGCGCAAGGAATTGTGTGCGTGACACATTTTATAAATGGTTTACATTTTTGTGCTCACGTCTGAGCTGCATGCGATGATAGGCCTAGTCAAATTAAGGCCACAATTTATGATCTAAAAGTCTTTGGTGATAAATTCTTTATGACCTAGGAAAAGTCCCTTCTCTAAAGACTAATAAGGAGACGACGGCTTGGATTTGACTAATGGACCTTGTTTTGGATTTGACTCCACGCACCCGTTCCTTGAGTTGAGTCACTTGAATTTTTTCGTTCCATACTTCAGACTTGTTTTCCATGAAATTACTTACACTTCATAAGCTCTCACTTCTTATCGCCTCTGGCTCGAATTTCTTTTGGCCAATTTATATCAAGGGCGCGCCTTCTCCATCCATCCATCCATCCATCCATCCATCCATCCATCCATCCATCCATCCATCCATCCATCCATCCATCCATCCATCCATCCATCCATCCATCCATCCATCCATCCATCCACCCATCCATCCATCCATCCATCCATCCATCCGTCTGTCTATCTATCTAGCTATCTATCTCTGTCTCTCTCTTGTACTCGCTCTCGCTCTCTGCATCTGTCTCTCTTTTTTCTATGTTTGTATGTTTGTCTATCTCTCTGTCTGTCTCTGTCTGTCTGTCTAACTCCGTCACTGTCTCTATCCTTCTTTCCTTCACCTCCGCAATATATCTGCTGCCATGGATAATTACTAGGCCTGAATGCAAAATGCAAGAGTGACTGTTTGCACTGCAGTCTTCGCACATAGGTCAACTTAACTGGACAGACAAGTGTCCTTTGTGTCCTAAGGCAGCAAGCAGTGAGAAGAGCAAGTGCTCAGTGCTACGCAAATACTTCAGAATTTCTAAAAATCATCTTGTCTGAACCCGTCTCAAAAGTGTAGAAGAAGCAAACAGACTGAAATTGTGATGATTGGAAGGGACATAGGACTCGTGAGGACTCGTAAGGACTCGTACTGACTAGTAAGGACTCGTAAGAACTCATTATAGCTTGCCAGGACTCGTGGACTCGTTAGGACTCGTAATGACTCGTTGTAGCTTGCCAGGACTCGCACGGACTCGTGAGGATTCTTAAGTGCCGAGAACGAAAATACTAAGCTCTTAGCTATCCATCGCATCTCGTCTCTTGCTTTAAGAGCCTCTTGCACAATTTCGTTAATTTCATAATTTCAGACATTTCGTCTCCTTATATCTATCATCTTTCTCTCCTCTCCTAACCTCAATTCCCCCATTATCGCCTTCCATTTCGTTTGATCTCTCATGTAAAGCTGATCTGCCTTAGTTTAATTTTATTGGCTTCTCTTTTCTCAGCGACTGTTATATTCTGATATCTTAGTTTATAACAGGTTGTATTATGTCTTTATTTCTCATCGGGTTGCATCGTAATTACTTACTGTCTTGTGTTCTATACTCCAATAGCGCATGACGAAGATCATGATGATGACAATGATGATGACGATGATGATGATGACGACGACAATGATGACGATGAGAATGGGATGACTATGGGATGACGATGGCGATGGGGGTGACAATGACGACGATAATAGCCTCATTTCGCAGTATAGAGGATTGCATCCTTCGTTCCAGATACCTTGCCGTCTGTCGACCTCTGAAGTCGTCCAATCTCCTATCTCGTCTTCGGATTCGAACCCTCGTTCTTGTGATCGCCGTTTTGTCCGTCGTTTACAACATACCACGATTCTTCGAGTACCATATGGTGGAAAAGTGCACCGGGTCCAGTACGTCTCAAACCGTCTTCGAGCTGAGTGCCTTCGGCGACAACATCCTCTACCGAATCATCTACGCCAACGCCCTCTACTTCGTGGTCCTCCATGGCGGGCCTCTCCTCAGTCTCGGCTTCTTCAATTACAAGCTGGTCCAGGCTCTGAGGGCGCGCCAGAGGAAACGCGCCGAGATGCGGAAGCCAGGCAGAGCCCAGCGGGACATCACCCTGGTCCTCGTCGTTGTCATCTGCGTATTCATAGTATGCCAGACCCCAACTTTGATCGACCACGTTCTATGGACCTTCGTCGACGTCGACGAGAGGTCCTGCGGGCAGTGGCATTACTATTACACGGCGGTTGGGGACGCCCTGGCCATCCTTAACTCCTCAGTCAACTTCGTCATCTACGTCTTGACGAGTCAGAGGTTTCGACGGAGGCTCTGGTTCGTCTGTCGGATGGCAGGAGGAGGGTCCGTTGAGGGCAGAGACCGCAGTGAGACTGGGGAGGCAGAAACCCGCCTCTGCCGCATGAGGGCCACCTCTGTAGGGCCCGACAGAATTGACTTCCAGTCCGAACGAAAGTAGATACCTTTGGGGGAAAAGTTTAAAGGGAAGCGTTGTTCCTGATAGTAGAAGATTTGTTGATAAGCGTTCTATAGAAAAATGAGACAACCAGTAATGATTGATACTAAAAACCTGCATTTCACAATCAACTACCGTAGAATTGGTCCTGAGTTTGGGGATAGGTCGACAAAGATATGCAAGTTGCAAAAAGGGAAGAACAGTGGAAAACACTAGAAATTTAGGAGCTTAATTTTCATGAATCATTTATGCACATTTGGAGGAATATAAGAAGCTCCATCTTCTCAACCTGAGATTTCGGAGGGGACCGCTCCCTCCTGCCCCCTAAGTCTCCGCCTCTGTTCACAATAGACTCTGCCCGTGCGAGTACGGTAATTTTTTGGTCCCCTCCCATCCGCGTCATCATTCCGTCGCCACCCCCCCCCCCCAAAAAAAAACCTTCAGGTGTTGACAATTGGTGGTCTAAAATTCTAAAGTGCGGCTAAACTTGAATTTTGAAACATAGTACTTAAACATTAAATGTATTTTGAAATTGGGAAATATACGATAATAAATAAAAATATATAATCAAATTAAAAAAATTAAACATTGATTAGGAGTGTGACAACCAAAAGAGTAGGTTAGGCTTACGTTACAGAGTACAGTAAACCTAAATTTTAGAAGTTGAGTAGAATTAGCATTGAACTAAATCTAAAAATTCAATCCGTTGTAAAATCATTCATAAAAAATTTAAAAAAATAATTCAATGATAATGATATGACTGATATTGGTACAAGTTAAATTTTGATACACAAATTTCACGGGATATCAAAATTGGCCAAAGTTTGGCAGATTGTTGAATGCGTATCTGACTTAAAAGGTTCAGCCAAATGGTTTATTGACTTTTCTTAATGTTCGAATGTCAATGAATGGGAGTAATCTGGTTCAACAACGGATTGAACGAAGGAATCATTGAGTGAACGGATACCGTTTCGCTGAGGTTACTTCCGGGGTGAGCATAAGCACTTTGATCAACTTCCGGTTTGAAAGGATTTCATTTATTTTGTCTTTGATGATTCGAAACATTTGAACAACAGTTCAATATTAAATAATATTAAGAAACTGAATGCACTGATTGATCTACATCAATGTTAAAGCCACGTGATATTGATCGTTTTCAGCGAAAATAGTTTTATTACCTGCTGTATTGACTCTAGTCTGGAAATAAATCACTCGATTTACTTGTTCAATATTGGCGTTTGTTGCCCAAAAGATCGATGAAGCTATTAAAGCAATTTATCGATTGTAACAATGCTCTGTATAATTTTATATCATTGCTGACCTCTCTATTCTATTGATTGTCATAAAAGCATTTTGATTGTTTTTGCTATAAATACAGAACCCTAATTAGACATCTGTAATATATATATACCTATAGCAGTGGCGGAGTTTATTTTCTCATATATATATATATATATATATGTATATAAGAAAATAAACTCCGCCACTGCTTACACTCCAGCAGAGCCAGTCCAAAGCCTGGATAAAGGAGGTGGGCGACGCCAATGGCCTTTGATATTACCTAGAGCCGTTAAGCCGAAACTACTACTGCTACTGTAGCGTAATCTGAGATTAATATAATTTTGTCTTACGCGTAAACGAGGGTGTCCATAGATTTCAATGGAAAGCATCTGACAATTCTAAATATTTCTTTATTCAAGACGGAACCCAGCCTATCTGAAATATTGCACAAATGCGTTTATGTAGCGCGTATTTTTTTTAGATTTCCCTTTTCGTCCAACCGTTTCAATACGGAGTGACGAGAAAGGAGGAGGGCAACTTTAGTCATCGTTCAATGGTCGTTGCTATCATAGGGGGTCGTCAAGCTGACACCAACCATCTACAGCTAGCTTAGCTTAGCTTAGGTCCATCGCTGCCGCCTCTGGTGAGTAAAGCCTAGATAAAGGATTGGCGACCAGAATCGACCTACTGACTAACACAGAGAGTGAAAACTACACAGCATTATTTTGAGCTCGGCGTCCAATGTATTGACGCCACCATACGTAGAATAATTTTTCCTATGCTGCACAACGCCTCTGGAGCGATCTCTCCTACGAATCGTACAAATTGTCGGCTCCTTCGTCATTCCAAATCACCCTCCATCATCTGCCTCAGACTCCTCTATCCGTCACCTGACGGGCTATCCACTCAAAATTGAAGTGTCGTCACTTCTAGAACTCAAAACCTACCCAGACTCATCCAATCCTCCGTCACTCTGGACCTTTTGTCCCACAATCCCTTAGGCTAGGAGTAATGTGAACATGTAAAGAGATTAAGAAAAATGTTCTAACGATGTCAGAGGCATTTTTATGTCATAAAAATCGTTAGAAACGTTGGAAAGAAACGAACTTAGAAGAGCATTTCCCTTGTGAGGCAGATGTCGTTAAACATATACATGCAAGCTGTAAATCGCCAGCCTTATCAAGTTAGTCATGGAAGAGAATTTAGTTATATTTATTAAAATTGATAAATTTGGTTATCATCGTCATCCTCCTCCTCATCATCATCATCAGCAGCAGCAGCATCAGCATCAACATCATTATCGGTTATTAGAATATATTCTCGACCCCTTCATCTCAAATGTCGTTCGTCAAAATACGATCACTTGTTGTTAAGTTGCCCGAAGAGCAGACGGACAAAAATGGTTCCGTCATTCAGTGCCTTCTCTTCAGACGAATACTTCACTATTGCTTGCATAAGATCTTTAGAGGGATAAGGATTCTTCCGTTAGGATGTTAATTTGTTTACTTTTCTTGTCACGCTATCAGTCAGTCAGTCAGTCAGTCAGTCAGTCAGTCAGTCAGTCAGTCAGTCAGTCAGTCAGTCAGTCAATCAGTCCGTCAGTCAGCAAGCCAGCCAGCCAAACACCCAGTCAGCCAGCCAGTCAGTCAATCATTTAATCAGTTATCTGTTTGTCTGTGTCTGCCTGTATTTTCCAATATGCGTGAATACCTAATCAAGGCAGATCTCGAGCTATTAACAGAAGAGACGGACGGCTGATATCCCATTCTGCCTCTTACACTGATGGTTCTACAGAAGGGTACAAGGGGGCTGAAGGGGCTCTGGAGAGCGGACCGCAAACACTGACCGACGGACTGTTTACCCACGAACCTGTCTCCGCTCCTCCACTTTTCTGCTTTATGATTTCCTTGGTTATTCCGTTGACCGTCGGTTCCCCATCCGATTTATGACTCTATCCCGCCATCTGCCGAGGAGCGGTCTTGCTTGGGTTCTTCCTTTGTGGGGAAGTGTAGCGTGAAATGAACGTGCGTGTTGTCATATTGAAATAAGGAACTGTGGGTCCAGCCATATGTGTTTCTACATCGCCATAATGCCAGAGTCAAAATCATAACAGAAATAAAAGAGCCATAACTACGAAATATTCGATGTCAGTGACCGTTTCCGTTGTTGATACAACGCTGGTATTGTTGTTTTAGACTCAGCAAAACGAGCCGGGTTAATAGTTAGTACACGGATTGATGACCGTGTTTGTGTTAAAAAGTCTTCCGTCTTTTTGATGTCGCTGATTCGTGTCATTAAGTCAAATGCTTTTTCGAAATTTGACACCATGTTTACCAGTGTTTCAAGAAAGGAAATACATAATTAGCTGTGTTACCTCTGCATACCTGCTGAAATGTGTTACCGTTATCTATACCTTGGGTTTTTCTATATAAACTTTATCGCTTAGATTAAGGAACAAGCTCTTCATCGCTCTAATGTTGCGATCCGATGGTCACTAGATTGATTGTTCCAGCCAATCAGGTCACGACTGATGTTCGAAAACGTAGCGTAGAGAGCAATAATTTATATACGAGGCATGTTTACAATTGATATAACATATCCTTATATTTATCTTGACCTTTATCAATAAATCGTTGTCGTTGCCTTCATCCTTATTCTTACCTTCCTCTGTATCTTCATCTTTACCTCCATCTTCACCTCTATCATCAGTTCTTTACGTCTATCCTTAGGCCCACCTCTATTTACATTGCATTACCTCTCTATTTACCTCTAGCCTACTCTTGCTTCCACTTTGACCTCTACCCTTATCGCTATCTCTAGCTCTATCGCTATCTCTGTTTTACCTGTATCTTAACCTTTTTCTATGCCTTAAAATTTAGGCCTACGCCTATGCTCTAGCCTTTATCGTTACCTTCCTTGCGAGAAGCTCCCTAACGTGATTGCCTGCATATACGAGATTTCCATTCAGTGACATGTCATTCTTATGAATGCGAATCAATCGTATCAATAGTTTAGTTACTGGAAACTGAGTAAGAATAGTTTTACGACTTCTCTGTGGTCTCGACAACTCCCGGCTTAGACTATAATTGTCACTCTTAATCGATTCTGTCGACCGTTGACGCACAGTTCGATAGGGAGCGCGATATATATATAGAGGCCAATTATTAGCTTCGATTATTGCGAATTCACAATTGTAATGTCAGATATTAGATCAACCGATAGGCCTAAGCGGGAAATTTCTCGCAACAGAGATTCTACTATTTTCTGCAAGACTGTTCATCGCCTCCTCACAATGACTTTCCGACTATTGATCAACTGCGTCGCGTATCGGGCGCGGTTTAATACCCCCAGTGATTTAATAAGCTTTTACCCACGATTTTATTGTCGTTTTTACGGCCATCTTTCTAGCGGTGTAGGTCCGATTGGAACCGACTGGCCTGCGGATTTATTGTGCCGGCCAATCAGGTCACGACTGCTGGGTCCATATACATCACGCAGGGTGCTATTTCTGGACTAAAAGGACTTCATCTAGTCCCAGCGAGTGGACCCTTATCACCTCATCCGTCGCGTGTCAAGGTCGTGACCGCAATCAACGACCGCGACGGGGCTGTACTCAGTTCCGACCGGACCTATAAAGATGACAGGGAGCGAAGGAGGGACCGTGTGGACTGGGAAATTGACCAGGGGTCCCTACGTCCGGTCAATCTGTCGGCCATCGATGTTTCGGTCAAGTGTTTTGTTGATGTTCGATTGAGCAGAACGATCGGATTCCTGGCGGATCTATCCGCCAGGAATATATATATACATATATATATATACATATATATATATATATATGTGTGTGTGTGTGTGTGTGTGTGTATTGTCAACCGCGCTATATCGTCTACATGTTCATGCGCTGATTGTGCTCCACAATTCAACAATTCATAGTTCTAAGCAGTACTGGCTGGGCTGTGTAGGCCCATACATGTAATATGAATGGTACTATAATATGCCATTTAGAGCAATTTTAAATCATGTTGCGCCTTAATATTAGCGTTACTCGATGAATTAAGCGCTACATAAAGTTATGTTGCGCTACTTCAAGAGATCTTAGTAAATAACTGCCTTTCATAACCACGCGTGATCACAACAGACTGGTATTCAGGCGTATGCGAAAAAGAGACAAAGGGAATAAAAGTGTACGACAGCGCTACGATGGCATCCAGACAAAAGCTAACGACAATAAGTAGAAAGATCAATAATAAAGATCTGGCGGCTAACTTACAATTATATTGTAAATCCGTAACAGTAGGCCAATCCAGCTTAGAAACAAAATGACCGAGATGTGTAGAAATCACAGAAATCGACCTCAGAGAACTTCTCTCCGGTTCATCGAACTTTGGTGATCTACCGATAAAGAAGAGTTTGGCTGAGGATGAGAAGTCGAAACTGAAGCAGAAATCAGTCACGCAATAAGAAACTCCAACTCTCTGTATGCTGGTTTGGCCTACGATAGCTACAGACCGGAAGATGTCTCACGTTCACTGTACAATTCTTTTGACAATCTGTTCCATGCGATTAACTCGGACGAACGGCTCTTTAAGTCGTGCATTGAGTCGTTGGCGAGAAGCAGCTCTCGGTCACTGGAATTCCAACTTGGGCTGATTAGGAACAGGCTGACCTATCTCCTAATCACAAAAACAAAAGGACTTTCTCTAGGTGGACCAGGTCGATCGGACATTCGAGTGTTAGCGCATTGGAAACGATTGTATGAATGGTAAGCTACATCAACTTGCACAACCGAAGGAATAAATTATAAAGACGAACAAACAATTGGAGTCCAGTTTTGGACACAGAGGATCAAATAGGTCTTGACAGCTGTCTCCTCGGCCAAGCACGCACGAACAACGTTTTTTATGGTTTGTAAAAACTATCAAAGTATTATAATATAGTGGTGAATTTGGCGAAAAATGGATTGACCGATAGACTATCATAATTAGGCCTATGTGTAGTAATAATAGACACCAATAGCCATATTAATATAAAAACTGCAAAACAGCGCTTTTTTGTGACGTCATGTACTTGGTGACGCCATTGTTTTGATCGTTTTTCGTTTGAATGGTCGGCCATTATTATAGGGGGTGATAAATAATACATGAGAGAATTGTAAAAAATCGTAGTAAAATAGTCCAAAATTGTAAAGAGAAGAGGAAGAGGAATAGGAAGAAGAAGAAGAGAGGAAGCTACGAATATAGGAATAGTACACATTCAGCCAGTTCTCTGAAAGAGTGTTCATCGGACAAGATGACGTCTTCTATACAGGTTTGACAGGATCTGCAGATCCTTTCCTATATAATTTTGCAACACTTGACAAATTCGCAAGGTATAAATTATAACTTTAGGCCAATTACATTTATCTGGACTGGATCTCCAACATGAGTTACCTCAGCTGACCGAAAGTTGCAATGCAACAAGGCGAAGCAGGAGTCACACCATTGGTAGTTTGCTTGATTTGATTTTTTCTTAGAACCATTTGCAGAGGCAATTCGTGAGATATTTAGACTCCGATGATACTGATGATACTGAAGAGACGAGAGAGTGTTTAAATGTCACAGGGAAGTAGGGAGCGAGAGATTGGTAATTTGGTTATTACAACTTACAAGAACGAGTTGCGGTAGGATCAAGTTCTCATTGCTTGACAGGAAGATAGTTCAGATGGAATGACACTTCTGTTTCCGCGGCTCGAGATATTAAGGAGCGCAGATTGAGAAGAAGGTGGCGTAGGGTAGTGGAAGACAGGAGTGCTAAAGCAGCTGGAGGCTAGAAGAAATTGCAGTGTAAAGCTAAGGAATGAGAAGAATGTCATAACAGCCTATTCAAAGGCGATACCTGGCCAGAAATAAAAAAAACTGAAGCTTCAACTGAGAACAGTGTCTCCTTGAAGGCTTACACCTATCTAAGTAAAAACAGGCAAGTTCCTATTCGAGGCGTTGAAAGTTTCAGCTGCCAACCAAGAGTTCCAGCGTTCTCTCTGTAGACATTTTCCAGGCGAAGGGCACTCGTTTTACAAAGTGGAATCGGGTCTGCATTCTATCTTTGGACGAAATGACCGTGGGTCAACCTATGCGCTATGATGCTTGAAAAGATCAAGAGCTAGGACCTTATTCCAAAGTCCGATGCTTCTTGCTTTTATGACGAAATTGACGCAACCTATTTAATGTAGGCTTATTCAAATTCAAATCAACCAATGTCAAGTAATGTACCTTTATAGATCAAAGATACATCTAGGATAAGTCAACTGTAATATACGTAATAATAAATTATTGTAGTCTATGTAGTTGTTAATAATATTAACAACTACATAAAATATAATGATGTAGGCCCTGTGTTACAGTGAACACTGACTGCTAGGGCTCAATCCGGTGGGCTGTCGACGTTACAGCTCCCCACTCCGATTTATGCATATTCATGAATCGTCTTGAGGGCCAACCTGTCAGTGGAGTAATCTTGTACTATGGCAGAGGCAGAGGATGAGGCGGAAAAGAGGCAGAGGATGGGGCAGATGCAGGGATGGGTAGAGGCAGAGATGGCAATCATAACGTCTTCTGTATTATATTGGTGTAGGCCTAACGTTGCTCAATAGCTGTTCCATCTGGTTGATTTTGTACTGAAAGTTAGTCAAAACAGGTGGCAACATAATTATGCCCACAAGATCGGGCTATATATTCTGACGATGCGTTGTGGACCCTGATGTTTGAAGTATAACATGTGCGTAGTCCTACTACGATCGGCCAATTGCGTAGTTAATGTCTGGACTGGTTTTTACATGTGTTAATGCATGTAATATTTTCAATTAAATTGCAAAAATATATGTTTTCACGCGTGTTATTTTTAGTGCTGTAAATAAAGCGGGTAACTGTTTTCAGTGCAAAAGATAAATCTTGAAGTAGTGCAGCAGATAACCTTGAGCTCAAACACTCGATCTGCTACCTCTGTCAATCGTGAAACGCTGCTGTTGCATCAAGACGCCATTTATGACTTTGTTATCAAAGTGTACAATGACGACAATATGGACATAATGAAGTACACGGTACAGTTGATTTTGTACTGAAAGTTTCATAAGAATTATTTTGGTAATATGATGTCTCTACGTTTGCGTGTTTAGCTACAAAATCTCCCCATAGAGGTAATCGAACGAATCATCGTGACCGCAGTCGTCAGTGAAGTTCTAGAGATGAAGCTGGCAAAAGCTGCGTGGATACGAAAGGCTGAACAAGTGTCTAACAGACTCAAGAGAGTCTGTCCAACCTGGAGCAACATACATTCGCTGTCTCGCTATGGGTGCCGGCTGTACCGACAATCGTACAGCTACTATGCTTGCGGCGAGATGGTGGATTGATTACCCTTTCGCCAGAAAACGGAAATCACCCAGCAGCCAGGCAGAGGATGGGGCAGATGCAGGGATGGGGTAGAGACAGAGATGGCAATCATAACATCTTCTGTATTATATTGGTGTAGGCCTAACGTTGCTCAATAGCTGTTCCATCTGGTTGATTTTGTACTGAAAGTTTCATAAGAATTATTTTGGTAATATGATGTCTCTACGTGTGCGTGTTTTGTTACAGGAACTCCCTTATGAAGTAATCGAAAGAATTCTTGTGATGACCGTTGTCAGGGAAATCATGGATTTAAAGCTGGCTAAATCTTCTTGGATGCGAAAGGCACAACAAATAACTAACAGACTGAAGACTGTCTGTCCCATCTGGAGCCTTATCATGTCCACAAACTATTTCCAGATACTAGTTCAAAGAATTCTTGACAAAACGGGTTAGTTCAAGAAATAAACAGGCTTAATTGCAATTACAAAAAGCCTTAGTCCTGCTCACGATATTAGATGACATAAAATGGAATTGATGTCATTGTGCCAGGACCGTGCATTACATGCAGCTTATAGTTATTATATAGGCCTACGATTGAAGTTTTTAAGTTTCAAGTTCATTGCCCTTGGTCGGTCAATCAATCAATCAATAAATCAATCAATCAATCACTCAATCAATGATTCAATCAATCAATGCTTTTTTGTTCACCAACAGAATACATAATGTCATCTAATAATTATGCGGCCAATACAGCAATTCGCAGATAACCATTCTGCGATTACATCAATTGCAGCTAACCAATTGGTATACATTATAGCAATAAACAACGTGCAGCTCACACAATCAGACCAAATCAATTTACAAAGTAACAGTGTAAGACAATGATTTTTAAAGATTCTGATCAGTCAATGAGCCTAAGTAGGTTTTAAGATTATTTTAAAACTGATACAGCGTAGACGCATTAGTCAAAACAGGTGGCAACATAATTATGCCCACAAGATCGGGCTATATATTCTGACGATGCGTTGTGGACCCTGATGTTTGAAGTATAACATGTGCGTAGTCCTACTACGATCGGCCAATTGCGTAGTTAATGTCTGGACTGGTTTTTACATGTGTTAATGCATGTAATATTTTCAATTAAATTGCAAAAATATATGTTTTCACGCGTGTTATTTTTAGTGCTGTAAATAAAGCGGGTAACTGTTTTCAGTGCAAAAGATAAATCTTGAAGTAGTGCAGCAGATAACCTTGAGCTCAAACACTCGATCTGCTACCTCTGTCAATCGTGAAACGCTGCTGTTGCATCAAGACGCCATTTATGACTTTGTTATCAAAGTGTACAATGACGACAATATGGACATAATGAAGTACACGGTACAGTTACCTACAGGCCATCCACTCGCTGTTGTTGGATGCGATGCATCAGACTGTGCATTCGTATTCACAGTCAACGAGGACGACACTACAAACATCTTCAGCCTGTCAAAATCGGAAACCATACATTCGCTGTCTCGGTATGGAAGCCGGCTGTACCGACATTCGTATACAGCTACTATGCTTGCGGCGAGATGGTGGATTGATTACCCTTTCGCCAGAACACGGAAATCCCTTTCGCCAGAACACGGAAATCACCCAGCAGCCATACGAATATGGCGGTCAGACGGTAGCCTGCTGAAAGAATATAACTTCAGCCGGAGGTGGAACTTCCATGGATGCTCTCAAATTCTGGAGAAAATAAATCACAACATCGTTCTTGTCTATGGAAGCACAGAAGCAAATAGAACGCTTCTACTAGAATTGGACGACACTACAAAACAGGTGAACAGAAGTTACGAATCTGCGTTCAAAGGTGCTCGAGTAAGTTTGGCAGCGCGATATGACTGGCTTGTGGTCATAGAAAAGAATTGCGCAATGGAATTGTTGGATAAAGAATTCAACATCATTGGCAAGTACGTTGTTCCCCAGGATGTGGGAAAACGTCTAGTTTTATGGGATCTAAACTACAACGGTAGCCAGGATTGCGTAAATCGAGTCCGTCTTGAAGGTGCCGCCTTAACCACCAAAATGACAATCATTCGCTTCACAGAGGAATGAAGCTCCGAGAAAACATCTCAAACACAAGTAACTGCTCAGAAAAACTATTAATCCAAATCGCTGGCCGAACACAACGAACGTACCACCTAGCGCCACCTCGCTTACCACCAGTGGTACGCGTACCACCGTTTGAAAACTGCTGATCTATATTATCTCTTTATCAGATGAAGTGGTCAACTCACGGTATCATAAGGCACGTCCACAACAATTTGGTTCAAATGTACATAATCACAATTGTCTAAATTTTCTGGTTTCCTCTTAATTATCATTTCATTGCTGGCTCAGCTAAGCCTGCTGTTTTTGATTTGATTTTAATCGTTTCCTGGAAACATTATTGGCAAACTGTAGTCTATCCTGTTTAAAATATTATAATATCAACCAGAACAAACAGAATCCCCCATTTGCCTAAGGATAAAAATGTAAATGTTCCTTATTCAACAAAACAAACTCCAGATCTGACTGGATCATTAAGTAACTCAATATACTGTGCCTGCTCTTGGAAACTCATCACTATTGTCATAGTAGATCAGTGGTCTCTAATTTATGCCTAGTCACGGTACCTTACACAAGGCACTCATTTGCTCATGGAACCCAGAGTATTTGAGTCAATAATTTTTCCAGAAAGAAATGCAAATTTCAATATTTTGAATATCCATTATCTGCAGCTCTGGTGCAGATTAAATTATATTACATTACAAATACTTACTTCAGTATACTAGTTACTGAAAGCTGTAAAGAATTCTGCTTCATATTCCTTTTGTGAGTTCAGTCTGTGATTTTTTAATCTTTTACAGAACTGCTGAGAAACCTCTGGCTGATGCCCACAGAACTCGAGGTTTGTGGGCAGATTGCCAAATGTAGAACCTTGATACTAATTCATTTTATTTCTTTGTTTATTTATACAATACTACCACCTAATGATCGTTGTTAATTAATCAGTTCCTGATCAAGGTCTCTGCATGAATGTTCTTATGGCGAGGTTGCAAACGTTACAACTCAACCAATTATATCCAAGCATTTCTGCACTACAGTCAACTACTCTGAGATCATAGGCTGATGCACACTTTTAACAATGTTCATTTAGTATGTCAAGGTTACTCTCTGCAAGCAAAGGTTTACTAACAACAACCTCCAGTAGCAATAAATTAAAAATTTCTTTCTATCGAGGATACACGCAGCCACAAAATGTAATTAACTTTCTGAAATTACAACACAGCCGATTGGTGATCAGTAAAGAATCACTATAATACATAATCAGCAGCTTTGTCGTTAAAACAAGCAGTACTAATAAAGAGGGAAAGCACACGATATTGGTATTCAAGAAACAGCAATCAAATAAAAATCGACAGGAATCTGAGAAAATGGTGCACAGAAATTAGTTTGCTGGCAGGTGCAAATAAGGTAATAGGAACCACAGAACTACAAGAATGAAACCATGAAGACAGAGGCAAAGGCCAAACACATTACCAGTGTACTGCATAATTTCAAACCGTTCACACGGCTCTCTGTTTCCAATTTACGGTCACTGACTCAAATTTTAATTCATGATATTTATATTGATAAGCTAGGTGGTGCTTTGGCGTGTGGACACGCCGGTTTTTACTCGGCTGTTTTGGAAGAATTTTTAAAACTGTCCTTTTCAGCCGAGGGTTAGGCCGGGAGCGCCTCTGAGTAGATATCTTGAAGGGGCACTATATCAAGTATTTTTTTATTGATTGATTGATTGATATTTTACAGGATCATCTCTGCAACTTCACTAAATCATAGCAACACACTAACAGCGCCATGCCATTAAGTAGCAATGCATGGCCCACTGACTGGTGCAGTCCAAATGCAACTCTTCTGCATAGGTATTGAATGGAATTTGAGACGAAGAATTAACACCACTTCAAACAAAGTTCTTGGCTATTGTAATTAGCAAATGCAATTGTCAAAAGGGTTAATTAGACTTGGAAAAATAGTATCAGACATGCCAATAGAAAGTAACAGTGGAAGTCACCCACAAATGAAAATATTGGCACCCCATTTACCACCATTTGTTTAACAAGCAATGGGTGTCATTGGGGTCTATAGCCCAAAAGCCGGGTCAATCAAATACATTTTAGAACAGCCTGAGTGAATAACTGGACAGAAGACGCATGTTTACCATTCAGTTACTGTCAAAAGACATGCTGGCACAGAAAAAGTCTGAGAATCGCCAATAACGTGTCTGGCATTCTGCCAATTAACATGTCAGAGGCATAGAGTGTCGCACTGAAATGTTCAAAGCCACACGTCAGTAGGTTGAGTGTCATCACAAAAATGTAAGACCTCTAACAAATCACAATGGTGAATCGTCAGTAGACACATTTTTATGAGATGTCAGCAATAGTGATGCCTCAAAACCAAACTGACCAACTGAACTTTCGATGACTTTTTCTCTGAAATCTGGACCTCATTCCAGACGACCTCCACACCCTCTTCCGTATCCATGGCAAGAAAGGCGCAGTCAATTCCAGGCACATCCCTCTGTTGCACCTGAAACGATGTTTAAAACCAAGATCAGCATTAAGACAAGTTAACAAAGTAGTTTACACACTTCACAAAAGTGTGTATAAGCGTGAGTGTTTATCTGATTTGCAATTCAAAAAATCTGATTACTATGCAATCGGTAAACATTTTAATCACTGCAAAGCAGTGTATAATTGAATTATCAAACATCGGGCATGCTCAACAAAACAAATGTGTAACTTGCAAACCTTCATTATTACTCCCGAAAATACATTATCGTGTACAGTCTCAAAGGCAGGGCAGGAAAAAAGCAAATATTCTACGGAAACTAGCAATTAAACCACGGGTGGGAATTGAACATGTTACGCGGCGAGACCAATCGGCATCATCGCCACTACGCCAAAATATAACTGCTATGTGCAATCTAACGACCTTATTGTCGTTAGCAAATTCTGGTCAGGCATGCTATACTGGCGCAAAGCAAATGTCGTGTAACATTATGTAAACTGAGGCTACCTCTTCTCTGCGTTTCTGCCATCGGCCGCATGGGCTTTCCTCAAGAACTTCACACTCCTCTTCCGATTCATCTCCGCTTTTGCCTTCGGAGACCACGTCTCTACCTTTTCCCCACTGACTTTGTCCGTGTTTACTGTTAGACATTTTCGTTAAAATTAAGAATATTCCACATTTCAAACGTCGAACACAAGCGATAACAGATCGAGTTTACCAACGACCCCTTGTATGTAACAGAGTGAGCAAGGAATAAGTTAACCAAGGGCCTAGTATAATACAAGACTGGAAAGTCTGTATGAACGTCATGTACCTTAAATGGCGCCCAAGTAGTTTGGCTCCTCTTGGTGACAGACATGTAAAACGCTGAGCTCACATGTAGGCAATACATTAAAATAAAATACAATACAATACAACTTTCATTTATAACGTGCCTTAATAGAAGGGAGTCTTACTTAAAGGACGCGTTACAAGGCGATTCGTTAATCATAGTAGCCCTGCACACAAAATAAATGAGTTTGAGTTTAGACTTGAAAACTTCCATCGACGAAGCTCTTTGCACTGGTTCGATTCTGTTAGGGTGTTTTAAAAGACAGCAAGACGGTTTCTATGAAGAAAGTCGACGATTTTTGCTACAGAAATGACAATTCATGCATATGGAGCAAGGTCTTATGCGCTTTAACTTCTATTAAGACCTAGGCCTATGTTATATTTTATATAATGTCAAAGCTAATTTTTAAGAGGTTCTGCCGTGTGCGACTCTGCCACAACGGACCCACACTATCACCAATCATTAGAATATGAGCCAGATGGATGAGAATTCAACATAAAGTGTTCCGACTTGTTTAAACAAGGCCAATCAGTCAAATCGGTTGTTAGCTTACCTACCATTCTGATCTAGAAAATGGATTTTTTTTAGACCTTCGTGCATTGCAGGACAACCAGCAGTAGAACCAAAGATGGTAGAGTCGTAGACTAAGATGTGACACTCACTATGTCTGAACATCCACGTCGCCTACCTGCGATTGGGAGGACCGCGATTGTCGTTGCTAAGATGCCATCATCCGTGTCTCGGTAGGCCTATAAGTGGCGCCACGGTTCCAAATAGCCGAAACAGCGGAGATAAGAAGTGTCTACGACTATACCATCTATGCCTATGGTAGGCCTAGGGCTATATAGACATGGGCCGTCCATAAATGACGTAACGCGCCTTGGGGTTATCAATTTGTGACGCAGTGTGACAAGGTACGAAATGTGACGTCACACTGTCATCATCACATCAAACATCAAACTGCGTAATTTTATTATAAACTGTCCCTCAATTTGACAAGTGTTGAGAAATTGTCGCACTAGGGGACCCCCTCCCTTTCTAGTCGGTCTTATTCCCACGGTCAGCGCTACTCGGTTTCCCCGATCGTGCACCCTCCCACTCAAGCTTCGCTCCTTCCCCTCGCTTTTCTGTCGTCAGCCTGCTCTTCGCCTGTCGGCGATGCCTTTGTGTGGCCGTTTTTGGTGGGAATTTGCTCCCTGAAATCTTCGCCAGGTGTTCTATTTTCCACGGTCGAGGGCGGTTTCAGCGCTATAAAGGGGGGCCCGGTTTTAGTCGAAAGAGAGTCCGAGGAAGACCGTCAGATGGAGCAGTCAAAGCACGGCCTGATCGAACCGAAAAGAACCGTCTGATTTCCGCCAGCCGAGGGAACAGTTCGAATAAGTCAGACATAGCGACACGGGGTCTGCCGGTCACCAGTAGGCTTCCTGAAAAAGAACGGCAGTGGGGTTATGAGGAGGTGGCCACTGTGAGGAGGAGGACGACCGGCCAGGGCGAGATTTGGCGTCTGTCAAGAAATAACAGAAATATTGCGGAATTGTTGTGGTTAAGTTCTCTGCCGGACCGGAGAGGCCGAAATTCGCGCGTGACATCCTTGTAGTGGAGACCCCCACATTTCGCCACACAAGTTCCACTAAATTAGAAGTAACTGCTGCCGCAATCTGCAACACTAATTATTGTAACGGAACGGGGCCTATTCGACAGTGACCAGGATGACGCTTGCAGCCCCGTCCGATATGGGGGTAGTTCGAGTTGCAATCCGCTGATTAACGCTTCAGTGGTTTGCTGAAGACTAACCAGTTAAGGTTTAAATAGCTCTTTTCTGGATGACGCTTGGAATAAGACACGCTTGTTCGATAATCCTCTTTTAATGTACAACGGAAAACAATACTTCTGTAGCGCCCATTCGGAAACAGTCCGTATCTCACTCCCTCAATACGCCCTACGTCGATAACTAACGAGTAATTGCAACGCTACGTCAATGGCTGACGGCGACTACTATGCTACGTCAATGACTGACGGCGACTATCGCAAATCGACGAGGACTATATCCACGACGACTATCGCAAGCCACGACGACTATTCGTGCTTCCTAGGCGCCGAGACTGCAAGGCCGAAGCCGAATCTACAAGGCTCCCCGATGACGATCTCCAGACGACGACGACGATGATTCCCAGGCGACGACCACGATCATTCCCTTTATACTAATTTGCTGTAGATAGTAGATGATACACAGTAGATAGGAGACAGTAGACAGTAGAGACTACACAGTAGATAGTAGATAGACTACAGTAGATAGGATACAGTAGATAGTAGATAGGATACAGTAGATAGTAGATATCTACAGTAGATAGTAGATATCTACACAGTAGATAGTAGATAGACTACAGTAGATAGGATACAGTAGATAGTAGATATCTACAGTAGATAGTAGATGGATTACAGTAGATAGTAGATATCTACAGTAGATAGTAGATGGATTACAGTAGATAGTAGATAACTACAGTAGAGGCTATACAGTAGATAGGAGACAGTAGACAGTAGAGACTACAAAAGGCAGACACTACAGCAGGCCGACACCAGGTAGGCGTACCCCTGAACCGTTACATTATTATAATTGTATTCTTAATTTTTGGGTCCCTTACTGTTACGGTTAATTGTTGGTATTTTGGGGTTACTGGAATTGAGGCAGCCATATTCTGTAACACAAGCAGGAATCAATTATACCGTCAAAACTCATCATACCACAAAAGTCACTGCACGTCGGCAAAATAAAGTAGGGCCTAATGGTTGTAGACGTAAGTGCAAATGAAGAAAATGGAGAGAGAGAGAGAGAGTATTGCTTGGATAGACGAAGTAGTGCTGGATCTGGAATATCTATTGAACAAGAAGATGAGATCCAAGCTCTCTCTATTTATTCCATGAAGGAGCATTTTGCTTCTGCGTGGGAGAAGTCTGAATTGTTTCAAGTTATTGTTATTAAACATTTTTTAAATTCAATGAATTTACCAGAGCTTTTTATCTCGTGGAATGCATAATGAGTGTAGGATAATAGTTGTACTTTCTTCATTTTCTTCGTTCTACTACAGAGTTTTAAGTATTTTCACGTTATTTGTGACGACGTATGACGTATTTTTTACCCTCTCCCCGAGAGTCAAAATCGTCCAAACTGAGTAACGTCATTTACGAACTTAGTTGAGCTCTCTAGTTGAGAACTTTCGAGTTCTTCAATTTCCCCTATTTGCCAGGTGCATCGACTACCTCTTCATCATCAGACTATAGATGTATACATGCTTATCCCGGTCAAATACATTCAAGTTTCATAAATTCTGAATTCAATAAAAAAAACGGTGGTTTTCAAACATCACCAACGTATAGTGGCGGCGCTGGCCTTGAAAATTTGGTACGCAATAATAGCCAGCACTTGAAAATTTGGTACGCAATAACGGCAATACACATGTTCCGCACAAGATGAAATTTTTAGCTTTAGTATATTGAAATGTATAGACCACTAAGACCAGTAATTTCCAATTTAAAAAATTTTGAAATTTTTTGTGATTTTTTTATCCTTTTTGGGACGCAATTGCGTATTTTGCGTCCATGCAGCGCCGCCACTACCAACGTAAGCCACTCTCCAACTACAAAAAATAAGGTCGCAATCACCGGTCTCCCACTCTATAGGCTACATTCAGAAAATCTCTTGGCGTTACCTTTGATGAAAATTTCAGTCTCAGAACATTACAGGCCTAAACCAAATAGTTATAAAAGTGTCTCTCCCTCTACCTACGCACTCAAAACAATTAAAAACCACAATGCATTTTCCGTGAAGTGGCGCCCTCTGATCACAAGTGTACACTTCTGTTGAGAGGCTGCTGTACAAGCCCTCAAGAAAGCAAGTTCAGCTATAAACTATTCTGTCTCCTTCTTCATTTAATGAAGTTCATTAGGCCTTTCATTTCTTCCTTTGTTAATTAACAGGTGGGCCTATTAACGTGGTCAAGTTTAAGTCATCCATCAAACACTAATTGGATGTAGGGTCTAGGCCTATATGGCCTGTATACATACATACCTATTGCATGCTAGACTAAAACTCATAGATTAACTCGTAAATGTAATCGTAATCCCCAAATTCTAAAGCGCCACTCGAAAGCAAGCGCAGGGAGCCAGCGTGTTAATTCCTGAGGTTATCCTCTGAGGATAGTACGAAGAGGATGCTAGTCTGGCTTCCAGAGGGTCAGAAGAGGTAAAGTAGGCCTAGCTGTTGAGGCGGGCGTAGCCTGACAGTGTGTCAATAATTGAAAGGTGGATGATCGGATGAATCGTGAAAAGAGTTCTTGAAGAGGTGAGACTTTGTTGTTTCGAGTGGAAATTCCTATCGAGTGCGATGGATTGACGAGCAAATTCTCTGATCCACAACACATCCCGTCGCACACCCATCGTATTAGGACGCCCCTAAAAATTTTCATCCCTGACTTACATGTATTTAAAATCCCAATTCTCATGAAATCTCGCTCTTTCCCCCATTCGCACTCTCTAGAATTCAAAATTCATCATCTCATCAGTTTCAACGGCTGCTGCTTTGAGTCCAGTGGAATCTACCAAGGGAATTGGTAAGGGTGGGGTGAGATATATTCTACGGTTGCCAGAAGGGTGATATATTCCCTCCACCATTCCCTCCACCTATGAGATATATTCTACGGTTAACAGCTTGGTCATAATTGGAAATCGTTGTTTATTTCCACGCAGTACTTTAAGAAGTTCCATATGGAGGCGAGACTCATCGTTGTCTAAATGGCTTATTGTCTACGACGATGCAGTAACACGCTAGCGGAGACTGTTTTAATTGACGCCAGATGTGATATGGGCTATCGTGTATGTATGAACAGGCGTATATGTTATGACGACGACAATGATGACGACGACGACGACGGTGATGATGATGATGATAGTGATGATGATGATGACGATCACGACGATGATGATGATAGTGATGATAACGACGAGGAGGAGGAGGAGGAGAAGGAGGAGGAGGATGATGGTGACAACGATAGTGATGAGGACGGACAGACGGGCACATAGGTAGGTAGGCGCCGTAGCCATTAAGGAATCCGCGATCGATCGAACCGAATATGGAGAAGAAGAAGTAGTTCCGCCGCAGACGACATTCATATATCGCCTATCGATTAGAATTAAAGTTCATGTGGGTTAGAGACGCTAGAAGAGGCAACAATTAAGCTGATTATGACATAAGTGCTCTTATTATAAAGAACCTACTCACTACGCCACTTGGACTAACACTAAAAGCGGAACAATGACTCAACACAGTGGAAATCACTTGTTCGTACCCATCGCTGTCAAATGGATGACAGCACCAACGAATACTTGCAGAGAAATATGAAATTGACATAGACAGACATAGACAGACATAGATAGACATAGACATACATAGACAGACATAGATAGACATAGACAGACATAAATAGACATAGACAGACATAGATAGACATAGATAGACATAGGCAGACATAGACAGACATAGACAGACTTAGACAGACATAGACAGACGTAGACAGACATAGACAGACGTAGATAGACATAGATAGACATAGACAGACATAGATAGACATAGATAAACATAGACAGACATAGATAGACATAGACAGACATAGATAGACATAGACAGACATAAATAGACATAGATAGACATAGATAGACATAGACAGACATAGACAGACATAGATAGACATAGACAGACATAGACAGACTTAGACAGACATAGACAGACATAGGCAGACATAGACAGACATAGACAGACATAGATAGACATAGACAGACATAGACAGACATAGACAGACATAGACAGACTTAGACAGACATAGACAGACGTAGACAGACATAGACAGACGTAGATAGACATAGATAGACATAGACAGACATAGATAGACATAGATAGACATAGGCAGACATAGACAGACATAGACAGACATAGACAGACATAGATAGACATAGACAGACATAGACAGACATAGACAGACATAGACAAACTTAGACAGACATAGATAGACATAGACAGACATAGATAGACATAGATAAACATAGACAGACATAGACAGACATAGATAGACATAGACAGACATAGACAGACATAGACAGACGTAGACAGACATAGACAGACATAGATAGACATAGATAGACATAGACAGGCATAGACAGACATAGATATTGATAGCAACGGTCTTATCTACATCTATGGCCTTTTTCCAATCTCCGTTGCAGCTTCTATGTACCTAATAATCCGAATAAACCCAAATCGTCTAGAGGCCTAAAATATAATAAAATCATTAAGCCATAGCTCGATCGAAAGCGGAAAGGGAGGTTCTCGACGGGTGAGGGAGTCGTAGTTCTCCCACAAGACCCCGATGCGTTAGTGGAAATGTTGGCACTTCGAATGGCCAGCTTCAGAGCGGGAAATACGGGATTAAGAAACGAGATAGTCGGTATCTGCGATGAGTTACTTAGGCAAAATAAGATAAATGCGTTAGACTATAAAAATTTCATGATACAATTATAAAATGATTGTCATAACAAAGAGAAGATTTGCTAAGAAATACGTTGTAGGAGGCGCAGGGATATTTGATACGATATCAGGATTTTTCAAAAGAATGTTATCCTCGAATGCTGCAAGACAGGTAGCATCAACTGCATTAAGTGCCGGGAAAGAAGCTGCAACGGAGATTGGAAAAAAGGCCATAGATGTAGATAAGACCGTTGCTATCAATAATGGAAAGCGATTGGTTGATAAGGCAGCGGCAAAAATGTTTGCACCACAACGGAGCGAGGATTTGTTAAAGGGGTTAATAACTCCCCATGGAAATACGACACTTAGTCAAAAGAGTAAGGAAACGTTACAGAATTTAATATATCCCCACCATTCGGCGAATATAAATAATTTACTGTCTGGTAACGGTGGCGCCGTGTCGATCCGAGATTTGGTGCGCGGATCTGGAATGAAGCTGGCTTAAAATAAAATCTTGTTATATTAAAAAATGCAGTCAGATATTCTAAGATTTACTGAAAATACTATTATAGACGAGGGAATTGAAAGATATGAATTTCATGAATACGAACCAGTGGCGGGGGCGAATCTTAACACTGGGGAAATTCGCCTGAACATCGAACTTCAAGATCTGTTCAGCCATCCGGCCGAGTCATACCTACTTTTCGAAGGTAGACTGACTAAAGCGGATGGAACCTTTTACGTCGATGCTGACGCTGCGGCTTTAGTCAACAACGGGCTGATGCATCTCTCCAGTCAGATATCCTATTCCCTATCGAATCAAGAAATAGAAAGCGTGTTTCATTCTGGACAAGCGACAACTATGCTAGGTCTATTGAAATATCCCAACGACTTTGCTCTTGCGCAGCGACTTAACCAATTATGGACTAAAGACACAGCCGCCACTGCTGTTATAGCTGATAACACGGGTTTCGCGATAAGACAAGCGTATCTCATTCGGAAACCAACTGCAAAGGGTACATTCAGCTTCATCGTACCTCTGAAGCACATTTTTGGATTCTGTGAGGATTACGATAAGATAGTCTACGGTATGAAGCAGACTTTAACTCTCGTTCGCAAACCCGACAGCGATCTATTTTTAAGGCAAATGCAGCGGCGCCCGCCAAAGTCAACCTCAGTAAAATTTCATGGTTTATGCCGCACGTGCAAGCGTCTGACATGGAAAGAATGCAGCTGTATAAAACGATCGAAGCAAAGGCAACGTTACCAGTTGCCCATCGAGCTCATCTTTGCGATACTCTAACGGTCCCCCAATCAACAACATTCAGCTGGCGACTTAGGGTAAAGACAGAGCCGGAAAATCCCAGGTACATCATAGTTGGATTTCAAACGAATCGAAGCGGTGATCAAGAGGCTAATCCATAAATTTTCGATCATTGCGATATCAAGAACATGTATGTGATGATGAACCAGGAAAGGTATCCGGCGGTCGACTACAACCTCTCATTCCCGAATCAGCAATTTTCTAGAGCTTACAGAGCCGCGGCGACCTTTAGCGAAAAATTCTACGGAATGGAAAAACTCGTAACTCAGAGCAACATCACTCCAGCCGACTACAAAGACCTACATCCGCTATTCGTTTTCGATGTAAGTAAGCAATCTGAACGGCTAAAGTCATCTGTCGTAGACATCCAGATCAAGGCTTCCTTCAATGCAGCGGTGCCGGCTGGAACGGAAGCTTATGCGGTCGTCATTTCGGATAAATTGTTAAACTTCCAATCAGATGGTCAGAAGATGAACGTAGTATATTAAAGAAAATATTTTATATTATAAAAAGAACATGAAACTCTCACAACTGAAATCGTTAATGAAGGAACACGGAATAAAGTCTAGTTATAGGAACAAACCGGAAATGTTAAGAATACTCGTTGAGAAGGGTGTTTTACCGGAATCAGAATTGCCTGAACCAGTGAAGGAGAAAAGGCAAGCATTACCCAAGTACGAGTATTTAAAAACTATTAGAAATAATCCTATAAGCGTTGAAATCCTAGACAAAGACACTAATGAAGCCGTTACTTACTCATCGTTGTATAAGTCGAGTATGACTTTTAAAACCAGTATGAACACGCTGAAGGCTTATAATGGTGAAGTCTGGAGAAATTGATATGAGATTAACATCCTAACATAAAGTTTTATCCAGCTGCTTAAGATGGAAAGTCGTAAATTTTTAGATTTCGAAACTTTGGAAAAAGACATAGTTTATACTGTTAAAACGAAGCAATATTTATATGGCACAGTAGGATATTTTTTACCTGATTACGGTAGTGGCGCCGGATCAGACTGAGTATTACATGAGCGTTTACGAGGAGCCCCTGCTCAGCAAGTTGCAAACGAACAAGACATTTACGTTTACAAAAACGAGGATAGAAACGGGGCCGGGAAGGCTCCCGTCGTATATAGTAGTATCTGGAGATAACGAAGTTGTTGAACTTGAGGTTTAAATTTTCAATGGTAATAATCATTGAAAATCTTAGTCATCGTACACGAATAACTGCATCATGCTTAATCCTGGTTTCCCCGTTTCAGTCTGGCGGAAGCTTAACTTATAAATCGTATATTTTCCTGCGGAATCGATTAAAAATTCTTGGTAAGTATTTCCTAAAGAAATGTCTATAGGCGCGTTGTAAATAGTAACCATTTGTCTTTCAAAATTGTATGCGATTATCCGCCAGCGGGATATCCTTTCATCGTTCTTTTTCCTTCCTTTCAAACCGATCTTCCAGATTCTCACTGCGGATGGGCATGTGATAGATATCCACGATTCAGCGTCGACGTTGACGTTAGACATCCATTCCCCGTCGTCTTTGAATGCCCAAAAGGCTTTGTTAATTAGAAGTGCTGAGCTGGCATTCGCATGAAAACCATAATTACTAGTATCGAAAGATAGTCTCGCCACGTAACCGATTTGACATTTTCTTCCAAGGGTAATATCGGTCAACGTTGGGATCCACTGTAGCATGGAGACGGCAGCTGTTTCAGCACTAGGACTCATAGATATAATATGAAATCTCCAATACGCGTAATTAGACGAAGGGGGAAATCTAAAATAGTTCAAATCATAAAAATGGAGGTGATCCGTTTGAGAGGTTAGAATATCTGTAAATACCATTCCATCGTTACTAGCTTGAACTTTCCAACTAGTTACATATTCGCCATTAGTACGACCAGCAATGATATAAAATCCCGACATTGATAGAGGAGTGGGGTACTTCAGCTGTATCCAAATATTAGCGGTTATTTCAGAAACCCAAATGTCGGGGTAGTGATAAGCATTTTGAAAAGCCCTCCATGGGTTGAATTCATGACCAAGCACACTACGATAATCGCTAGCACTAGTTTCATAAGTTAAACCGTTTATTATCGTTGTATCAGAAGTTATGGTAGGTGCTGCAGTCATGAATGCTCTCAAGTTATCTGTGGTAGAATTATTCGAAATAGCTTGGTTGACTAAGGCTTCGACTTGACCAAAACTCGCGGCCTGGCTAGCTAAGACTGGTGGATGAATGTCAGTCGGTAGACCTTTTATCGAGTGACCATTCATATTCAAATCACCATCCATTTCGTTCGTTCCATCTCGTTTTAGAATGGTATTACTCGCTTGAGATAGAGTAACACCTCCAGACACTATTCGTTCAACTGATGCAGTATCAATTCGTCCAAATTTATCGACAGGCATGTTTATATATATATTATTATTATTTAATGTAATTCGTTTACGACTTCTTGAAATTTACAACCATCGTTCATCGTCTTCTTCAATACGTACAGACATAAATGGCCGCAATACACTTGCCCGTCTGGTTGTATTCGTTCACTGTTATAAAACAGCGGTCTTTGTAGATATTTTATCAATTCCGTAGGAGGAGGTAGTCCATAGCTGTCGAAATAAATTTTATCAGATAACAGATAACTTGAGAGCATTCATGACTGCAGCACCTACCATAACTTCTGATACAACGATAATAAACGGTTTAACTTATGAAGCTAGTGCTAGCGATTATCGTAGTGTATGGTCATGAATTCAACCCATGAAGGGCTTTTCAAAACGCTTATCACTACCCCGACATTTGGGTTTCTGAGATAACCGCTAATATTAACTTCTTCATTAGCGCGCTTGATCCAACACGTCGAATGCGTTCCTTTACCGTTAGAATCGTCTAGATTAAGGATGCCGCACTCGTTCGCTCTTGGTTTCTTCGGCAGCTCGTCTCTTAGAAATATTCCTCTGAAATTCTTGATGTTTAGTTTCTTAGCCGCTTCGATTAGATTCACATTCGACAAAGCAATATTAGGTAACGTTACACCTTCGACATCGATTTGTTTAACACTCATTTTATATTAGAGAATAATGTCCATATGCTAAAGTGTGGATGCCATCTTGCTGAATCACTCGTTTATCATCTTCCGCTGAGAGGGCTACCTTGTTAACTTCTTCGGTGTAGATATCATGTAGGTGGGATCGAATGACATTCATCTTTCTCGATTGTTCTCGCTTGGTGACTAAGCAATCTTTGTAGTCTTCGTGAGTGATAGATTTCTTTACGACATGCTTCTTAACACCTTTACATTTCTTGTGGTCCACTCCAGCCATCTTGTACGAATACAGTTTTGATCTTTCCCCTACAAACTCTTCGATCTGTTTACCAGATGCTTCATCTTTGAACATGCCAATGAACTTTTTATTGATGCCAGTTTCTATACCGGATGGATGGTCCTTGGGATAGTCGCTAGTGTCGAACCTACTTCTAATGTCAGGAGCTATATCAGCGTAGAAGTCTTCGGTCTTAATTTCATAAGCCAGGGAATCTATGGCCCATCTCCTGAGTTTCGAACTCTTAGGAACTGCTTCAGTGAGGAAAGACAGAGGATTGTGATCAGAATAGAGAGTTATGTCTGATAGGAAGATCCATGTCTTGAATTTTTTTATAAGTGCTCAGCTCCAGTGATTTCCGAGTGAGCTATGATTAACGCTTCGGATCCAAGATCATGCTCATGATTCATGAAGTGTCTGTATACGTATTTTATCTGTCATGGACACCTTGCCCATGTTTATTTTATTGCAAATGCTACCAAAAAATTATTAATCGCAAAACATTTTTATTCACCAATTTAATCGACTGCTTGCTAGATGACGTCACAGTGACTTACATATGCGATGATTTCCAGTTTCTTTTCTCAATAATAATAATTACGAAGTATATTTTATTACCATTACTTGAAATGTGATTTCATAAACTTTTTGTGGCGTAACATGTTTTTTGACATTAAAAATCAGTGGTTGCACTTATTAAAAGTGATACAACATTTGTTCTGTTCAAAATATTTTAATCAATTTTGGGCGTTGCATGCAAATGTAAATTGGCTTTCAGCCAATAAAATTTCATTTAATATTTTCTTACTTTTGGCCGAAATATTAGGAAAAATCCGCAGGGGTTACTGTTTTGGCCCACCCTGTACAATGACCTCGAAATATCAATGTTAAAATGTCAAAGTTGCCACGAATAGGACCTGGTTGAAGATGGACTGTTCAAAGCTGCGTTGTATGAAGTTTGATAACGGACTGGTCTGAGTAAAGTTACATAGCCATAAAAACACCAGCTTTCTATAATTAACGGGTATCGATTAGAGAAAGTAGAGTGAATTTCACTTGACCAGAAAAGTTTGGTTCAATACGAGGTAATAGTGTTCTGCATTACGATAGTTCAACGACTGCAGAAGTTACAAAGCAAGGCTCGTCTTACATACCGGTCAAAGGTTCCAACAGCTATATATATATAAATATATATATGTTATTTATATATTACATATATATATGCATGTGTGTAAGTGTGTGTATGTATGCATATCTGTCATGTAATTCACTCCGTCTGTATTTCTATGTGCCACAACTTTAGTGCGAAATCAGAAGTGCATGTATAGGAGTGAAATATATCGTATCGTATCTGGTTATTTATGTTGCGTTTCTTACAGTACTAGCTACTCAGAAGCGCTCTCAGTGTGACAGCCCCGAGGAAATAAGAAATTCTTCAGGCACGAAGGGATGAGGGTGGGAGTCCGATTAAAAGCTTGCTACGGATAATGGGGGCAGGTCATTCCACAAACAAGAGAACACGAGGGCAAAGGCACGGTGTTGGGTTATGGCAGTCCTTGCCCGTGGAACATGAAGATCAAGTCGATACGCAGACCGGAGAGGGCGGGAGGAGCCAGCAGAAATACAGCGTGAAATGTACATGCGTAGTGTTGGTTATTAATAGAAAGTAACTGTGAGTCCATCCATGTGTTTCTACAACGTTGTAATGCCAGAGTTAAAACCAAGGCAGACATAAAATAACCATGACTTTGTAGTAATACACTACTTTGAACGTTTCCACCGCTGAGAAATTTATCACCAATCCCACTAACTCATACCGGATAAGTTATTGTTTTGGTTTAAGAAACTCCAATGACTCCGCCTCTGGTTGTACTCTGCCAGTGCAGTCCCAAGCCTGGATAAAGGAGGAGGGCGACGCTAATGGTCATTGTTATCACACAGTGTCCTTAAACTTCAACTACACACACACACCACACACACACACACACACAGAAACTTCAATTATCAACTCCATCATTGCACGTGATTTGGTCCATCATTGCACGCATTCTGGTAACGCTAGTCTCAAGTCTGTCTAGATAGGGGAGGACGGCGCTTGTAATGACACAGCTTCTGTGTTCCAGTCGAAGCTGTTTCTGCTGTTCATACTTCATACGACGCTTGTGTCATTGTGTGAGCTGGGTTAGTACACGGATTGATGACCTTGTCTGTGTTCAACCGCGCAAATTGGAACAAGTCTTCTGTCTTTTTATTCTCGCTAATTGAGTCGTTGGGCTGCTGTGGTAGGTTGTGTGCCTTTCAGTGAAACGCTCTTTGGCTGGTATGATTATGCAGACACACCGTCAGGGCCGATTCGTCTGTTAGATAATCTAGGCAGCCGCCAACGGCCGTTGATTATCAGAGGCCGACAATTTTGTAAAATAAATATTCAAGAAGTTTTCTTACAAATTCATGAATGAAACTACTTTGGTCTATTTTTTAATTCTTATTAATCCCAACAACTTTATAAATAAATCAGCTATTGATTATTTCTTTGTTGTCTGACTGTCTGACAATGCTAATTAATTCATATTTTATATTTATACTCACATATTTCATTTATACTTAAGTGGAAAACGCAAAAACACAAAATAGAAAAGAGCTAATGACTTCATTTTAATCCCTGGTATATTATTGTGGGTCAGCGGGGCCGCCAAAATATAGCTTTGTCTAGGGCCGCCAAATGTCTTGAACATGGCCTGTTGATATGTACGAATCTGTGTCTGTCTGTGTCCTGATTTGTGAATTATTGTTGATGTTGTTGTTGTCTCTGATGATGATCGAAGTTAATAACGGATAAATCGGGAGATAAGGAAAACACTAACGACGTTCATCGTGTATTAAAATTTGGCGAAAACAAGAACAGAGATCAATCTACGACAGTTCTAGGGATTCACCAGAAAAGAGGCGAATGGTTGTTATCTCTAGAATGGATCTTGGACCGGATTTTGGGAGGTGGGGGCCCATGGACGCTAAGCATGGTGGAGCCATTTCATGCAGCGAATATTTCGTCATTGTCTGTGCACTTTTTCCAACAGGGACTGGGTTACGGTATCTCTTAGCAGGGGCGTCAATCCCCTCTGAGTGATGGAGGCAAACCACGGTCTCCAGTGTCAGGAAGGCAAGATATTCCCCCCATGGATTAAAAATATCCCCTCTACCTGAAATGGGAGGCCCTATCTGGACGCCCCTGTCACTTAGAAGGGACCAACTGCCTGCGTGTTGACGCTGTTGACCAGAATAGAGCGTGTTGTAAGCATAACTCCCGATTTATCCAAAATAAACCTCCATCGAAATCGACAGCAAACATCACCGTAATCTTGTGATGTGATCATATTGTAGTTATCGTCACTC